>CM076581.1:308773838-309353605 GCA_034641835.2 Pinus albicaulis
AATCTTTTGATGATGCATTATGATAAGGTGTGCTAATAAATGCAGATACGCACGTGGATGCAGAGTTATTAAATAGATCTGTGTATGATAATAGCTCTGTATATTGTGATTATACTATTAACAACCCTGCGAATAGATCTGTCTGGTACGAACCTAATAAGGTGCGAATGTGGATCTTCTTGACTTACCTACTCTCTCTCAGGGTGCGGAAACCTGGTTCCAGCACCCTCCCATACTAGTTCGGGTGAGACTTTGGCCTGCGCCTGCAGGTCACTGCCGAAAGGGCCAGTAGTATAGAGGTTTGTTGGAAAACCTTAACCTTTGAACTTGGGTTAGGACCCCTCGAGCCAACAAATGGTTCCATTTCTGGCACCGGGAGCATTTTGAGATAGGGACTAGGCAATGCCGAGAGAACATTGGAGACATGAGAAGAAATAAATTGAAGAGTCATAAAGGTAATAGAGTCATGAATATATAGGTAATTCAAGCGACAAACCAGGTTTATATACTCTATAAACGTCTCTTATAAAGGTAATAGAGTCATGAATTTCTCAGTATTTTCGAGAAATTGTCAGAAATTTTATTAAGCTGTTAAGCTGTTCATCGTTATACTGTTCTCGAATTCCCATTTTTCTAAAGATTGGATCTATCTTCCATTCGGTTGGGAAACTCTGTCACTAACGAGATCAATACCTAGTGAGGGAAGTGGTAATAGAGAAACAATTCGAGTAAAAGTAAATGCATAAAATCAAATTGGTGCTCGTCATTCATATGACTAGTAAATAGAAAAATCGGTACGAAGAAGTCAGCCTTCCACCTCTCTGGTGTTTTCGGCGTATAAGATTTATAAAGGGAGATATAAAAATATGTATATCGAGCTATGATTAAAGGGGTTGTTTTGTGAGAAAGGCTCAGTGATCATTGCTTGGAGAAGGAGTTACGTGGAGCAAAGCTTTAATATAAGAACGTCCATATAAGATTTATAAAGGGATATATATAAATATGTATATCGAGCTATGATTAAAGGGGTTGTTTTCTGAGAAAGGCTCAGTGACCATTCCTTGGAGAAGGAGTTACGTGGAGCAAAGCTTTAATCTAAGAACGTCCAATAATGAGGAGGAGGATTTCCCAAGTTAATTATGAATTGATATAACATAATAGTTTAGATCCATTTAACATCATATTTGTCATTAACATCAGATTTATGGTGCCGTGAGCAGAAGAAGATTAAATTTTCTAAAGGACTAATTTTTTTTTGGAATGTAGAATTTTGATGTGGAAATATTTATGTGTATTAAATTAACTTTTTTCTTTTGATTAAATAAATTGTATTGACTTTAGTAAACATTAAAGATGTTTCACCTAATTTGAAATTGTAATGTGGGAATTTTTTTGTGAAAAGTAATTTTATGATTCATTCAAATTCACCGATATGATAAATGAGCTATTAAATATATGAGATAATTTATTATCTATTAAAAATAAATATAATAATATATAACTATTTTTTAATAATAATCTTAGTCCATAGTGAGATTAAAAAGTTATATATAATATAAAGATTAAAACTATATACAATTTAAGATTCAAACTAATTTTTTGTCCAAACATTTATTTTGTTAATCTTTGAGAACGTGACATACTTACACGTTGGGGCCATAGTGAACTATAGCATACCCCTCTCTACCAAGTAAAAGGTCAAGGTGATAGTATTGTAGGGAATCACATCATAGTATTGAAAAAGGGTGGAAGATGTGAAATATCAAGTGATTATAAACAAAGAAGATTAAGTGTTACTCAAGTTGTGTGAGTGGCGCAGAAATCCACCTTAAGGGAACGTGCATGTTGAAAATGCTCCCAACCACCTCCATGAATAAGCTGGCAGCAACCCACACTTAAATTGAATATTTGTTACAGGTAAGCACAAAGCACAAGATATAAATCCATATGCATTTATTTTAGTTCACAAAATTTTCCGTAATGGTAAGAAATTTAAGTCCTGCCATCACTCTGTGTTAATTCCCTACCTACCATGTTCACCTACCTTTTGCCTGCACTTTGTACTTCACAAGTTTTAAATTTTCCTCTTAAGACTTCGTCGAAACTTAAATCTCCACCAGTGCGATATCTGGTGGGACCCTCAACCCATTCACATTACCAAACCTGCACAAACCTTTGTATTTTGATTTTTTCATACCTTTTGCCTTTTCTCACTTCGCAGCGTTTTGCGCCTCGCATTCCGCACTTCGCACAATTTAGAATTTACCTTTTATACTCTGCTCCAAAACTTGCGATTTTTCAATGTGACATCGTCATCGAACATCGAAGATTATAAATTTCGCAAGCTCATGAGCATAGCGTCCACAAGTTATTTGTTTTAAGTTGTGGTGCGATCGCATATCGCACATCGCAAAGCTTAGGAGGGCCGCACCAGCAACTTTAAAGTTTGAAGTTGCAATGCAATGCGATCAAATACCGCACGTCGCAAAACTGAGGAGGATAGCATCCACAACATATTTTTTTAAGTTGTGATGTGATGGTGCCAACACAAATTGCAATCACAAGAATTTAAGTTTTCCATTATTGCACGAAGTTAAGTATTGCGCCATGCGAAATGCGATGAGGGAGGGGATGCGATGCAGTTTCAAAGTCGAAACCCATAGAATTTCAAATTCGTCTTTTAATGCTGCGTGTGCTGTTATATGAAGAATTACGCGTTCACAGCAAAAGGATGATTCTGTGGTTATTCGTCCCATCCGGCATTGAAATGCATTTAATTGTCAGCTCTTCCATTTTGTATTAAGTAGGATGTTTTCATATGTATCGAACAACGTAGAAAAACCTGTTCAAGCAGAAGGAAATGAAATGAGAACTGTCTCTGGTTTTGTCTCTCTGAGCGTGGCTCTATGTATTTTTTTTTCTGTCATTGATTTTAATTTAATTTCCACATCTATGTGTAAACTGGTTATTGTGGGAATAACATATCCATATTTTCTTTTGAGCTTCTCCGTATTCGTATATGTTTGAACATGGTATGGAAGCATACCAAAATTTCCTACATGGTATCAGAGCGGTTTTAATATCCCAGTGAAAGAATGTGTTCTTTTCTGAAGAGGCAAAAGTTTGTTTTGAGAAGCAGATTCTCTTGCAATGAGAATTTTCTTTCTTTTACAAAGTGAAAATTACAGAACCAAGCATAGGCTTGACTAATCCACAAATACCATATTTCAATGGGAGGAATTATGATTATTGGGCTATTACAATGAAGGCCCTGTTCTCCTCACAAGATATTTGGGAGCTGGTGGAAAATGGTTTCCAAGAACAAGGAGATGGAGTAGCATATAATGCTTTGATACAAGCAGAAAGAGATTTGTTGAGAGACAATAAGAAGAATTACTCCAAAGCCCTCTTCTTTATTTTCAAGGCAGTGTATGAAATTATTTTCCCAAGGGTTGTAGCAACAAAAAAGTCCAAGAAAGCATGGGATACCCTCCAGACAACCTACCAAGGCATGGAAAAGGTGAAGAAAACAAAACTTCAAATGCTGAGAAGATATTTTGAAACTCTTTGTATGAAAGAGTATGATAATATATTCTCATTCTTTACACATGTGATTGGGTTTTTTACCCAAATCAGGTCTCATGTTGAGACACTTGAACAAATGAGAATAGTTGAGAAAGTCTTAAGAAGTCTACCATCAAGGTTTGATGCCCTAGTTGTGGCCATATAGGAGACAAAGGATCTCTCACAGTTTTCAATGGACGAGATTTATGCATCACTGAAGTCTCATGAGCATAGACTGAACAGAGAAACAAAATCCTCATTGGAGCATGCATTTAAGACACAAATGCCTTTTGGTCAAGGTAGAGGTTGAGGAAGATCAAACTACCAAGGAAGAGGAAGAAGCCCACACAGAGGTGGAAGAAGCAGCACTACAATCACAAGTGGAAGGGGTAGCAATCAGAATCCAGGTCAAGGTTCAAGCCATAATCAAGCACAAGGAAGGAGGTATGATAAATCTCAAGTCCCAAGTCATTATTGCAAAAAGTATGGTAATTATGAAAATGAATGTAGAAAGAAGAAAAATGACATGGGTAGTAAACCATGTGTAAAATTACAAAAGAAAATCAGAAGCATGGAATTTTTTTTTTACTTTGTAATGCAGCACAAGAAAAACAAGAAGATATATGGTTCTTAGATTCAGGGTGTAGTAACCATATTGCTAGAAACATAACAATGTTTTCCAATCTAGATGAAAGTGTAAAATCTAAAGTGACATTGGGGACTGATGGAAAATTCTCTGTCATGGGAAAAGGGAGAGTAGATGTTCTGATAGAGAAGGGAAAGAAGAATTTCATGCCAGATGTCTATTACATCCTAGTTTGAAATGTAACCTTCTAACAATTGGATAGCTCATGCAAAAGGGCTACACTGTGTTTTTTAAAGATGTTGTTTGCACAATCATGTATAAAAATAAAAGTAGATGGCTCAATGTAAAAGTGCATATGGCAAGAAATAAAATGTTTCCTCTCAAGATGAAATCAAACTTGAAGGAAAGAGGTGTTGTAGCAGCTGTCACAAAAGAAATATTTCAAGAAGAAGTGAAACATGAGAAATTTTTATGGCATTCGAGATTTGGTCATCTCAATTTCAGAGGTTTGAATTTTTGGCATAGAAAAGGCATTGTAAAGGGCTTACTACTCATAAAGAAACCATACAGCCTATGTGAAGGTTGCATCTTAGGTAAACAACACAATGAATCATTTCCAACAGGAAAGTCAAAAAGGGCAAAGGCACCTTTGGAGATTGTCCACTCTGATTTATGTGGACCAATGCAAACACCATCATTTGGTGGCAGCCACTATATTTTGATATTCATAGAAGATTACACAAGGAAGACATGGGTCTATTTTCTAAAACAACAAAGTGAAGTGTATGACCACTTCTGCCACTACAACACTCTTGCTGAGAAGAAAAGTGGACACTACATAAAAGTGTTGAGAACTAATAGAGGTGGAGAATATATTTTCAAAGACTTCCTACATTTCTTCAGTCAGCATGGAATTCACAATAGGTTTAATAAAAGGGATACACCTCAGCAAAACGGTGTTCCAAAAAGAAAGAATAGGACCATGATGGAAATGGCAAGGAGCATGTTGGAGGGAAAGAATTTTCCAAATGATTATTGGGAAGAAGCTGTCTCTTGTGAAGCATATATCATAAATAGATGTCCAACTAAAATTGTTATGAATAGAGTTATAGAAGGAGAATGGAGTGGAACAAAGCAATTTGTCACTCACATGAGAGTGTTTATATGTGTGGCATATGCACATGTCCTGAATCAGTTAAGGAAGAAGTTGGACATCAAGGGGGAGAAATGTATATTTCTTGGGTACAGTGATTAATCCAAGGCTTTCAAGCTCTATAATCAATAAACCAAGAAAGTAATAATCATAAAATATGTTCAGTTTATAAAAGAAGAAGCATGGGATGGAATTTTAGAGAAGACAGTAAATGTGAAGACATGTATATCTCGTGAAGAGAAAGAGAAAGAGATTGCAGCAAGTAACTCCTCATTGGTGGCTCCTCCTTCGGCTACACAAGCTCAACAGAGCACACGACAAGCAAGAAATAGGACATCACTACACAACCAAGGAAGTCTTTCTCCAAGCACACCATAGGGATCAACAACTCCCTCGAGTTCAAGTGCAACTCCGAGCACATCTTCAGCAAATATAAGAAGACCAAAATTCATAAATATAAGTGAAATTTATGAACAAGAAGTTGAGAGTAGTGTTCATACAAATTATTTATTTGAATTATATTCACATTTATATGACCCAATCCACTTTGAAGATTCAGTCAAAGAAGAGAAGTGGAATGAGGCAATGAATGAACAGATAGTAGGAATAGAAACAAATGAAACATGGGAGTTAGTGGACCTCCCACAAGTAAAATAAGTTATTGCAGTGAAATGCGTCCATAAGATGAAGAGACACATTGAAGGCAAGATAGAAAGGCACAAAGAAAGGCTATTTCTCAAAGGCTATAAACAACAGCAAGGAAGAGACTATGAGGAAACATTTGAACTAGTTGCAAGGATGGAGACAGTGCAGACAATGTTATCTATAGCAACACAAAAAAAATGGAAAGTTTATCAAATGGATGTGAAGTCAACATTATTGAATGGAATGCTGAAAGAGGAGGTATATGCTCAAGAACCTCCTGGCTATGAAAGAAGGCCAAGAACACAAGGTGTGTAAGTTGTGGAAACCTCTTTATGGGCTGAATAAAACACCATGTGCATGGTACAACATGATTGATGCTTAGTTGATGGAAAATGGGTTCAAAAAGTGTGATGGTGAACCCACACTCTACATCAAAGAAAATGATAGTAAAATCTTTATTGTTGTTTTGGATGTAGATGATTTGATTTTTACAGGCAGTGATGTTTCTCTCATTGCTAATTTCAAAACAGTGATCAAAATTGAGTTTGAAATGACTGACTTGGGATTGTTAAGATATTTTTTGGGCATAGAAGTGAAGCAAATAGAAAAGGGAATTTTTATCTCCCAAGAAAAGTATCTTGGAGAGATTTTAAAAAGGTTTAATATGTAGAACAACAGGCCATTGTTAACTCAAAATATCATGGGGTTGAAGTTGAGCAAGGAATATTTTAGCAAGAATGTCAATCCAACATTGTACAAAAGCATGGTTGGCAGTCTAATGTATTTAACTGCAACTAAGACTGATATAACATATGTAGTAAATCTGATATCTAGATTCATGGACACACCTAAGGAGACACATTAGCAAGCAGCCAAAAGAGTTTTAAAGTATGTCAATGGGACGAAGGAGTATGGTGTTCTATACTATGCAACTGATGATTTTAAGTTGATTGGTTACAATGACAGTGATTGGGTTGGAAGTGTTGATGAAAGAAAGAGCACATCAGGGTATGTTTTTAATTTGTGATTGGGAGCCATTTCATGGGCTTCCAAGAAGCAGCCAATAGTTTCATTGTCAACAACAGAAGCTGAATATGTAGCAGCAACATCAATAGCATGTCAATTAGTTTGGATGAGAGTGATGCTGAGAGATTTATGTCATGAAAAAGAAAAAGGCACCACAATTTTCTGTGATAATAGTTCAACAATTGCATTTTCAAATAATTCTATTTTCCACAAGAGAACAAAGAATATTGATGACAAATACCATTTCATAAGGGAATTAGCTAACAATGGTGAAACGGTGTTGTAGAATTGCAGGTCAGAGGAACAATTTGCAGATATCCTCACAAAGCCATTGGGACATAAAATATTTTTTATCTCAGAAAATGTTTCTGAATGGTTAATGGTGGTAGTTGTGATTAAGGGGGAGTGTTGGAAATTCACCCAACCACTTCCATGAATAAGCTGGCAATAACCCACACTTAAATTGAATGTTTGTTGCAAGGAAGGACAAAGGAAAGGAATCAAATCCATAGACACTTATTTTATTTCACACAATTTTCCGTAACGCTCAGAAACCTAAGTTTGGCCATCACTCTATGTTAATTCCTTACCCACCATGTTCACCTACCTTTTTCCCACACTTCGCACTTCGCAAGTTTTAATTTTTCAACTTAATACTTTGCCACAACTTAAATCTCTGTCGATGCGATATCTGGTGGGACCCTCAACCCATACGCATTACCAAACCCACACAAACCTTTTTATTTCACTTTTTTCTTACCTTTAGCCTTTTTCCACTTCCTAGTGTTTTGCACGTCACATTTCGCACTTCGCATAATTTAGGATTTACCTTTTATGGTCCACTCCAAAACTTTAAATGTTGCAATGCGACATCTTCATCGCACATCGCAAATTATAAATTTCGCAAGCTCAGGAGGATAGCGCCCAAAGTTATTTGTTTTAAGTTGTGATGCGATCACATATCACACATCGCAAAGCTCAGGAGGACCAGACTAGAAAAATTAATGTTTTAAGTTGTGATGCGATGCGATCACATACAGCACGTCGTAAAGCTCAGGAGGATAGCGTCTGCTACATATTTTTTTTAAGTTGCGATGTGATAGTGCCATCACACATCGCAATCGCAAGAATTTAATTTTTCTATTATTTCACCAAGTTAAGTCTTCTGCCATGCGAAATTTGATGAGGGTGCAGATGCAATGCAATTTCAAAGTTGAAACCAATAGAATTGCAAAGCCATATTTTAACACTCTATGTGTTGTTTTATGAAGTATTGAGCTTTCGCATTAGAAGGACGATTGTGGGGTTATCCTTCCCGTCCAGCATTGAAATGCGTTTAATTGTCAGCTCATCGATTTTGAATTAAGTAGGATGTTGTCATATGTATCAAACAATGTAGAAAAACCTACTAAAGCAGAAGGAAATGAAATGAGAACTTTCTCTGGTTTTGTTTCTGCGAGAGTGGTTCTATGTATTTTTTTGTTCTATCATTGATTTTAATTTAATTTCTGCATCTCTCTGTAAACTGGCTATTGTGGGAATAACATTTCCCTATTTTCTTTTGAGCTTCTCTGTATTCATGTATGTTCCAACATGGTATCCGAGCATACTATAATTTTCAACATGGTATCATAACGAGTTTAATATCTTAGTGAAAGAAAGGGTTCTTTACTGAAGAGGTGAAATGTTGTTTTGAGAAATGGATTCCCCAACAGTGAGAAGGTTTTTGTTTACACAGTGAAAACAACAACAGCAAGAACAGGCTTGACTAATCAACAAATACCACAGTTCAATGGGAAGAATTATGATTATTGGGCTATTAAAATTATGGTCTTGTTCTCCTCACAAGGTATCTGGGAGCTGGTGGAAAATGGTTTCCAAGAACCAGCAGATACAGTAGCATATAATGCTTTGACACAAGCAGAAAGAGATTTTTTGAGAGACAATAAAAATAAGGACTCCAAATCCCTCTTCTATATTTTCCAGGCAGTGAACGAAATTATTTTCCTAAGGATTGTAGCAACAAAAAAGTCCAAGAAAGCATGGGATACCCTCCATATAGCCTATCGAGGCATGGAAAAGGTGAAGAAAGCAAAACTTCAAATGCTGAGAAGAGATTTTGAAACTCTTTGTATGAAAGGTTATGATAGTATAGACTCATTATTTACACATGTGATTGGGTTGGTTACCCAAATTAGGTCTCATGGTGAGACACTTGAAGAAATGATAATAGTTGAGAAAGTTTTAATAAGTCTACCATCAAGGTTTAATGCCGTAGTTGTGGCCATAAAAGAGACAAAAGATCTCTCACAGTTTTCAGTGGGTGAGCTTCATGCATCATTGATGTCTCATGAGCACAGACTGAACAAACCAAAAAAATACTCATTGGAGCATGCATTTAAGACACAAATGTCTTTTGGTTAAGGTAGAGGTTGAGGAAAATCAAACTACCGAGGAAGAGGAAGAAGCCCACATAAAGGTGGAACAAGTAGCATTACAAGCAAAAGTGGGAGGGGCAACAATCAGAATCCAAGCCAAGGCTCAATCCAAAATCAAGCACAAGGATAGAGGTATGATAAATCTCAATTCCAATTTCATTATTGCAAAAAGTATGGTCATTATGCAAATAAATGTAGAAAGATGAAAAATGACATGGGTAGTAAACCAAGTGTAAATTTTACAAAAGAAAATTAGAACCATGAAAGTTTGTTTTTATCTTGTAATGTAGCACAATAAAAACAAGAAGATATATGGTTCTTAGAATCAGGGTGTAGCAACCATATGATTGGAAACACAATGTTTCCCAATCTAGATGAAAGTGTAAAATTTGAAGGGACATTAGGGAATAATGGTAAAGTCTCTGTCATAAGAAAAGGGAGAGTTGATGTTCTGACAAAGAAGGGAGAGAAGAAGTTCATGCCACATGTCTATTACATCCCTGGTTTGAAATGTAACCTTTTAAGCATTGGACCACTCATGCAAAAGGGTTACAATGTTTTTTTTTAAATGATGTTTACACAATCATGGATAAACCTCCAAGTACATAACTCATTGCAAAAGTGCATATGACAAGCAATAGAATGTTTCATCCCAGGATGAAATAAAAATTGAAGGAAGGAGGTGTTATATCTGCTGTCACAAAGTAAATCTTTCAAGAAGAAGTCAAATCTGAGAACTGGTTATGGCATTTGAGATTTGGTCATCTCAATTTCAAAGGTTTCAACTTGTTGCATAGAAAAGGCATGGTAAAGGGCTTAGCAGTCATAGAGAAACTAGATAGCCTATGTGAAGGTTGCATCTTGGGCAAACAACATAGAGAATAATTTCTAATGGGAAATTCAATAAGGGGAAAGGCACCTTTGGAGATTGTCCACTCCGATTTATGTGGACTAATGCAAACAACATCATTTTGTGGCAACCACTATATTTTTACATTCATAGAGGATTACAGAAGGAAGACATTGGTCTATTTTGTAAAATATAAAGGTGAAGTGTATGACCTCTTCCGGCACTACAAATCGCTTGTTGAGAAGCAATGTGGAAACTACATAAGGTGTTGAGAACTGATAGATGTGGAGAATATATTTCCAAAGACTTCCTACGTTTTTGTAGGGAGCATGGAATTGACAAGAAGTTTACTACAAGGTATACAGCTCAGCAAAATAGTGTTGTAGAAAGAAAGAATAGGACCATCATGGTAATGGAAAGGAGCATGTTGAAGGAAAAGCATTTTCCAAATGATTATTGGGCTGAATCTATCTCTTTTGTAGCATATATCATAAATAGATGTCCAACTAAAAGTGTTATGAATAGAGTTTCAGAAGAAGCATGGCGTGGAACAAAACAATTTGACACACACATGAGAGTGTTTGGATGTGTGGCATATGCACATGTCCCGAATCAATTAAGGAAGCAGTTGGACAGCAAGGGGGAGAAATATATATTTCTTGGGTACAATGATGAACCCAAGGCTTACAAGCTCTATAATACATCAACCAAAAAAGTAATAATCATTAGAGATGTTCAGTTCATAAAAGAAGAATCATGGGATGGAAGTTTAGAGAAGACAGTAAATGTGAGGACATGTATGTCTCATGAAGTGAAAGATGAATGGACTGCAGCAAGTAACTCCTCAACAGTGGCTCCTCCTCCACGTACAAAAGCTCAATAGATCACACTACAAGAAAGAAATAGAAGATAATTGCACAACCAAGGAAGTGCTTCTGCAAGAACACTACAGGGGTCAACAACTCCCTTGAGTTCAAGCGCAACTCCAAGCACATCTTCAGTAAATATAAGAAGACCAAAATTCAAAAATTTAAGTGAAATTTATGAACAAGAAGTTGAGAGTAGTGCTGGTCTAAATTATTTATTTGCATTATATTGCCATGTAGATGACCTAGTCCACATTGAAGACGTAGTCAAAGAAGAGAAGTGGATTGAGGCAATGAATTAAGAGATAGTAGGAATAGAAAGAAATGAAACATGGGAGTTAGTGGACATACCACAAGGAAAATAAGTTATTGGAGTGATATGGGTCTATAAGACCAAGAGAAACATTGAAGGCAAGATAGAAAGGCACAAATCAAGGCTAGTTGTCAAGGGCTACAAGCAGCAACAAGGAAGAGACTATGAGGAAACCTTTGCACCAGTTGCAAGGATGGAGATAGTGAAAACAGTGTTATCTATAGCAGCACAACAAAAATGGAAAGTTTATCAAATGGATGTGAAGTCAACATTATTGAATGGAGTGCTGAAAGAGGAGGTGTATGTTGAACAACCTCCTCACTATGAAATAGAAGGCCAAGAACACAAGGTGTGTAAGCTACGAAAATATTTTTATGGGCTGAAGCAAGCAACACGTGCATGGTACAATAGGATTGATTCTTAGTTTATGGAAAATGGGTTCGACAAGTGTGATGGTGAACCCACACTCTACATCAAAGAAAATTATGGTAAAATTCTTATTGATGTTTTCTATGTAGATGATGTGAATTTTACAGGAAGTGATTTTTATCTCATTGTTGATTTCAAAACAATCATGAAAAGTGAGTTTGAAATGACTAACCTGGGATTGTTAAGATATTTTTTGGGCATAGAAGTCAAGAAAACAGAAAAAGAAATTTTTATCTCCCAATAAAAGTGTGTTGCAGAGATTTTAAAAAGGTTCAAAATGCAGAATAGAAAGCCATCATCAACTCCAACTGTCATGGGGTTGAAGTTGAGCCGGGAAGATTGCAACAGGAATGTCAATCTGACATTGTACAAAAGCATGGTTGGCAGTCTAATGTATTTCACTACAACTAGGCCTGATATAATGTATGCAACAAGTTTGATATCCAGATACATAGAGACACCCAAGGAGACATATTGGCAAGAAACCAAAATAATTTTAAAGTATGTCAATGGAACGAAGGAGTATGGTTCTCTATACTCCGTAACTGATGATTTTAAGCTGATTGGTTACACTGACAGTGACTGGGCTGGAAGTGTTGATGACAGAAATAACACATCAGGGTATTTTTTTCATTTGGGATTGGGAGCCATTTCATGGGCTTCGAAGAATAAGCCAATATTTTCATTATCAATAGAAGAAGCTAAATATGTAGCAGCATCAGCAGCAACATGTCAAGCAGTTTGGTTGAGAAGGATGTTGAGGGACTTATGTCATGAACAAGAAAAATGAACCACAATTTTCTGTGATAACAACTAAGAAATTTGATTGTCAAAGAATTATGTTTTCCACAAGAGAACAAAGCATATTGATGCCAAATAGCATTTCATAAGGGAATTAGTTAACAATGGTTAAATTGTGTTGCAAAATTGCAGGTGAGAGGAACAATTTGCAAATATCCTCACAAATCCGTTGGGAGAGAATAGTTTTGTTTATCTCAGAAAATGTTTGGTAATGGTTAATGGCGGTAGTTGTGACTAAGGGGGAATGTTGGAAATACTCCCAACCATCGTCATGAATAAGATAGTAGTATCCCACACTTAAATTGAATGTTTGTTGCACGGAAGGACAAAGCTCATGATTCAAATCCGCAGTCATTTATTTTACTTCACACAATTTTTCATAATTCTCACAAATTTAAGTTTAGCCATCACTCTACGTTAATTCCTTATCCCCCATGTTCACCTACCTTTTTCCCACACTTCGAACTTCACAAGTTTTAATTTTTCCTCTTAAGACTTCGTCAAAACTTAAATCTCCACTGATGCGATATTTGGTGTGACCCTCAACCCATACGCATTACCAAACCCACACAAACCTTTGTATTTCATTTTTTTTCTTATGTTTCACCTTTTCACACTTCTCAGTGTTTTGCGCGTCGCATTTTGTACTTCGCACAATTTAGGATTTACCTTTTATGCTCCTCTCAAAAACTTGTGATGTTGCAATGTGACATCATCATCGCACATTGAAAATTATAAATTTTGCAAGCTCATGAGGATAGCGCCCGCAAGTTATTTGTTTTAAGTTGTGATGCGTTCACATATCGCACATCACAAAGCTTGGGAGGATAACACCTGCAACTTTAAATTTTTAAGTTGTGATGCAGTGCGTTCACATACTGCACATCGCAAAGCTAAGGAGTATAGCACCCACAACATATTTGTTTTAAGTTGCGATGCAATAGTGCCATAAAAAATCGCAATCTCAAAAATTTAAGTTTTTCGTTATCACACCAAGTTAAGTCTTGTGTCATGCGAAATGCGATGAGGGCGTAAATATGATGCGGTTTCAAAGTCAAAACCCATAGAATTTCAAATCCTTCTTTTAATGCTTTGTGCATTGTTTTATGAAGAATCGATATTTCTGAGCAAAAGGACAATTTTGTGGTTATCCGTCCCATTCAACATTGAAATGAATTTAATTGTCGGCTTCACCATTTTGTATTAAGTAGGATGTTTTAATATGTAATGAACAATGTAGAAAAAACTTGCCAAAGCAAAAGGAAATGAAATGATAACTTTCTCTACTTTTGTCTCTCTAAGTGTGGATCTGTGTATTTTTTTGTTCTTTCATTGGTTTTAATTTAATTTCCGCATCTCTATGTAAACTAGTTATTATGGGTATAACATTTCCCTATATTCCTTCGAGATTTTCTGTATTCGTGTATGTTCCAACATAACATCAGAGCATACAATAATTCCCAACATGGTATTAGAGCGGGTTTAATCTTTCAGTGAAAGGAAGTGTTCTTTATTGAATTGTTGAAAGGTTGTTTTGCAGCCATCAACATTTGTAAAAAGATACTAGGAAAGAAAGAAAGCCACAAGAGGGGCGTTCTATCAAAAACGACTATTGAAATGCCTCTCCCATGAAACCACGACTATTGAAACCCCTCTCTCGCACTATAACATAGGTGTTGTAGTTTTTGAGTAGTTTGTTACTGTACTTATTATTTTTTCTTGATATGGTGTTGGTTCTACAGTTTTTTCAATTCTTTCTATAAATTAGCTTAGATTCATTTAATATTGAATTAATTTAGATTCATCTAACACTTGATTTATCATGTGCATAGAAGGATCAAATTTCTGGAAGTGCAAACCTTCTTTTTAGTTTTTAGAGTGTAAAGTTTTGATGTGGAAATATTTATGTCTTAAAATATTTTAATATATCCATAAGATATGTTTTTTCTTTTAAAGATTCATTTTACAAATACTTAATTAAAAAATATTTAAAAAAAATTGAGCATTATCTTGGATTATGTGTATTGAATTAATGTTTTTATTTTGATTAAATATATTGTATTGACTTTTGTTACTAAAGAATAAAGATGTTTAAAATTTTACTTAATTTGAAATTTTAATGTGGTTAAATTTTATTTAAAAGTAAATTTATGATTCATTCAAATTCACCTATATAATAAATGAACTATTAAATGTATGAAATAATTTTTTTCCTATTAAAATTAAATATAATAATATACAATTATATTTTAATAATAATTTTAGTCCATAATAAGATTATATAAAAATCAAATAATATATAATTTAAGATTTAAGCTAATGTTTTCGGAGACATTTGTTTTTTTTCAGACATGCTTACACATTACGGCCTGCCCAACCAGATTCGTGGATATTCTGCCTCCTCATATCCTGTAACTCGTTCTCACCTATGATACCTATATGATAAAAAGACATAGGATGAAAGCACAAAAATATCTACAAAACACTAATCTATTACTTTATTTAACACAAGTGAACCCAATATTCTAACTAGCTTCTTAACTAAAGCTTATGTTTTATTAGAAAAACTATATCATATAAACTCACATTAATTTATACTAACTTTATCACAAAGATAAACTGGATTAGGTGATTCAAAACATTGAGCAAATCCCAATAATATGATTAATTAAAAAAATATTTATCTAAATTATAAATCCCAAAAATGTTAAAACTATTATGAAATTAATTTGAAATTGTAAATTATATATATATAAAGTGTATATACAATTTGAAATGTTCACATACAAATCCATTAATTTAAAGGTAAAAAATTATATGCTTATTTGATATATAACCTTCCATGCATATTTAAGAAAAAGAAACTATTTTGTCTTTCACTTTATTTTGTTCTCTTAAAATGTTGTTCAATATTGTATGATTATCTTCAAACTCACATGTGTGGGTGGTGATTAGAGGTGTTGATGTGTTGATATGTGGAAATGTGGATTTCTTTCTGCTCCTCACTCTCTCTACAAACCCACATGTGTGGAAGGTGATTCGAGGTGGGGATGGGAAGAGGTGTGGAAATGCTGAGGCTCTTCCACTTCCCATCCCTTATTGAAACCCACACTTGTGGAAGGTGATTGGAGGTGCGGATGTGTGGAGGTGTGGAAATACGGATGCCCTCTCGCTCCCCACCCGTTTTTAATGTAAATGACCTAATCAATTTCATGCTATGAATACTATGTAATAACAACTTATAAAGTTCATTCTGTGTAGACTAGATTCCTTGTAAATACAATATAATATTTAATATGTGTCTAAGGGTTTTGGGAAGGAAACTATAGCATAGTTGTACAGACACTTTCTAATAAAATCGACCAAAGAGACCGAAAAAAATAGTGTTTCTATTAATATCATTTTGGTCATATGGAAATGATCAATCTATTAATATCTTAGTGCATGTAGCATATAGTATTAATATCTCTAAGCATTGGTCTATTGCTTCCATAGACATAAAGCATGAAATAAGTGTGGAGGTGGGGGAGTGTGGGGAAGTGCAGAGAAGCGCGCCTCCAAATATAACTAGCAAAACATGACTCCACTGCATAAACATGTACTTTTATCAAGCGTGAAATATTTCCAAACTAAAACTAGTGTGAACATTAACTAAAATCAACATTGTGAAGAGAGAATTTGTGATTATTCCTTGAGCTACCTATAGTCTTATGATATAATCTATTGCTTCAAGATATTATGGAATTTTAGCATTTTCACTGCTTTAACCCCTACCCAAATACCTTTTTTGCATCAAGGTCCCTTATCTAGGCCTTTTTTAGTATAATTTAAGAAACTTCATTGCAATCATAGACTGTAATGTTCCTCTCCTATCCTTTGAGCAAGGAAAGCCTCAATTTTGAACAAAAAGAATAACTAATTCCAAGTCACAACAAAAACCTTTAAAATCTTATGTTTCATAAATGGATGTATTCAATTCTCAAGCATTGAATAATTCAAATAAGTTCTCTGATCAAGGAATGGAAAATGCATGCAAAAAAATTGTTTGTCAAGTGCTTCATTATTGAGAAGCAATTAAATAAAGATGGGCCACAACACCAATAGAAAAGTGTCAATGGTAATATGCTTCAAGGAGAAAGTATAAGGTGGATTTAAGATGTGAGGTCGAGAGGTGGAAAGGCTTGCAAGTGCAAACACCCCCTACCTCCACCCCGACTTACGTAAAGGTTTAATACCAAGTCATTGTAGAGGTTTTTTATACATAACGTTGTATGCAATTGTAATTTTAACTTGTAGATGAGTTGTGTGTATGCATTGTAAACAATATGGGTCATACAAGGCTAGAAAAATAATGATCATGATATGAAAACACAATATCATTTGTTAATGTAATCATATAGTAGTTGGATCACATAGATTATGAATGATTGAACTAATATTTTTCGTATAAGAATTTAAGTCTCATAAAATTTAAGCTTAAATTGAATTTTGGAACTCCAAAATAGTGAAATTCCAACTAATAAAGCTCATTCTATGCATACAATCTAATGAAAAGTTATAAAGTTCATTCTATGAAGACCTTTTTCCTTGTAAATACAATATAAAATTTAATATTTGTCTAAGGGTTTTGGAAAAGAAACTATAACATGGTTGTACGAACACTTTCTAATAAAATCGACGAAAGAGACAACAACACGAGCATTTTTATCATTGTAATTTTTTTTCTTATGGCAATATTCAAGTTATTAATATCTTACTGCATCTGGAAGCTAGTATTAATATCCGTAAACATTATTCTACTACTTTCAATGACATGAAACATCAAATGAGTGTTTTGGTGTAGAGGATTGGGAATGTCAATAAGTGCGCAAAAGCACCTCTTGACCTCTAACTAAGGAAATATCACTCCATTTTATAGACATATAATTTTATCATACATGAAATATTTCCAACCTAAAAAGAGTTTGAACATTAAGAAAAATCAACATTGAGAAGAGAGAATTTGTTATTGTTCCTTAAGCTACTTACAATGTTTCGATGTAAGTTAGTTTTCCAAGACATTATGGGCCTTTAACGTTTTCCCTGCTTCGACCCTTATCTACATTCGATTTTGGCATGAATATCCTTGGTATAGGCCATACATAGAATAGTGTAAGAATATTCATTAGAAGAGAGGATTGTAATTTATTTCTCTTATTCTTTGATAAAGGAAAGCATCAATTTTGAGCAAGAAGAGTAACTAATTTTATTACACAACATAAGTCCTTATGTTGCATAAGTAGATGTAATCACATCTCAACTATCCATGAAGAGACCAAAGAAGCTCTGCAATCGAATATTGGACAATTCATGCAGAAAGTAAAGTTTCCCGAGTACTTCATTATTGAGGAGAAAAAAAGTAAGATGACTCACAACACTAACTAGGAAGGGAGAATGGCCAAATCCTTCAAAGAGAAAGTAGAAGGAAAATTTAAGATTAGAGGTGCGAAGGTGCATAGGTGTGAAAGTGTGGATGCCCACCACCCCACCCCTCACTTAACATAAAATACCTAGGAAAACCTCTAATACTAACAAATACCAAAACTAAATCACCCTCCACCAAGACTCACTCAGCCAATGAAAAATTACAAATAAGATTTTCGAAACTTAAGATTTTTTTTTTTTTAAAAACTTGGTGAGACTACATCTTCTTCATGTCTAATATATCACCTTGATAGAGATGTGGAATTGAACCAATGAATATAAATCAAAGATTATCTTCATAGAGCACCCAATCATGGTCTATCCAAGACCGAGGAAAATATTTTCAATATATGGAAAAATAGAAATATTCAACATTTTTTGAACACTTTGGTTGAAATTACAAAACCTCACCAAACTAATCCAGAGTAGAAGGATTGCTACTATAAGGCCATTACCATAGTCCATAATATACTAAGCATGAAAACATGACGATAACCATTTATTAAATTTTTGGTGGGTGTAAAAGTTTTTTTAATTAAATAAAAATTAATATGTATTTATTGAAATTAAAAAATTAAAAAATAAAATCATAATCATATCTATAAATATTTTTTTAACTATAGTATGAAAAAGATGTTTATTTTCTTCCCAAGTTGGTAAATAGTATTTTAAAAAATATTATTTTATCTAAGATAATATTTTAAAAAAATATTATTATATCTAAAAACGTTTGTATGATTCGAAATAAAAAAATATTTGTAATCTTTCAAATACTCAATAAAACGTTGACATTTTCAATTTAAAAAAGTAAGTCTAAAATTTTCATTTATTATTCAGACTTGGCCTCAGAGCTAAGTCTAAATCTCAAAGTATTGACATGTTCAATTTAAGAAAGTAAGTCTAAATTGTAAATTTACAATTCAGACTTGGCCTCAGAGCTAAGTCTAAATCTCAAAAAGACTCGGCCTGAGAGCTAAGTCTAAATCTCAAAAAGAATATAAAAACGTAAATAACTCAGATAAATCCCTATTTGAAAATGGCTCAGAAAATATGTTGTCAATTGATAAAGAGAAAATTCCCATGCACTACCAGGGTCAATAAGAATCTAAAAAGAAGTCTAATTAATTTTCACAGACGTGCTATAATATAAAAAAACAGTACAGATTGTAAAGAAAATTCCCATGCACTACCATGGTCAATAAGAATCTAAAAGGAAGTGTAATTAATTTCACAGACGTGCTATAACATAAAAAAACAGTACAGATTGTAAAGAAAATGTAGAACTAGATACTGATATAGTGAACCAACGAAATGAATTGAAAATAAGAATTTAAAAAGGAATTTTTCCTCTAAGACGGTAACAAAGTTGAAACGAATTTAAAAAGGAAGTTTTTCCTCTAAGACGGTAACGAAGTTGAGGCAGAAATCTCGCTGAATCATGTGCTTCTATCCATCTTTGCTTTCAAGTAGTTTATACTTATTATCTAAATAAGCAAAAATAATAAAGAGATGTCTACAAATCTGGGTGGAAAATAAGATTTCTGAGGTAGAAATCTCGCTGAATCATGTGATTCTATCCATCTTTCCTTTCAAGTAGTTTATATTTATGATTTAAATAAGTAAAACTAATAAAAAAATGCACACAAATCTAAGTGGAAAGTATTTCATCGATTAACACTTTTGATAATTCATCATATGCAATTATAAATCATACAATCCGCTCACATTTATAAAAATATCAAATCCAATAATGCTTCATACACACATAAATCCTACAGCCTCTGGAATGATTTAAAAGTAATCATATTCAATATATCAGATCTAAGAAGATCAAATAGCAATACTGCAATTGGGCAATGGGACGAACCTTGAGTAGTTTGATGGCGTGGTGATTTCCGAACACTGCGTATCAGCATGAGCTACTACTTTGATGGCGCGGGTGATTTCCGAGCACTGCGTATTACTATGAACTCGCGGATATTGGCCGCTAGAAAATATGGTGCCAGTATGCACTTTTCTGAACATTTTCTCCTCTTGACTTTGCAGGCAGCGCAAGCAGATGTGTTAGATCTTGGTGCAGTGGAAGAAGTGGCCTGGGTCTTTTCCCAAAACAATGAAAGGAAATTTGTTGTATCAGAACATTGTTATCATTACCTTTCTAAACATACGTTACATTACAATAACATTCACATAGTATTGCTTGCCTTTAGATTTTATGATGGAATTAGCGAAAACAGAAGAAGTTTGAAGGTGGAGTTGAAGAATCACAGGAATCAGTAATACCAGGAAGATGACGAATACCCTAAAGTCTTGCATCATGTCAGAAGTTCATCATTATTTTATTTTTTAAACGCTAATGTTTTCAAGACGGCGCATCCTAGTGCCTCTAATAATTAACACAGAAATGTCGACGAAGTAACGAAGAAACATTTGTGTTTGCCACTTGTGGCATTTCCTTCACGTGTCCGTCCTCTGCCGTAAATTGAGGGTTCGTTACCATTGCATATTTTGAAAGTTCATATAGAAAAGCTTTGAAAAAAACCATAAAATACTTAAAAGGGCATCATTTTCAAAGAAAACGGCGCCCACTTGATTTTGAATCAATCGAGGAATATTTGTCCTCTTCCATGTATCGGAACGACGGTGAAGGCCCTCATAATTTTAGACCAATTTACTATTCTATATTGCTAATCATCCTTAAACACAGAAAAAGTGTGCGCGCCGACGATCAAAGAATAATTTCATTAACGTGAAAAGACATTTACAGCATTTCAATTACAACAATTTTCCACATCACACCGTTACAAGTTGCTTTAAAGTTGTACAATTAAAAATGGAAAGAGTATGATAGAGCAGCGACGACGAATTACCATATCCAAGTTTAATTCTACATCTAGGGTGTTCAAGATTTATGAGAGGCGCGCATTACGAGCGATGTGAGTAATAAACTATAATATGTTATAAGTATTATCACAGCTAATGCAGACTTGAAATTGGTGTGTATTGCAGTCAAGACTAAACACACTAGCAAATCATTATATATTTAAAAAATAAAATACTCTTCTTAATAGTGTTTGTTAGGTCTTAAAGGACCTAATAGGTAGAATAGGTAGATTGTTTTTAAGAAAATTCCGGATGGAATTTTATATTAAAATTTAATAACTTTGGCTAATTTTACAAGTCCATAATATTTAAATTTTAAAATATTTAATAATAATTTTATAAAAATGTTTAGATTTTTAATTTTTTATATTAGACAAGATGTAATATTAACAATTTTTAAGGTAAAATTATTTTATACTATAAAATTTGGGCTAAATCATTTTTACAAAAAAATGGAAATTGGCGAATCTTTTTTTAGAAGAAACATGAAATATTAGCTCACTTGCTAATATTAGCCCCTAAAATTTTTCGTGTGAAAGACCCTACTTCTACTTCTAAAGAGCAGGCTCTGTTACAACTAATTCAAGATATATTTAAATATTATTTTTCATTATATATATATATATATATATATATATATATATATTATGGTAGGTTATTATTTTTGTTTGGAAATTTATAAATACTAGCAAATAATCGATAGAAAAACATGTAATTTAGAAAATCGGTAAATTTTTGGAGACCATTATCTATTTAATTATTCTTTTAAAATAAACTATTTTTTAATTAAATTGAGATTTTTTCTTTAATTGTAAAAAAAAAAATTCTCCCTTAATGACCATCAATTACTTTCTTTTATTCAACTATACAAATGATTGAAGACATATGCATAGCACATATCACTAGTATGAAAGTGAGGTAAAAGAAAATTATGTATTCGTTACTGATAAGGAGCCACATTTATATCACTTATATGGTTGGTCGGATAGTATTTTTCATAACCCTTTGGGGTTGTTTATTTCTTGTTTAATTTCTCTAAAATCTGGCACAAATATATTGAAACTATAATTTTGATGGGTAACCCTTGCATAATCGAAGTGCCCTAGTGGTTTTTCAAGGTGATGAATCCATATATACAGTCAAAAAACTAATTTAAAAAAAAAATCAAGGTTTCACCTCAATTTTTTCAGCCAGATTCTGGCACGAGAAATTCCAAAAAGTCACACTAAAGACAACTCCCATATATATTGGGTTTTGGAATAAACATGTATGCATGTCGCACATGTTATTTGGTTAGATGGTTCGATGTTAATAAAGTGATTCAAAACTTTAGAAACTATGACTACGACAAGGAATGAATGTTATGCCAAGAAAACTTACCCATCAGAATGTCAGATTAATTCTGGTGCATGTGATGAGATTTATAGAGTATGGGATTGGTTATACTTTTGGGCTAGATGTGGTGATGAAATTTCAAAATTTTACTCTTTTATCGAATTGAAGCATTCTAAATTCATATAAGCATTATGATTTTTTATTGTAAAAGGACAATATGTAGACAATTATCTTTTTGTCCTAATAATATTTCTTTCAAAAATATTTAGTTTCTTATAATATGTTGATTTTGAATTAAATTAAATGTTTGTCCTTGCAAATTTTCGCTTATCTATCACGTCTCCCAATCCCCAATTTTTTTTTTCATGGGACTCTGTTATTATTTAATAACATTCATTATACCTCATGGTTACTCCTCCTAAATTTCTTAAATCCTCTTCTATAAGTGGTTCATTTTACTCAGAATGAGATTCAATATGTCTCTCTTAAGGTCTATATTCATAATATGGCTATATTCATCACCCCTATGATGAGGGCTACCCATATAACATAACTTAATATTCTCTGCTTTATGCGTCGATAACAGTTATAGTTTTTATATTGCATCACCTACAATGTAGACTGTTATCCGGGGTTTAGATTCTTTTCAGTACTTACAGACAACCCTGTAATACCAGAATTTCCATGAGGATTTTTTGGGCTTAACCTCCCCTCTTCTCAGTTCATATAGTAGACTTTTATATCTACCTATTTTACATTGTATGTCTCAGGTTTGTTTTTTTGTGCAGGATGCTCCCTAGGCCCTTAATCAAACTTCCCAGTTTGCCGGCCTGCTAATATTTTCAATATGTTAAAGTTTCAGCATCGAAGTATAGAAGTATGCCTCCTAGCATACATCTATCTCCACGCAGTTCACCACCATTGCTCCACTACTTTCCCAGTAGTTCTATGGATGGTAACCAGATGCTCTGTTCATGGTATTTTACACATGCTTACAATCTTCCCTCACATAGACTGTTATTACACAATAGATTTTGCAATAGGCTTTTTCCCTTATCTTACTGTGATCACATTCAACAGGTTTGACACTCTGGTGCAGGTTCAACTATTCCATGGGAAATTAGGACATAGATCCTCTTGCTTTAATCAAATCGGAACTGGAGGGTTTAGACTCCCTAGTGTTAGATCCTCGTACTTAGTCAGTCTTCAATTTCTGCTTTCATATGTTTTCACTTACATTTACCAGAATAATTTAAATTCTTGGTTTTACAATTCTTTCCATTGTAACACAACTGACATACTAAACCCCATACTGCTGTCACACTGCCTTCTGTGATTGGTTACAGGGAATTCTATGCCATCAATATGGTCATTACAGGTTTAGCTGTTTGGTACTTGATGTTCATGGTTACTGGTTTGATAACATTTTCCGTTTATACACACAGTAAGTTAATGTTCCTTTGAAAGACAGCAAGCTATACCTATACATATTTATCAGATTTGTTGTTCAATTGTTCTGTCATATCTAACCTCGTTACTACCAGATACTCATCCATACAACCCAACCATTTGTCTCTGATATCGTTGGCTTTGGTTGCAATTACATAAGTTACTGAACCATTAATCCATCTAACGGTTGCCTAATGCAACATAACATAACAATTCATACATTCCATAATGTACTATAACATCACAGTTTCATAAATTGTATAAAGAAATATAATATCACAATTTCATACATTAAATAAAGGAATATAACAGCACAATTTCATAAATTACATAAAGGAATATAACATCGCAATTTCATCAAACAGGGATATGATTAACACAGACTTACAAATATCTCCAAATTTATGCATGCACACTTCTACTATGACCAGTCCTCCCAACCTTAGAATCCTCTTTATCTCCCAGGATTCACCCCCGAGCAGAGATCCTCCCCAGAACAGACTAACTTCAATCTCTGCCTCCGGAGCAAATTTTATTTAAGTCATGCTTTCCCCCAGTTCGTTTCCACTCATAAATCTTAATTTCAGGATGCTTTATTCCTGTTTGCCTAGGCTTCCCTTATTTAGGGACTTTAAAGCTTCTTTCTGCTTTTCCAGCTTTTCCAGCTTTTTACCTCTTCCCAACTACTTTCCTCTTCATTGGGGAATTTAGATTTTTCCTCAAAAATCTAAATTAGAAATAATTTCTTTCAAGGATTTTTGAAAGATTTTGGGGAAAGTCTTTACCTTTTCCATAACCTCATGGATTAGGCATGTGATCTCAATAGTCTCATTTGGTCATAGTGCATACAAAATAATTTATTTATTTTTCATAATTAATTAACTACATCCACATAATAATTATCCATTGGGGTCCACTCCCCTTTGGATTTATGTTCAAATATCTAATTTGAAAAGCATATAACTTGGGGGTGTTACATATTCCCCCTCTGAAAATAAACACCGTCCTCGGTGTTGACAACTATCTACTAGTTGATTTTTAACATAATTATGAATGCTTTTCCCTCATCTGAGCTTCTCTGTGCCATGTAGCTTTTTAGCAGTAAAGTGCTCCACTGCACCTTTACTCGAGCTACTGTTCATTTTCGCAATTCATTTCTTCTCGCTTCCATCTTTGAAGCGACTCTGGAAGGAAATTCCTCTTCTGGTTCCACCTCGACCACATTTCAAATCAATCATGTGAGAAGCATCATGTACAAAAATTATAACTTTTCTTTTCCAACAAGGTGACATGAAATATATCAGGAAATTTAATAAGCAATGGTAGGGCTAATGTATAAGCCATTAGTTTCCTCTCCTTCAACACCTTCCTTGCTTTTTTAACGTTGACTTTTCAACTGTTGATAAAGATTTCTTCTTTGTTTTTTGTTTGTTTCTCTCCAGAGTACTTCTCCTCGTTTTTATGCAGTTGCTTTTCTTTCTACGTCTTTGCAAGAAGTCTGTCTAGAAAATCTTTTATTCTGTTTTCCCTGTCCATAATTCATACCAATGTAAGAAATGTCAGGTACATACAACTCATCATCCAAAACAACATTCTGCATTTCAATAACTTAAGAATTTCAGTTATTAGTCAAACCGTTCAGGTTCATAATAATTTAATGCACTGTTAGTGCACTACTTATCCTTTCTTGCTTTTCAGTGAGATTCTTTCCTCACTCAACCTGCCTGGGCCTCACTTGCCTGGATTTTCTAGGTGATTTATCTTCACCTTTTTCCTCTTTGTTTCCAGAGTGCCCAATTTCCTGTTACACACTTGGCTAAAAAATTTTACAACTTTTCCATTAGTACTCATAAATGAGAGAAAACAATTGTATCATATGCATGGTTATTCTTACCCCTTCTCATTTTATAGCTGTACTTCTAGTATCTTTTCATTGTTTCTTTTTGTCAATCAATTTAATTAGAAATAACCAGACTAGTCAGTAATGTCTATAATTCAATTCTTCAAAACTTACGTGAAGAAATTTGGATCTCATGGGTTTCCCCCACACCCAAGTCCAAATACAGCTCACATTCTTTTCTCTCGGTTTGTAGCTGTATGATTTCACACTATTTTCCTGTCTTAAATTTTAAGACTCAAGAAAATTAACTTTAATAAAATTTACACCAATTTAAAATTTTATAGTGTGAATACATGTTTCCTTTTATAGTGATAAATGTAATTTCTATATCACATTCACAAGTATTAATACTTGATAATGTCAAAAATAAATTTGACACAGTTTCCCCTTTTCCAAAGACTCACCAAAATTTATGCATTTACTTTTAATTGTATGTTCATGCTTTGCTAATTCCCCTCTTCTATTTCTCTCATAGGCTTATATAATAGAATTAAAAAAGAATGGAATAGATTTTATAAATCATAAAAGTATTCCAACCTTTTGTCATAAAAGAATTCCTTCTTTTCTAATGCATAAAAGCATTCTATTTTTTTTCTAACAAAAGCAACTCATAAATCTCTCATGCTTTTTATTTTTACATCTATATTTGTTTTTTCCCTTATGAGAGAAATATCACTTCTCCATATTTTTTTTTTCCCATTCTATTTCTCCTTATCTCTAAACTCATAAAATATATCAACTTGAAACTATAATTTATTTCCATGAAAGAATATAAATTATTATAAATAAAATAATTGAGAAATCATTCTTCCACTATTACAAGAATATTCCTCCTTAAGTAAATCATCAGGAAATTTCAATTTATCCCTTTATTCATTCCTGCCTAACTTAATGTAATGGTTCCACAATTACTAAATCAACCATTTAACTGTAATTAAACTTGTACTTCACCTTTTTCCAAACTTTAATTACATATACACATTTCTTAACTCATTCAAGGTAAATGTTTCTATAGATATATATCTTTGTTACAATTATCTAAATCAATTACCCATAGGCTATGCCCATATTCCTCCACCTTGTATATATTCAAAATAGATAAATCATAAAGTTTGTTATATGAGCCATGATATTTCATCATTAAATCATTCACTCTTCCATATATGTAGAACCACTCTTTATATATATATATAATCCTCAATATAATATAACCTCCACCATATATATATAAAATTCACCATATATATAGATTCCACCATATATATATATCCACCATACATATATATAAAAATCCACTCTCTTCTAGAATTATTTTTTTACTTTATTGATCTTTAATTTAACTCCACTCCTTAAATTTAAAGTTTAAAGTCTCCTTTAATTAAAACCCACAAGAGAGTACATTACCCTTTTAAACTCTCATGATGCAAAAGCATGCAACTATTAGGTCATTGCATATAATATAAAAATGGATATATTATCCCTTTCATTTAACCATTCTTTAATTATAACTTTTCGAGGGTTATATAAGGTTATACTATTAGTCACCTCCAAAAAAAATTTCCTTTATTCTTGACCATGTATTATTTTTTTCTCCTAGAGATTTTCCCATTCTAGTTTAATGACAATTGACCCATAAGGGTGGATTTTCAACACCAAGTTCACACCCTTCTTTTATTAAATTCAATTAAATTGAAAATGGACAAATGAAATAAAGTGTCACTTTATAAATCCAATAGATATATGTTTATATATCCCTGGATATTCTACATCATTTATACATTATAATTATACATCATACATTATATTTTTCCTTCTTATAATTATGGAAATATACATTATGCTATGGCACTATATTATTGTGGCAATGTTATTGGGTCACCTATATTACATATGTCTTTATGGCAATATACCAATTCCATATATATATTTATATAACCCATCTTTATATACCTTACACGTTATACAATTATAATTATATATTATAATTATACTATAATTATACATTATATAATTATATAATCCATCTTTAGATTAATATATGGGTCTCTTATCGGGTAGCACACAATATACATTGTATAAACCATATTCATCTAAACCTTTAATGTATGTATCATCTTTTTATATAACCGATTTATACATATGTCCTCTTTTAATTACTGTATGGGTTGTACGTTTTGTTTTTTTTTCTTTTTAACCCATAGATATAAATATATCCATATGTCTGTATGGATTATTTAAAGGCGCTTATGCATACCTATACATGCGCGGCATGCCATATCCACTCACCACGTACAGGTTACCCTCCGGTGACGCGTCTATCCATCCACCTTGGCTCGGATAATAATTAGACTGCCGTAAATTAACCCAACGCCGCGTTTATACACCCATATATCTAAGGTTGTATGCACATTCTCACGCATTAACCGCTAATGATTTCAGCGTTCAATTGTTTTTATTGCATCTACATAATTATAATTGTTCTTGTTGAGTAAACTGGGAATTATCGGTAACCGGTTTCCCTGCTCGTTCTTCATTTCCGATTCCGGATGGCTCGTAGCATAACAGTGGTAAACAGTTTACTTTGCCAAGGTAACTCCACCGCCGTGCATCTCGACCAATGCGCGTTGGCGAGCCTTACACTTTGAATGCAATTATCTTCACGACTGCTCAGCTCTACATTTTTTTTATTTTTTATAAGTCTTAAGTTATATACAGCGCCACACGTCTTATGCTTGTACACCTATATTTTTTTTTCCAGGACTCGTACCGGATGTTGATTCGCATTATACAGGTTTCGAGCTGGCTAATGGCTGTGAGAAATGGGGTTATAACGCTATAATTGTTTTCCTTTTTGCAGAACCACAACTTGCCGTGCGAAAAGGTTAGCCAGTGGCGGCGTACCCATTTCTTATCTGGCAAGAGTTTGAATTTTGCCAGTTCAACTGTGCATGTACTGTGAACCTTGAGCGGTGGCTTGATTTAGTTTTTTTTTTCTCAGCACCTATGCGCCGACTTTGTCAGGTTTCCTCTGAACCCCTTGAATACACTTGGTACCCTTTTATCAAGGAGGCATTTGATCAATCTACCTCGGGATATCCTAGGGTACTGGAGCAGTAAGACCTAGGGTTCGAGCGTTCGGTTAACATGCAAACTTTTGAGCCCCTCTATTTACCATATGTTACACGCTGCATTCCTGAGCAGGGGAGTGAAGTTTATCTCGCGTCGGTTTATGATCCCTGAAGGTACTCGGGGTCTCGGATTATCACTGGGCGCAGGGTTATAGTTCTGCACTTTGACCCAGTTCTATGTTATTTTTCTTCATGTTTTTGCACCTCTACTCGGCTGTAACTCTAATCGTTCAGCCCGTGAGCATGCAGTTTTAGCAACCTATCGTTACTTCAGGCAGTATGTATATTATAGGCCTGAATCTTTGCAGACTGTTTCGGTTGGCTGTAAATTTTGTTTCGAGGGTAGAGTCTGGGTTTCTCCATAACCAGATTCACCCGTCGTTACCCCATTTGTCCCATTGCTGCCCCGGTTGATGTTCTTGTTAGACTGTGAGTAACATCAACGACGAGAGGGTGGGCTAAGCTTTTCAGTTTATTTATTTACCTTCGGTTATAGCATTGTGAGTGTCAGTTTGCTAGTAGGAATTCTTACTGTCTATTCGAAAAATAGGTATCGTCGCTCGACTCACCCGATCCTACGAACTTACATGTGTTTATGGAACGTTTTCAATGGGTGAGGATCGACGGAGAAATCCGTCGCCCCGTCTACTGTTTCCATCATTTTCTTTGGATAGTATGCATCACTAAGTCCTGCGAGGCCAGGGGCCGATTTATGATATCGGTTGCCCTCCTCCCTCGACTAAATTTTACAGTTATTCCTCCTGTTGTTTTGAATGGGGAAAAGTATATTCTCCCACGCGTATGGTCTGTTACGCTGGCCTGGGGAGATTGGATATTCCATTCTTGATCTATACCATGAGTATGTTCCAACCGATTTCATGCTGTTCTCACCCACCCACCTCCGAATCGTCGGCCATTTCTTGAGGTAATTAAGCTTACAGTTTTGTTCGGTGCTTCCACCGTTTTATACTGAAATATGCCGTAGTATCATTGGTGTTGTTGTTGATGGTGAGTTTACGTTTGGGTGTTCTGTTTTATGGCCTTCATAACATCTATGTTTGACATTCTCTGAAATTCCTCATATGATTCATGTAGTACTTTTCCCTTGATTCTTAAAACCGATAGCAACAAGAATCTGTACTCTCGCTCTTCGGCGCCTATGTTAACTTCTTTAGTTTACTCCTATATGTCAATACATTGCAGGCAATTAACCACCGAGTTTTTTTTTATAATTTCTTTGGTTGTACTCTGCGTTTATTATTGTTCCTCGTGCTTTCAATTTAAGTTTCGTTATTTGCCCTTTTGGGGACTATAGCTCTTCTAACAAACTTAACCTGCATACTAACAAACTTAACCTGCATATATAAATACTTGCTTTGGATTAGTCGGATATTTTTTTTTATGCTAATTCCGCTAAGTATTACGCCACGGCCATCACATTCCACGGCCTGTCGTCTTACGTTTATTATATTCCGACAATAGTAGTGCTCACCGGTTTAAACTAGGTGTATAAATGATATGGCCTTTAGTAGCATAGTTCATAAGTGATAGTATATCTCAAGCATCGATAATCTCCATTGCCTAGATATAAAGTTAAAATACAATTTTCTCTATATTTGTCAAGAGGCTATCACTCTTCTATAGTGTAGATTTACTTGAGGTTTTAATAAAAATTTAAAATACATGTCTAGAGTACTTTCTCTTAAATTCTATTTTTTTTTTGAGGTGCACCTTTATGCATTTCCAAGTACTTGACTAGAGGACCTTAACTATGATACTGGTTTTCAATAAGCAATCATAGATTTCTAGCATAATTTCAAATATCCCAATTTACTGTATTCACTTTCAGCAGTTTGTATTTATAATATGTAACCTTAATACTGCTATAATGTTTTCTCTAGTACACACTTAAGCATATCATATCACATTTGTCTCTACATGAACAGAACAATAAATAATCATCTGTAGAGGTTAAATAACTAATTTAATTAGAAGAGCATCATCCCATTCATGCCGTAGACCAAGCTCCCTACCACAGAACAACTTTTACTCTTATCTCTAGAAGTTCCTTTTCCTATGTATTTAGGGAATAAATACGAATTCATTTTTTTTCATCACAGTAAGGAACACTTAGTTTAGCAGTTTTAAGAATGGAAATCATCCTTCTATACTCCTTGTAGTCTTTGCTTGACTTCTGCATGTTCCTTCTACTGTATTAAGATGGTTTCAGAATTATTTTATTTTACATAGAAATAATATTTTTCTGAGAGATATCAGTTTCCAGTTTTAAACCTATTATAGGTTTAACCATTCTGGTATATGAGCCTCCTCATATTACTCCAATATCGATGTTTCTACTTCATCATAATCTGTTACATGTATACCTGAAAGTATACCTGAAAGTATATCCAAGATATAGAAATATTTTTTTTTTTCATAAAGTTTATAACAGTTAACCATTTCTTGGTGAGCACATATCTTGCCCAATTTTTGAACTTACAACTCTCGTCTATTTATCCCCGTCTCCCAATCTGTTTTTTCATGGGACTGTTGTGTTAATAACATTTCATTATCACCTCATGAATTTTCTCCTAAATTTCTTAAATCCTCTTCTATAAGTGGTTCATTTTACTCCGAATGAGATTCAACATGTCTCTCTTAAGGTCTATATTCATAATATGTCTATATTCATCATCCCTATGATGAGTGCTACCCATATAACATAACTTAATATTCTCCACTTTATGCGTCGATAACAATTATAGTTTTTATACTGCATCACCTACAATGCAGACTGTTATCCGGGGTTTAGATTCTTTTCAGTACTTACAGACAGCCCTGGAATACAAGAATTTCCATGAGGATTTTTGGGCTTAACCTCCCCTCTTCTCAGTTCATATAGTAGACTTATATATCTACATATTTTACCTTGTATTTCTCAGGTTTTCTGTGCAGGATGATCACTAGGCCCTTCATCAAACTTCCTAGTTTGCCGGCCTGCTAATATTTCCCATATGTTAAAGTTCCAGCATCGAAGTATAGATGTATGCCTCCTCACATACATCTATCTCTACGCAATTCACCACCATTGCTCCACTACTTTCCCAGTAGTTCTATGGATGTTAACCAGATGCTCTGCTCATGGTATTCACGCGCCTGATCTTCCCTCACGGTTATTCTTCTTACAGCAGATTTTGCAGCCAGGCTTTTTCCCTTCTCTACGGTCACTCCAGCGGGTTTGACGCTGATGCGGTTCGTGATTCAAAATTGAGACGCAGATCTCCCCTTTCATCGGAAGATAGGCCCGGAGGGTTTGGGCACTACGGTGTTGAATCCTGATGCTTAGTGGGTCTTCGGTTACCGCTTTCACCAGCAACACTTCTTCACTGATAATTTAAGTTACCGTTTGCTGATCTTTCATTGCGCCTGCGTGACGCCACTAAACCCCATCTTCTTTGTCCACTACCTTAACGGTGGTGCAAAGTGCCATCATGTGGTGTTCTGGTTGAGCATAACGGTAACCACCTTCATTTCGCGTTCTGGTTTGATAACATTTTCCGTTTATACACACAGTAAGTTAATGTTCCTTTGAAAGACAGCAAGCTATACCTATACATATTTATCAGATTTGTTGTTCAATTGTTCTGTCATATCTAACCTCGTTACTACCAGATACTCATCCATACAACCCAACCATTTGTCTCTGATATCGTTGGCTTTGGTTGCAATTACATAAGTTACTGAACCATTAATCCATCTAACGGTTGCCTAATGCAACATAACATAACAATTCATACATTCCATAATGTACTATAACATCACAGTTTCATAAATTGTATAAAGAAATATAATATCACAATTTCATACATTAAATAAAGGAATATAACAGCACAATTTCATAAATTACATAAAGGAATATAACATCACAATTTCATCAGCAGAGATAAGTTAACGGGCCAGAATATCTCCCATTTCGCCATCTGCCTTCTATTATGACCAGATCCTCCAGCGCCAGAATCCTGTCACCAGGTTAAAAGCGAAGATCCTTTAAACAACCTGCTTTAACTATATTCATGAACGCTTATTTAGCGCGCTACTAGCTTTGTTTGGTCTGCGTCACCAGGGTGAGATGATTATTCTGTTTAGCCTGAGCACCCATTAAGGATACTTAAAACAGCACTGGCACTACTCATTTTCATTTTTCTCACTGTTTAACTACTCCTCTTCATTGGGGAAATTTAAGTTTTTCCTCAAAAATCTAAATTAAAAATAATTTCTTTCAGGATGCAGAAAAGTTTGAGAGCGATCTTTCTTATAATTACCCTGCTGAAAGAGGCATGTGATCTCACTTTCTCATCTGGTCATAGTGCATACATAATATTTTATTTATTTTTCATAATTAACTAATTAACCATGTCCACATAATAATTATCCATTGGGGTCCACTCCCCTATGGATGTATGTTCAAATGTCCACTTTGAAAAGCATACAACTTGGGGGTGTTACATTATCTTAAGAGGTATGTATGTGTTCAAGTAACATGACTTAGTCTAAAATGTGTAATATATATATATATATATATATATATATATATATATATATTATGAGCATAATCCACATGGAGAGAAGTAACTTTTTCATATTAAATTAGATATTTGTATTTTTTGAACTTTTTTAGTTTTTTCTATTTTATGTTTTTGATTTATTCAACCCCTTTGAAACCATCCAAAATGTTTCAAGCATTATGTTTAAAATAAATCAAATAAACAATATCATCTGAAATTGAAAATGTCAAACTCATATGTCATTGGATATAGGATTCTTTCTCGAATCCAACATGATCAACTCTGCCACATAAAGACAAATTATCATTGTAGTATGTTAGGGTACAAAATGCAGTCAAAACACTATTTTTTAGGCCCTCACTCAAGACCTTCACATGGTGAAACAGAGGCTCGGTCAAGCTATATGCTCGATCTAGCTAACAATTGTCTTTAAAAAAAAGGAAGAAAAAAACCTGAAGCCTCTCAATACTTGCCTTATTTTGTTTTTTAATCAAATTACTTTCATTATATTTTCACGAAAACATTGGGTACAAAAATCATCCCAGAGAAACCTTTCTCTCATTTTGACCAGACTTGTTGAGATCACGGCCTAGAGGAAAGCATAGCAAGAATTTGACATACATTATTTCTAACAGGCATTGTAGCCTTATCATACTAAAAGACAACAAAAAGATAACAAGAAGTAATGGAAATGTATTAAGGAGGGGGTTTTTGGGCAATTACAGTAGGAGATGCAAAATAACTGACATGTTTATGCATATGTAGATATTTGTGCTCCACCCTCTCTTCTAGGCTACAAAGGTGGTCATTGGTCCAATGGTGGTGGGGTTGAAGGTTGTCCAATTGTTCAAGGATTTCATTTTGACTATACTAGATGTCATTTACGTAAGCCACAAGCTCATTACGATCGTCATAGCGGTGGTCCTGGAGAATATCCATGTTAATTTGGATATTTCGATGTTGATCAACGATCAAATCTAAGGAAGCAATGGCCAAAACATGGCTTGGGGAGTGAGCTAGTGAGATGGTGGTAGCTTCTTCAGTCTTGCGACTATCACAAGTGTCCAAGGGAGAACAATTTTCAGGCTCAGGCTATGCAGTGCAAAGATGATTTCCTCCCCGTTGACGAGGTCGCCCTTGTTGGTGAGACATACTGAATTGGTCGAGGTGAAACTGTCGATAGAGGTGGGTGGAAAAAGACAAAAAATCATAGTACATGCAATAAAAAAATAGCCAATACTGAAGAAATGCAATCATGGAAGAATGTAAACCAAAAACCAATAGCCTTACACAAAGACATAGGTAGATTCTGCAGATAATCGGTCCAAGAGCTCGACTGGTTGAAACGGGTTCCTCCACCACCTAGACTTATAGTTAAAAATATGACTACCCTCGAGCATCAAAGAACATGAACATTTGACCTTCCAATGTAGCCAATATCGAGGCCCCCCAGGCAGCGTAATGAATCCCACGAAAACACCCTCCAACTGACAGAAGTGAATATCATTGACCAAAAAGAACCATAACATAGGGCAAGCCCAACTATCCGCCAATTGTACACCCCGATTTTGAGAGCTAGTATGAAAACAAATTGGAGATACCTTCCACTGAACAGTATACGTGTCCTATGGAAAATTCAAGGACATATCATTCCTTGAGTAAGAACTAAAGGTGAGAAGACCAAGTGACAACCCAGCTTCTCACGTTCCAGGATCCCAAGGGAAATCTAGGACTCCAGTTTCACCCCCGCCCAAGCTATATCAGGTGTCAACCCTGCTTCTCACCCAAGGTATTGACCCTGACAAGGTATCATGGAGCCCAACACTAGAACCATTGTTCTCTGCACAGTGGAAATTCATCTCCTGAACCAACGCACTGGAGGAGCTATCATTGCAGCGCCTATTTTTCTCAGAGAAGTGTGTGATTACACTCGTCTCTCACTGCCATTTATATTTGGGACAACAAAAAATGTTGTGAGAAATGTGCACGTGGATTTCATGTTATCACATTTTTTAGTCTATAATTTTTTAAAGAGCTAACAATGGGAGTGTTAGTGCAAATTTGTAATAAAAAGGTTTAAAATGCAGACAACAGAAATGTTAGCGTTATTGAAGACTTGAAAATGCAAAAAACACACTAGAAATTGGAGTGTTAGCGCTACTAATGATTTGAAAATGCAAAAAACGCACTAGAAATGGGAGTGTTAGCATCATTATGTGTTTGAAAATAAAAATATGGAAATTTGACTAAAAACCAGAGTAGCAACGTATTTTTTCAAAAAACAGAGTTTTATTCTATTTTTTCCTCTGAAACGTAGTAACTTCGAGATAATTTTATGAAAATATGAAAACGAATTTTCCAAATATGAAAGAGGTTTTTGTTGAAAGATAATCGATAACATTAACCTCTATCAGTTTGTACACATACATCAAGGTTTGAGAGATTCACATCGATCATTGGACCTTATTTTCAAGAATTCATGAGGAGAAAGCGCATGTACAATTGTTGACTTGGATCCCACCTCATCAAATTCGACCTAGGGATCCCTAGCTCCAGCTATCACTCCAGTAACAACATTATATTTAGACATAGATAGGTTTGGAGAGATATTTATGTGCATGTATTTACATACACACTAATATTTTTGGAAGTTTGTAATTAAGAATATACTAGAAATAGGTTCTAAGTTGTATTATTTTCTTTAAAGATAGTTTATGTAAAATGAAACAGGGTTGGTTTTTGTTTGAAACATAGAAACCTTCTGTATTTCTTGAGAAAATCTTAAATCTATATATTTTTCATGAGCACTCTCAGAAATTATTGTCTCACAGTTCCCTGTCTATTTTCATTGTTTTAAAACCTTCTTCGTGTCTAGAAAAATGAGTATGTGAGATTAGGATTCATAGTTTATGCTCCTATTTCTTTATTTCTCAGACATTAGTACTTGATTTTCACTTAACTTTTATACTAATTTTCTTTCCTTTTTCCCTCTAAATTCCTTAATATGTCAAAGGAATTATTTCTACTATGCTTTTTTGTTTTTCTCATCAAATATGTAGGTAAATATCACCTAATAGGGTTAGACTCCATGCCCAATGGTGTTTTTTTCCACACAACGCAACCAAATTTCATCATTTCTTAAAACAATTAGTCCATAGAACTTGAATTTGTAAACCTTCTACTAGAGGGACCTAAAGTAGTTGAGTTTAGGGAGAGATCCCTCTCTGGGTTGAAGGGCCAACTTTCAACCTCAAAGAGGTTTGAGGTTACCTTAGAGATTTTCCTGTAGCTAAGTTTATATCTAAGTTATAACATTCTGAATGGGCCCATGTGACAATTCAGTTGACAAGTGGTCACCATGAGGGTCACCCCCATCAAGAATCTCAATACTTGTCTTTAAGAGAATTATAAAATTTATTTATTCCACAAAAATATTTTCTTGTAAATATTCAAATGTATTGTAAACACTAATTTCCTTATTTATAAATCCAAATTTTAGTTCATTTTACCAAAAAATTAATTATAATTATATATAAATAAATTTCTATAAAATATTTTAGTTTTGCTTCTTCAATTTTGAAATTCTTAAAAATGATAATTTTTTATTGTTTTTGAATATAACATATTCTTATACTTAATAATTTTATAATTATTTTTTGTATATTTTTTCAATAGAAATAAATCAAATTATAATAAATAACTAGACAAAAAACTAAACTAAACTATACTAACATTTATGAATTTCTCACCTTCAAGTCAACTCGAAAAACTAGACACTAATTATAAAGATTCTACAGCATATTACTTATTAATTATTAAAAAGAAAAAAACATATATTATATTTTTTCAAATCATTACTTTAAATTTCTTAAATTTTATATTATTATTATCTTAAAAATAGTTGTATATCCACATTTAAATTTAGATTAGCCAAATTCAAATTAGTCAAATAATATTTTAAAATTTATGATTTCAGTAATTTTTTTTAAATATTTTAGCATTTATACACACTGACGGCAAAATTGATTGCAATCACATTTTATAGGTTGAGAGATATTTATAACTAGAAATATCATTGTATCCATTACAACAATATAAATTATAAGTTACAAATACTACAACTAAATTAATTATTACTCCACTCATTTAAACAAGTGGATATTACTCCATTATATATGTAAAATACACATTTCTAGCAATGTCAAATTCACATTTTTGAGTTACACTTATTTACATATACAAATTATGATATTTATTAAAATTAAATTCATAGTTTTTCAAATGTTTAATCAGTTATTATTTAAATTATATTTATAATGAATTTATTATTTAAATGATAGTAATCAAATTTTAAGTAATAATTAAAAACTAATTTTTAAGTCACCAAATTATAAATATAAGAATATTACACTTATAATTGCTAGTGGGATAGCATCTCTTTTCAAATCTATACACCAAAACCATAAAAATGTAATGAGAAATTAATCCACATAATTGTTAATTACATATTCAAATGTAATTAGTAATTAAATTTGTTTTTTTTAACTATCAAATACTTACAATTTTAGAGTCTCCATATCATTATTGATATTTACATAAATTTTAAAATTTCCATCTTTAAAGCTGGATCGATCCATAAAAATCAATCGAGCTCCTAAACTTAGGGTTACATACGAGATTGATTAAGAGTTAGTTTTAATGTTCAATCGAGTTTTTTTTTAAGAGCTCAACTCGATCACGCGCTTAAAGTGCTTGATCAAGCCTCTCCTACCAAAGTCCATGCTTTGATGAATACATTAAAATTATATTATATATTCGATTCTTCACATATAATACAGTTCAATTTTTGTGGCAAAGATAGATTATGGTTATGGCATGGTTATATTTTTTGGGCAATGATATTTCTAGAAGATTAAATGTTGGTTGTTACGTCTGGAATCTTCACCGGAAAAGTTTGTATAAACTAGTTGTTGATTTATTGCAAGGTAATGATATGGTGGTAATTTAGTTGAGGTTTTACCTTTGATATTTGATGAACGGTTTAGTCCACCTTGATAACTTATTTTTAAACATGAGAGTTTTCTTACTTTTACTTACGGGCATTTTTGATTGGTTGTATCTACATCATTCCCTCCATGTCGCAAGAAAATAGTTGCATGGGATATCCTCCTTAGTGCTCAATTGTTTGATTGAAGCTTTTGGCATGACACTGTTACAATCCTATCTACTCACCAGATCCTTCATTACTCCAAAATTTACAACCATTTTCTCGAGCATGCACCCTCCTCATGACCTTCTCGAAACGTCTGAAGGTTTTCAGTTCATTTATTTTTCTTGGGTTTGGTCTTCTCAGCATTCAATTTTCCTAGTAGATTTCTCTTTATTCCTTTTAAGAGATATCGACATGAGTTTCATGGTTTTGCAACTGCATTGTTCCTGTGACCCTTGCTTTCCAGGTATTCATGTACTGAACTATTATTATAAACAATGCCAATAAAGTTTTCAATATTCCTCATTTTTTCCTATTCTCCTTTCATTTTATTGATGAAGAAATTATGTTTATGGTTGGTGCAAAGCCTAAATTTTTGTTACAACAAAAAATTCGTTGAGTTGATTATAGTCTCCACGTTGCGTATGGAAACACATTGAGCCCTTTAGAATTAACCTGAAGGCTAATGAAACCACACATCATAACCCTATTTTTCATGGATAATATTTGTGTTTTCATATTTCTTTGACCAAGGATGAATAATTAAATTTGTTAGTTAAGAAATGTATTAATGTGTTCAATAACCATTATGGTTAGATGTTTTTGAAATTGCTGTTAATTAATATTAAGAAATTATTTCTATTTCATTGCACCAGTTTTCCTAGGGAGCTCTCAAGGTCTTGCTACCTTAGCCAAAGAACATTGGCTTTCTCATATGAAGGGATTTTATTGATCGTTCTCCACAGTAGAGAAATTGAATATTGCACCTCCCTCTCATTCACTGTTTGTAAAAAGAATTGCAGAAAACATGTCTTGAGACATGTGGAGTCATTCTATATTATACACTCCCATATATACATGTTTTGTCGACATTTTGATTGCTAAATGATTGTATGGAACCAATTTTTTTTTTTACTTGAACAAAACTTATTGTTTCCCAGGGTTTGATGTTAATTGGAAGGCATTTCTTTTAGATGTGTGGCTGAAAATCCTACATCTTATATACTGGAATATTGTATCTTTTCTTTTATATTTAAATGCTTCAGTTGGTTTAAATGATTATGAATAAAATGTCAATATATGTTATGCTTCTAATTTAATGTAACACCCGAGTCAATTTTTAAAACTAACTTTTCTCAATATTTTTTGATGAATGGTTTGCATTCTTATTACCTACAAGTAGTTGGGTGAATATATATTGTAGAGTGAGTTTTTTTAGCAAAAATTAGGGAAGAGGCATGAGAAGAGGGGGTAAAAAAAGAAATCACCACCAAGGTGTCAAAGGGGAAATGGGACCAAGGATATTATTTCATTTTAATGAAAAATATTAATTATTAAAAGGGTTGTTACACTTTGAGATGGCTAATCTGTTATTTTTTCCCAAAAATTAGTCTGAAACCCCTATGTTAGTAACGTCCTCATGCTAGTATTATTTTTCCCTTACCAAAATATACCCTTGCAGTAAATTCGAATAATTATGGTTGGGAATAGTTCATTCTTATACAACCTCTTCATTTAGGGCAAGGTTTTCTAGATATTCCCCTTCCTATTCATCCTCCTCAAGGTCATCCATCACTCTTAAAATTTGTTACCTCTCATTTAATAATGTGCCTAATGTGGCACCCAAACAATATAACCCTCCTTCATATCATGCCTCTTATGCATGATAATCTTCTCAACAACACATATCCATTTCTAATTTTCTTGTCTAAACATTTAAACTCCCTATCATCCCCTCGCCTGCTACTAGGAAGCACATACAAAATTCTCGAGATGGCTCTTCTGGTCTGTATAATGGATCGTCAAACTCAATTTCTTAATGTTTACAACAAGGGGACAATTAAGTAGAAACAATCCTCTTTCAGAGGAAGGATAATTAATTATGTTTTTCTTTATGGAACAGGTCACATTTTGTTGATATTGTTGTTTATTGGTTGTTGGAAAATTATTTTTCAAATTATCTATTGGCTATTAAGTTATATTTTGATGATATTTATATATTGGAGAAAGATGTATTGTTTTTTCACTTTATTTATATGATGATATAAGGAGGAACAATATGGAATTGAGGTACAAGGTTTTTTTTATGGGTTTAGAATCTGATTATTTTATATCATCATGTGTATTTATTTAATTTTGATGGATTATGGTTTTGGTATAATTTTGTTATTTTTATTAGGGGTCAAAATTTATGAGATAAACAGATTGATGGTGTCAATTTATCTTATAAGTATATTTAGGAATAATTTAATGGTCACACATTTTGAGTCTAATCCTTAACTTTAAAAACTCATAAAATAGATTTTAGATGTCTCTCCCGTTAATTCTATTCACACTCACTAGGAAAACAACTAATCTGATTTTATAAGATTGCAAACTTTCAAAACAACTTGAGGAATATTTAAAAGAAAGTGATATATATATATAAATGAAAGAGATATAAATTTGTGAAGAGAGGTATGCTACAACAAAACTAAGTTGTTGTTTATTCCTTCGATTTTATTCTCTTTAAATTAGACAACTGATCTTAATGGCGACAAAAATTCTATCTTAAAAGGAGAGACTACTTAAGGTGACTTCCCTCATTTATTCAAGGATTTCCAAAGGTATATTTCATGTTTTCTAATAATTTATTTGTTTTTTTCATTGGTATAATTTCTATTTTTGTCAGTTCTAACAGTGATTTTTGTTCATAAAGCAAACTACCCACTCGTGTAAATTGCTTGAAGGATAATTTTGCAGACAGTTTCATTGTTTCCTTTGTTGTTGTATATTAATTTGTACATTGGAATAGTTTAAGTCCTAGAACTGGTTAATGGTCTTTAGAGAGACCTGGTCTTGATATTTGGCTATCATTTTTAATAAAATCAACATGTTATTTACAAAATATGAAATTTTGTGTAACTCTTGCATAATGTTAAATTCATCTATTATTTTTCACAGCTTATGCTCTATAGGATTTCAACGTCTTGGCCTAAAATCCTGACTAGCTCATTATTACTTTAAATATGATTTTTCTTTCATTTTTTTTCAATATCTACTCATGATTTATCGTGTTGTGAATATCTATTAAAAGTGTATATATCAGTTTTTCTTCAGCTACACATTTACATTTAATGTTTCTCTAATATAAAAGAAAAAACACCCATGTATCTTCCTTTGTTTTATACATTATAAGAAATTTGTCTCATTATCTTGTTGTGATAACAAGATTCAATGAGTTTTATAGTTTAGTTTTCTTATCCTAAACAAAACCATCAACATCTTTTGGTGACCATAATGGGGAGAACATCCTAATTTCTCTTTGATTTAGTCTTACTTATGACCATCCAATCTCTAAAGAAACCTGACCTAGGGTTTTGGATGAATGACCAAACCAATATCAACCATTGTCTTCCTGACTTTATTCTTCAAATTTTATGACAAAATCACTCATTATTGTCTCATAGATGGAGGTTCTAGCCCAAAAATTTTGCCCAAAATTATCATGGAAGAACTGGGATTACAATGCATCGATGATACCCCTCAGAAGATCATAGGCTTTTATAATTCTCTACAAGAATACATAGGTACTATCAAGGATGTCACATTACTCATTTTCACTAATCCTGAAATTAGAACAACCTGTAACATACATGTACATGAGTTAATGTCTCAAATTACTCACTCATACTTAGTAGATACTAGCAAGTCAAAAGTAGTGGATATCAATCACTTTATGGGACACGTATGACCATTCTAAAGAATGCTAAAAATATGATCATATTTTGGGAAGGATGTATCTGTCCTTATATCGAAGGCTTACCTAAACCATATGTTAACTATGTCGAACAAGGCATGGGTGTCTATTCCATTTTTATGAAAGATGATATTCCTACTTTGTCAAAACCTCAATCCAACAACCAACTTTGTTAACTTCATCTTGATGGTGCCTCATCCTGTGAGGGTACTCGTATCCTTATATACTTGCCTCAAGGAAAACTATATCAATATTTCCATAGACTTGAATTCAATTGTACTAAAAATGTGGCATAATTTGAACTGATCCTCCTTCGAATCAAGCAAGCTCTTGCTTCAATATGTGAAGTCCTAACTGCCTACAATGACACTGAAATTGTTGTTAACCTTGTAAGAGAAATTAATCTCCTAATAAATATATTATCAAATGATATACTCAAACAGTCTGGAAAAAAATGATTATTTTAGATTCTTTCAATATTACACTTCTATAGGGAATTGAATTTTTAGCTAACCTGGTTTCTTCCTATGCTTCTAGAATTTCACAAAAAATACTTTCTGATAGTCTTAACATTATTTACCAATCCTTATATAGGCCTCAGGATCCAAGTAATGAAGAAGATTGGAAATTATTCTAAGATGACGAAGTTATATTCGCATTTCTTCAGAACCAATGAGATAATGATAATCAAATCATCTCTCTAAAAGACAGTGAATTTCCTTCAACCATTTCTCCTCTAGAAAAATCAATTTCACCTAGTGATGTCCCCACATAAAAAAATAATCAGATAGAAGAATCATATAGAAATATCAATAAAACCATTCATATCAAAATTGGAAATCCTAATGATATTACAATATTACATATTGGAGCCCAATGTTTTTATCAAGGAAAAGAGATGTTCATTTCCCTTTGTAACGACCTTTGGGGTTTTGATCATTGTATTATACAACACGATACTCCAATCAAATGAAATGTGAATCCTATTAGGAAAAACCAAAGACCTGTCAACCCTACTCTTGAAGCAACCAACCATAAAGAGGTAGATAAAATGTTGAATGCTCATATTGTTTTCCCTATGAAGTTTTCAGAATGGGTAGCCAATTTGGTCCTGGTTAGGAATAAAAATGGGGTATTAGTATTTTTGTTGACTATAGAGCTTTGAATAAAGGAATTGTTAAGGTTAATTTCCCTTTTCCGAATATGGCATGATTTTTGTTATTTTTATTAGTGGTCAACATTTACGAGATAAATAGATCGATGGTTTAAATTTAACTTATAAGGACGGTGAGGCCTAATTGAATGGTATTGATGATCCCACCTATTAGTGTCTAATCCTTAACTTAAAAAATCCTAAACCATCCTTTAGAGGTCTCTCCCCTTAGTACTAATTACACTAATTAGGAAAAAAACTAAATTTATTTTTTAATATTGAAACTATAAAAACAACTAAAGGCCTCTTTAAATGAGATAACTATGATGGAAAGAGAGATAGATTTTACAAGAGAGGTATGCTACAAAAAAAATTAGGTTTTTATATATTCCTTTGATTTTATTCTCTGTAACTAAATATTTCATATTAATGGTGACAACAATTGTAACTCTAGAGGAGAGACCGATTAATGTGACTTCCCTCATTTATTCAAGGATTTCTGAAAGTATCTTGGATGTTTTATTTGATGTTTTGAAGGTTTCGTTTCTATTTTTATCATTGATAACTACGATTATTCTGTAAAAGTAAAGCTGGAAACTAGTATAAATTTATGGAAGGATTACTTTTTTACCAGTTTCATTGGTTTTCCTTCGCTGTTGTATATGAATTTTCACATTACAGTAGTTTGAGTCCTAGAACTAGTCAGTGGTCTTCACAGAGACCTATTACTAAGATTTGGATCTCATTTCTAATAAATTCAACATTTTCTTTATACAATCTATACTTATTTATAACTCTCGTATTGAATTAAATTAATGAATTATTTTTCACAACTTATGCTCTTGAAGATCTTAAGGTCTTGGCCTTGAATCCTGACTAGCTCACAGTTACTTTAAATATTATTTTTCTTTCATTATTATTTAATCAATTTTTATCATTTATCATGTTTTGAATATATGTTACAAGTTTCTATATAATTTTTTCTTTATTTTCACATTTACATTTAATATGTCTATAATAATAATAATAATAATAATAATAATAACCCAAGTATATTCCCTCATTTTGTACGTTCTGCACAATTTGCCTCATTATCTTGTTGTGATAACAGGATTCAAGTACATGTATAGCTCAATTTACTTAGCCTATATAAAAAAGTCAACAATATGTTTATATGCTATTAAAACTGGATCTCTTCATTTTACTCATGAAGAGTTGCACTTCCACAAAGAGATTTACTCTTTTGATGCTTTTATAGTGCAATAGTTAAAAATTTATACCTATTTAAAATTGTTGAAGGGGAAGAGGGATTACTTAAAGGAGGTGCATTGTTATCACATGAGAAATTATATTGTCATAAATTAATGTTGTTAGGGTAGAGCTAATAATCAACCATAGTAAATTATAATTAGTAAAAGAGCTTAAAACATATATGTTATTCACAATAACTATCATACATGATCATGTATAAGAGAGACAATATATTACAATAATATGAAATAAAATGCAAACATAGAAGAATGTAATGTAAGGAAATAGATGTAATTTAAAAATGCATTGTTGATAGTATAAAATGTATTTGAGAAGGCGAACTCATTCCATTGATATTCAAAATGGAAAAATACATCATTGTCAGAATATTATGCACTTAGTCGATATATGTAACCAACAAAAGATTTAATCCCTCAGCAACCAACTACTAATCAACCCTTTACATCATACATAATCTCCCTCGTATTACATGAACCGATTCAATGATTGAGATTATCATCACATATACAATGTTAGCAACATCTTCTTCTTGATATCTCGCATATCCATGTGATTGATGTCAATGTTCAATCATTGTCTTCTCAAAGTAAGGGATTCCATCCATTATATTCCTTTGCAATTGATTTTTCCTCTAGTTATCCTTTTGTTCCCAAATATTTGTGGTTCAAATGTAATTAATTTTGTGTTAAATTTCCACCATCATGTCCATCATCAAAATTAAGGGACCAAAAAACCATACCACACATGTTAAGGCTACCTCCTACACCTCCTTCCATAAAAATATGTATTGTTGAAATTTTTTCAAAATTCTTTACCACCTACCGGGTACTATGTTTGGTCCTACCATAAATTTATGAGTCTTTTCTAGGTTTCATTAAAACCTTATCTCATTAACGAATGCCCAATATATACTTATCAAAGCTAGTAATTTTTCAAGGTATTTGTATACTTTTTGAGCAATCAATAACAATTGGTGAAGTTGTGCATATGCATAACAAGGATATAAATATATCATCTAATTATGAAATGGTTTTGTATATTTCAACCAAAATTTCTTTTCATTGGGAATGATCCAGGAGGATATTGGTGGCAACCCATCTATTCCACTTGGAGCCCCATCATTATTTTATTTTTTTCAGTTTCCTTAATTGTAGCAGAAATTACTATATTTGGCAGTTTTTCGAGTCCTAAACTTTCGGAGCCTTTTTGAGGTCCTAAACGATTCTTTTTTGAAAAACTAGGGAAAAAATCAGGTTTCGTCTAATGTTTGCTACTCGAAATTTGGATTCCTCGAATAGATATTTATAATGAGGTATTTTTCACATCAAACGAAGATCATATGCCGAAGTTATTATCCCTAGAATTTGATGTACTAATTTACACAAACAAGGCCCATAGTTTTGGAGCTTCATCTCCTAGGGTTAGGTTTTTGTACATTTATGGTTTTCCATTATTTATAAATAGTAAATAGGCCTCCAAGCCTCATTGTGACACATTTTAGAGGCATGTAGCCACCAAATTTATTCTCAATGATAAGATACCATCGTCCGAGCTAGTTTATTTCCATTCTATATGTAAGAATATTTCAGTTCTTTCATATTAATGAAATGAAGCGTTATTTTTTCTTTTAGTATACCTATGGAGGATGATATTGAGTATAGAAGGAGGTAACCAAGGGAATAATATGATGTAATAATGTAATAATGATAAATAAATGAGCCATATTTAATAAATAATGTGGTTAACCCATATTATGCAAGGGACCACAAGTAGTGAAGGAATAAAGAGAGACATGGTAATTACCCATGGTATTGTATGTATGAAGCCTATATAGAGGCTAGAGACTCTCCATTGATACATTTTAAATATTATTGTATTGACAAGCATATGGATTATGGAGTGGTCTGCTTCCTTAAGAAGTAGTTGTATGGTGTTACCCTACCTCAAGGGTTTGATATTAATAAAGAAGCATTTATATTTATATTATTAGAGTGATCTTGATAACTATTTGGAATATTTTTGATTTTATTATATTTTTAGGTCATATCTATTACAAGTGGTATGATAGCACTTTCTTGGGAAAAGCAGGAAGAATTGTTTTTTCATTTTTTGTAGGATTTTTTTGGTGGAGAGTTTGTAGATCAGATCCGAAAATTTTGGTAGAATTTAAAAAAAATAGAACATCTCAATTCCTTGCGAAAAAGTACCAAATTAAAAAAAATTGCTTGAATCAGAGTCCCAATGAGTGAGATATAGTTGTTGTAGAAATAGTTTTGATGACAATTCGTGGATGTCATCTCTCCTGTCAATTTTTTTCAGATTTTATGATTACTTTAAAAAATATAGATTTTATGAATAATTTCATAAATAATATTTTATATATTATATCCTCTTTAAAATTTACCCAATTTAAAAAAAAAAAATTGAATCGAAGTCTATATGAGGGATATATCACTGATTTAAAATCAAATTTTTTTTCAAATTTTTTTGTGATGACAAGACAGTTACAATGCAAATCTCAGTATCCAGAGTGAGAAAATTTTGATTTAAATCACATTGGAATATGAAGAATGGACATTCAATTTTCTAAAATAGGATATAATAACGATTCTTTTCCAAATTCGCCAAGTTCTGGCCATTTTAAATTTCTCACCCAAAATAGGTAATGTTTTACAAAACTGTCATTTTATTTTAAGGGTTATAGCAAGGTGAAGTTTGCAGGAAAAGATGATGGTTCTAATATTGAGAAATTTATACAATATCACAAATCTAAATCCCCATATTTTTTCATAATCGACACAATTCGTGATATGGGAGATGTGGCTATAAATGGAGGTTCTCACTAGACAATTTCGTGTGGCGACTTCCTGGAGGAAAGCCTAAAAAAATCCTTTTGGGAAAATGGTATCATACTCAAAAGAAATACAATAATAAATATAAAGGAATATTTTCTACTAATATCTCCATATTATAGGTTCATTAATATATTCAAAAGGAGAATATCATTGTGGCTATTCACCCTAGTCGCAAGAAAATCTAACTAATCTCGAATTGGCAACAAGTTTGCAAGTTACAACATAGCATATTGAAATAACATAGGTTGGTGGGGTACACATTGAAATATTTAAGGCCTTAAAGGTGACCATGGATGAGGCAGATATTATTTTGGGTTATCCCCAGATGGATTCAGTTGGTACTATCAATATTAATGTACAAAATAAATTCTTGAAGATTTTGTATAAAAAGAAGAAAATTACATTACAAGATATTTCCATTAGGAACCAAGAAGAGAATGTGGAGGCATAAGCACCAAACAAGACTCACACATGAGATTATTAGTATTTTATGGTAGACAATCAAACACAGACATCAAATTAGGTACCCAAAAAAGCACCACACACCACTCAGGCACCGATAATGGAGGAATTAATGAAATATTTTCCATTAGTTAAAGCTTCATCATATCACCACGCGCATCACCCAAGGTTGAAATTAATTAGAAACAAGGACAACAACCCCTGAATGACACATATACAAGTGAAACAATCCACCCACAACACATCAACATAGATGAACCACCAGAACCAACTTCCATCTCAAGCAAGCTAGGCATCGGCTAGATCAAGTGTTAAACATCCTCTTGGATGTCTCGATGCACGTGAATGGTACCAGTGGACACATATTCTACGTAGATCCTATTATTTGTGTTCTCCACATGTTTCGGGGATGAAACATGTTTAAGGGGGGTGTAATTTAATATACCTAGGGAGGATAATATGCGGTATAAAGGGAAGTACCAAAGGGAATAATATGATGTAATAATGTAAGAACGATAAATAAATGGGTCATAGTTAATAAATAAATTGGTTAACCCAAATTATGTAAGGGACCACAAGTATCTAGGGAATAAAGTGATAAGCCCATTCTATTTTTATTTACAGTATTGAGAGACCCATCGTAATTACCCATGGTATTGTATGTATGAAGCCTATATAGAGGCTAGAGAGTCTGCATTGAGACATGTAAATGATTATTGTATTGAAAAAATATGGTTTGTGGAGTGGTCTCCTTCCTTAAGTAGTAGTTTCATGGTGTTACCCTACCTCAAGGCTTTGATATTAATAAAGAAGAATTTCTATTTTATATTCCTACAACGATCTTGATAATTATTGGAAATTGTAATAGATAAGACTTGAAAATATAATAAAATGCAAAATATGCCCAATAATTATCAATATCACTCCAAGAATATAAAATGGAAATGCCTATTTATTAATATCAAACCCTTGAGGTAGGGTAACACCTATAACTACTCCTTATGGCAGGAGACCACTACAAAAGCCATATGCTTGTCAATATAGTAATCCTTGAAATATCTAAATGGAGAGTCTCTAGCCTCTATATAGGATTCATACATACGAAAAAATGGTTAATTACCATGGGTATCTCAATACTATAGATCTAGTACAATGGGATTATCGCTTTATTCTCTAGCTACTTCTAGTACATTTCATAATGTGTGTTAACCACTTAATTTATTAAATATGTCCCATTTATTTATAATTTTCACATTATTACATCATATTAATCCATTGGGTACTTCCATATTATCCTCCCTATGTCTAATAAAATGAAAATATATTCCGATAATTTGTGGCATAATCGAATTCATTAAATTAAAATTTAAATACATTTCACTAAAACATTGCAGTAGAAATTAATAAAGAAGATGGATACTAATTTTTTTACTTTGTTCCATATTCCATTGAGCCATAGAGCACACTATTCATTTTATCTTGAGAGTAAGTCACCTCCTAGTTGGGGTTTTAAATCCATGGGAATTAGCTCACGTAAATCCTATTACGTGAATAGTAAACATCAAGTAACCAAGCTTTGAAATTTGATGGACTCTAACTTACAGGGTCACATCACCCATTAACTTGTATATCAATTACGTTCTAGAGTTGTACGACTCTTGGAGCTCTACTTCCCTCATGGGGCTTATATTTACCCTTCTAGGTGCTCACACATTTAGGGTACCAAAGCCAAAAACCTATAAGCAGAAAGATGACATTCCATGTTAACGTCGACCCAATTGATGCACACCCTTCCCTATACCTATGGTTCCTCATGTTATGCCCCCACCTTCCAAGGAACCTTAGTTGGTTGGAAAGGAAATTTCTCGAGCCCGGTTGCTTCCAATGGGTTCGATTCTCTCATTGATATTCAAGGCACCCTTCCAGACTCCCATCCATATCTCTCTCCATGCTTCCTTTACTAAATGAAAGAATGCTGAATGAATTAATCCTCATAGTGGCAACATTTGTGTTTTTATATGCATGCTTTTCTTTGCACTTAACACTATTTTATGACACTTAATGGAGATTGGTTGTATGCATGTTCTATTTTTTAATGATTAGAAAATCATATGATTCCCATTTTATCACCCATGGAGTCTCAACCCACCCAAACCATTTAAATTTTCTCACTATGTAAGCATTATATATTTTTATTAACATGAATGTGTTACAATAAGTATATTTCAAGTCCTTCTACCATTAAAACACATATACAATTAGCAATGTGTGTGCTTCAGGATACCAACTCCAAAACACAAACACTTATGTACAGAAGCTCTGAAACCCTAAAAGAATGATATACTTGCCAACCTATGTTTCAAATATACATGATATTCACATTGCAAGGATTGAGTAGTCATGATACAATAAAGGAAAATAAAATATATTTATTGACATGTTTAGCAAAAGGGTAGATGTTATGAATGCCACAACTAGTTGTATGCATAAAACGAATATGAAGTGTAGAACTTTATAGGCTTCTATTATATACCAAGATTATTTATCCTTAAAATAAGGATTTATATTTGAAGATTTTTTTTTTTAAAGATTATAAGGTATTTGGATATTATTGAGTATTTAAAAATGAAAATAATGTGTATGTTCCTAATTTTAGTTAATTAAGAAATTTATCATTAAGAAAATGTAATATGTTACATATGTAGGAGATCCTAAGTGCTAGAATATAATTGCAGTAATAAGAATCCAATACTTTCTAATAATGAAAATGGATATGGTTTGTGCATCCCTAAGAGCATGGAATGTTCAGGAGTTAAAGTTGAGAATAGACACCAATGATTTTTCTATAGTCATTGAGTGTAAATGGGAAGTGCTAAAGAATTAATTTTACTACTTAGTTACCTAGAATAACAAGGAAATATGATTAAAAAATGGTTGAAGTGGATAATTTGATAAATGATTCACATTTTTCTCTACTAGAAATATGTCCTAAGGCATGTAATATTGAAAAAATACACCTAAAAGAATTACAAGGTTGCATCAAATACCGAAATAAATTATTTCATACAAAGATCCAAATTTCATTTCAAATTTTTTGTTAGGATTATTTAAATTATTCTTTATAAATATAATTTTTATCAGAAAATATCATACACTAGTAGATCCGAAGTGAAAGAGGGTCAACTAGACCATTAAATGTATTTAATAAAGTAAGTGGCATGTGTGTTTTTATGAACCATGTACCTTAACAATTATAATAAGTCAACGAATATAATCCACTTTAAAGGTGGAAAGGGTGGAACCTCCTTCTAAAATGAATAAAAAAAAAATATAATATATGATCCTTTTAAGGTTATGTATCATTAGTATATATAGGAGGAAATGGTTAGAATTATAATCAAATATTATTTCCTATGAAAAATATCTTATTATATATAATATAATGCAATATCTACATTCTAGTAAGGGGATTTAGATTTAACATACAACTGATCTAGGGATTAACATACCTCTCTTCTTCAAACACATATTTTCCTAAACAATTGATTAGCTATAAGTGTTTCTACATGAATAAATTATCTTCCCATGTCCCCTATTCAATTGGTATGTTATTTCATTTGAAAATGTACTCATCAATTGCTAAAGTTCTTATCTACCTACTCCTTGTTTCAAAAAGAAAATTCTTGGTTGTATTATGATATTAACTTCTTTATTAATTATAGTAGAGTAGTATAGACTAGGGAATTATCATTTAATACCTTTTTTATTAAAGGGAACTTGAAGATTGTATATGCATACGAAGATGGAAGAGGCTAAAATTTGTAAGAAATACTTATAATTCTCTCTAAGACATTACATAGTCCATAACACCTTTGTGTTAATATATTTTGACATTAATTCCTTAATCCATCCTTTAATTTAACCATCATCATTAGGGAAGAGAGATTATTGTGGCTAAATAGAATGATTCCCCCATTTAACATTTATTTCATTAGAGAGTAAATATTATTATTTTAGGCATATGGATACCTATAATCCCTAATGTTAAGTGGGACTCTTTGATGTTAGAAATAAATGATATGGTCATGATATTCATAAGCTTGAGGACCCTCACACACCTCTCTAAATATATTGAAATTATTGTTGATGAATTTTTAGAGATAACTTGGAGTAGATGAGATATATGTTTGAACAAATAATGAGTGTAATTTTATTATTACACCATCATGTCACTTTTTCATCATTTTTGTTATTATATTAGAGTTTATAATTTTACAAGGTTTCCCTTCGACTCCTCCAGGATGAATTCCCTTGCATTTTATGGAAATAATCTTGAAAATTTCTTACAAGTTAAGGGACATTGTTCCCAATGACTAAAACCATTGGACCCATATTACATCATCATTACCACCCATTTGGATTTCAATCATGGGAATATCCGACGAATACTCACCCATTTCGTATTAGTAAAATTACACCTCCGTAAAGAAATTATGTTACCTTGATCTACAATAATTACTTGAAATTCAACTACTAGAAATACAAAGTAGCTAAGAATATTTGTCAATTTATAATTCATGAAGGTATTGGTACTACCATAATCAATCAATAATGTTACCATTTTTTTTTACAACAAATTGCTGGCTTAATCTCTTCTATATCTATATCTTGCGACATTTGAAATTCTTTATCTTCTTCCTATTCACACTCTATGTAAAAAAACCGATTCATGATACATTTATGCCCCTTATTACTCTTGTTATCACAAGTGAAACATACTCTATTATTTATTCATTCATCCATTAATTGAGGTATCATCCCTTTCATTAGAGTGAATTTAGGAGAGGAATTATTATCTACAATTTTCAGTGACCAATCCTCTAGTAGACATAATTTTATTTCCCAATTTTCCTTCTAGATTGAAAGCACGCTCTACAGAATTAGCTTCAAAGAGATGTACCTCCAATTGGATTTTTTTATTTAATGTTTACATAGATAAATATATCAAAAAATTATCATCTGGAATGTTAACTACCCTGAAATTCAAATTTTGGAATTGCTGAATGCACTCTATAGTTGGATCTACTTGTTTTAGTTTTATCAATTAACTGAAGAATACATTTTTCTAAATATCCATATAATGTGATATCAATTCCTTTGTAAAAGTGGTTTAAGATACAATATAATATTGTTATCTTTCATGAAACCGTGAATACGGATGGAACCAAAATGACTTGGTACCAATTTCATGAATCCAATCCATATATATCTCTGCATTTGTATTCATTTCACAAGATTTCTTGAAGCATGTGAAAATACCATTGACACACTTTCACAAACATTTATTGAAAATTCAACCATTTACATTTAGGATAAGAAGCATATAAGGATGGTATTTGTTAACCAACATTCAAATATAGAAGTTCTTGGCTTTATTTACAACATGCATTTGGTCATCATCACCATCTACCTCTTCCTCCTATTCTACTTCTATAGATCTAAACATGCACACAAATCTCTATTTATTCTTGAGAAAAAAAAAACTATAGACATACCAACAGATAATATTTATCGCTTCAAAATATATCTTGTCTCAACTACTTACTAAATTCATGACTACAATGATTTTCTAGAGATTTTACATATTATAGAAATATTAGATATTTTCTCAGCATTTATAACTTCTAAAGACTTATTCCGCATGACTTTTAAAAATTTCTTGTTTTAAGATACCCCTATATGCTCCTGCATCAGACACCCATGGTATAAAACTATTAATTAACTCCTTTCGATGAGGTCTGTCACTTTTCTATAACAATGTAACAACTCCTCAAGGATCCAAAAATTTAAATTGTAACTGATTATTTCTGGGTCAAAAAGAAAAAAATTCCTTTACTCATTCTTCCTCTACCCCATACTTTATTCTGGTGTTGTTCATTTAATTTTCTAACATAATTTCTCTCAGTTGAATGCATTATGCGACTTAAAGTTTTCTTCTCCTTGTCATGCATTGTCGTGGAATGTTGCTTCTTAAGTTTCCACATCTCATGAATGTCTTTGTCGAATTTGATTCTTCACTTAAGCTTTATATCAATTTTTGTCGGTTGTATCTTGTTTTTAGGCATGCTACTATTGTATGAAACACTAATATTTTCTCGAAACCATTTGAATTTTTAGCCTCTATTCAGCCTTCATCTTTTTCCAACCAGCTTTCCAAGCATGTCATCTATTCCTTAAAAATTTGAGAAATTTCTTTGAATGTTGTATGCAAGTTTCGATTTCGTCTTTAGGAAATATCATATATTCTACCTCCCTAATTAGAACTTCATGTTGATTATTTCTCTTTTTACCTCCTTTAACAAGCATTTCATTTAAGTGATGCTCTTCATAATGGCTTAGAAAAAAATAAGAGTTTTATCTTCATTCACCTTCATCACTTGTAACAGAATTTGCATTCCTCTCTTCCTCTAATTTTGTGAAAATTGTAGGTAAATTTCCACCATCATCCATACCTGTGTCCATATAGATTTAACTAGTTTTAAAAATATAATAATATTTTATCTCATCCACTACATCTTCCTCATTATCTCCAAGCAATGCCCCTTTCTCTGGTTCATAATAGAGCACTTTTTCTACCTTATACTAAACTACCTTGATTTCCCATTCTTCCAACAAGGTTCTTATCATGAACCTCATATTCTTCCACAAATTTCTTGTAAAAACATTTAACTGGCTATTTAACTTTCTTCTTAAAACTCCATCTGCATTTCTAGTATTCCTCAAATTTTTGTAGTTGCTCCATAAGTACATTCAACTTGACTTTAATCTCCACGATTTCCCTATCAAACTCCTCATCAGTCATATTTCTCTTTATGTCATTTTCCTTGACAAATTCTTTCCTTTCATTATGTGTTTCACCTGAAAATTTGTAATGAACCTCTGTATTCATCCTTTTCTCTATCATTGTGAGATTTTCCATGCTCAAAATTGAACTTCGACAAAGCCTCTCCTATGTAGCAAGTCTCCTCTCCTTGCTACCCAATACCTAGTCAGTATTTCTTCAATAACTTGACCTTTTTGTATTTTCTTTAGTTCCCACCTTAGAAACTTCTCGAGCACTCCATTGCTCCTTCTCCTATTTCTATTACTCGGTTCACTTCTTTTGAGAACTTCCTCTACTACAAGGTTGTTCTGACACATTTTTTTATTCACTTGTTCTCTCTGTCAGAAATTTCAAGCTATGATCCATTATTTCTCTCCTTTATATGCTAATGGAAAACATCAATTCCTATGTCAATATAGATTTATAAAAATTAAGACAAGTTTGCCTATTTCACTGCTTCAATTCTCTAACCTCCTTCTACTATGCAACTATAATATTTTTATAATCAACAATCCTTTATTTCAATATGAAAGAGCATAACCATTTTTTATTCTCTTCTCTACAGATCTAACCAACTCTAGTACCACTTTAATGGCACCAAAATTACTTGGCACCAATTTTATGAATCCACTCCATACATATCTTTTAATTTCCATTGATTTCAAAACATTTCTTGAAGCATGTAAAAATACCATTCACACACATGCACAAACATTTATTACCAATTCCACCATATAAATTGAGTATTAAAAGAATATAAGGATGAAATTTGTTAACCAAAATTCAAATATATAAGTTCTTGGCCTGATTAACATCATGCATCTTGCCATAATCACTATCTACCTCTACCTCCTATTCTACATCTATATCTCTAAAAATCAACTTAAATCTCTATTTATTCTTGATAATAGAAAACTCTAGACATCCCAAGAGATAATCCTTATCCCTTCAAAATATCTCTTGTCTCAACTACTTACTAAATTCATGATTACAATGATTTTCTAGAGCTTTTTCATAATTTAGAAATCCTAGAGATTTTTCCATCTTTTATAAGATCTAGAGACTTTTCTGCTCGACTTTTAGAATTTTCCTTTTTGAGGATACCGCTAGATACGCATGCATCAAATACCCCATAAATCAATCCTTTCTCTAAGCACATGAATGCAATACTTAATTTTTTTTATAGTATCACTGATGTAGATCAATATATCGCTTCATTTGGAATATCCATATTATTGGATCATTACCATCCAAATTACTCATGTTATGGGAATACTCTTATCTTTCATGAATCCATCAATACCCTAGAAATTAATCCTTTCTTTGAACACATTGATGCAACATTTACTTTTCATTTTTTTTATGAGTATTAAATCCACAGTAAAGAGAACCTTGAGGTGATGAAAATGTGTCATTTCAACTAGCCCCTCACCAGATCATGGATGCACTAAATAATTTTCTTATGTAAGGGGAAATTTGTAAAATATTGGGCATTTTCTATTTTTCTATATAGATTTAAAATACATTTAGGAATAGGAGCCATGATAAATTTCATAATGTATTTTATATGAGCACTGGGCATAGTGGGAAAAATATAGCTTCACTACCAATTTCGATGTCATTTTGATCTTTCACACAAATTCATATTAATATCAAATTTTTAATTATGTTTAAAAATAAATTAAATTTACTATAACATACATAACAGTACAATAAATAAAAATTATCTACCTTTACCATGTTAACCATTCATTCTATGAAAATGTTATGAACATGGAAATGAATACCTATATGTACTATATCATTTGGGTTTTCATTATAAATGTTAATTATAACGTAGAGGTCCACATGGTTTGTCCTATTGAATGCGTGTCGATGGTTCAACACTTATGCAATAGTCACTTCACAGTACTTTATAGTTATGATTCTGTTGGTGAATAGTTACTACTATCTGAACTCATATCTCCTATGGTTAATGTCCCGAAGGACAGATCGGCATCAACTTATCTCTTAAAATTTTTAACTGATTTTTATTTTGTTTTTTATCGCATTGCGATGATGATTAATGGTAAATTTATTGGGTTTCTCTGTTGTACCACCATGAGTTGTACTGCTCGTCTGATACTTGGCCATCCTTACACCATCAAATATAGGGACTTAGGGATCTATGGTGGAGCCTTCTACAGTACCCGTTTATGGTATTCACCACTGCGAAAACCCTAATTGATTTCTCATTTCTTCATTTTTTCTCTACCGACACTGCCCTCTGCAACTTCATCAAGTCTTGCTTTGTCAAACAATCTCTCACTCTTCCAACTCTTGTGTTTCTTTCCATGGCAGATTGTAGGAATAGGTAACCTCTGGTTTACCTTACAGCTTTGGTTTCTAGCCTCATTTCGGTGGTTTCAGATAGTTTATTGAGTTGTTAAAGGGTTATCTTGTTGCGTTGATTCGTAGGGTAGTGAAGTTAACCGCTTTCCTTGCATGCAAGTTGTGTGAAGAACCAATGGTTTGGACAAATGGACTTTCTGGTTCCCTTGACCTTCCTCCCCAACTATGCTTTCTCTAGTTCCCTCCTTCCGTGGCAGGTAAGTTTCTTCACAATGGCACCACTGTCCGAGCTATATGTTCTTGCATTTGTCTCAAGTTGTATAACTCGTTTTTAGCACCTAAAAGGGTGGTTCTGTGCAGGGTTTCCACATTTTTACTGAGAATTTTACCAGGTAATGTAGCTTCTATACTCACAAGCCCTCATATTCTACCCTTCATATCCATTTTACTCAGAAGTTCTCTAACTTGAACGTTTTGTTTTTTTCAATGTGACATAGGTAATTGCATCTCTACAACTTCCTTGGCGTGATTTTGATAACAACATATACCGTTTTGTTTTGGACTTATTTGGATTTGATGACCTTTTTGTTTTATTTCTAGGTACTTGATTGTTTCAATGAAGGGGGTTTAACTCCCAGAGCAGAGTTCTGACTCTTTTAGCTCCCCGGTCCTTGCGGTTTTAAGCTTCTTGTATTAGGATTTTAAGACCCAAGCCATATACATTGTTAGTATTTTATTTTGTTATGGGTTTCGCCCCAAAGGAATGTTTAACATGCAAGTCGATTTTTCGTTGTGTATATACTTTATTTCTTTAAGGCCTAGCCCTGTTGCCTATCTAGACATGCAATGGTCTCTGCTAGTTATTTGTTGTTCCTCTCTTTACTGGTCGAACCATCGACCTAGCTAAGACTAGATTCTCTCAATGAGACAAAAATTAAGTATTGTATAGAAATCTAGTTGCGATGAATGATTATTACATTTCAAAACTTCGTATAGTAATATGGTTCATTTTCTTCTTGTAATACAATTTCACTTCCTATTAGAAATCAGTTTTCTATATTTTCAAATGCTACACAATTGTGTTATAATGATTTTTTCTATTTTTGAGCATTTTACATTAGGTGGTTCAATCAATTTATAAACTCATATATCTATCTTACCCGTAACAAGGTCTTTTTGCAATACTACCAATGGAAATATATACAAATATAGAGTTTTCTTATGTAGACATTTACATCATCATATCTTTGTCATGTGGTTTCTACATTATGAATTTCCTTTGATATTTCGCACGGAATGGTTTGGTCAAGATTGGGGTTTCAACTCTCTTGTTTCTTTGGTGATTCTATATGTTGGCTCAAGGGTGTCTGGACCATCCATTTTCTGATTTCTTATTTAAACACTCATCCTATCTGTGTATATAATGGAAATAAGAGATTAACGACTAGTTTGGGTCGAGGGTCTCGACGATGGACCTAAACTAATAGTTTCTCTGGAATTGTTTCCCCGATAGAAGTTTTTTTAGTTTTACTGTGTCTATTGATATAATTATCCCCTTCCTTAAACAATCAAGAACTTCAAGAAATTAATTTTTCACACAGTTAGCAATAATAACAGTTCTACTGTAACTTTCTCTATTCTCCAGAAAAAGAATAATCATTTTTATTTACAATACTTCTTTGTGTAAAAATTCTACACTTCATAATTTAAGAACATTTCCCATTTCAAAATAATTCTTTCAAAAACAACATATCTAGTTCTGTCTACCTAACAGTCTGTATACGTATCTGGTCTCCAAATATGTTGACGATGTCCTCCCTACAATTACAGCTTGGTGATTATGTCCTCTTCTACCCCGGTGCTCCACACTTTATATGGGTAGGTTGACAGAAATTCCAGAAGAGACCTCAAGACCCCAAGTCCACTACTCTTCTTTTCCAGGATTTAGGAATGTTGACTGTTTCCACAAGTCACCACCAGCTCAAGAATCCTCACTCTCTTCCTTCCTCTCCCCAGTCACTGAACCTCTTTTCCTCATTGGGATGTACGTTTTATCCCCAAAAGAAAGGTAACTATTTTTAATTGTTTTATGTTCAGCCACTCTCATTTCATGGAATTTTTTTCATCATGAGTCTTGTTTTAATCTTATGGAACACAATTCCAAAATTAAATTTTATTTCCAAAAAAATAATTAATTTATTTTCATCATTCATAATCCTTTTCTCAAAAAAATATTTTTTTAGTATTTTTTACATAAATAACATAACCACTATTTTTCACTTAAGCTAGTTGTCACAACATCCCCCTCTGGAAGTAAACACCATCCTTGAAGTTTCATTCCAGCTCGTCAAAAAATTATGGGTAAGCCTCGTGAACAAATCTTTCATCTTCTTAGATAGCCTCATCTGAGCTGAAGTGCTTGCACTGCACTTTAACCTAGGTGATGGCTCACCTTCGGAGCATGATTTCTCTCCCATTGAGTATACGTTGATGTTCAACTAGAAATTCGCCGTCCAATTCGACATGCATTCAAAAATACCTTGAATTCAAAATCTCATAAAACTTTGTATTTTAAGATAGGATTTTAAATCTTACCCTACCTGAATGCTTTTCTAGTGGATTACATGATTTGGGTCATGCACTTACTGTTTTAGTAAAGACACATGGAACACATTGTGCACCCAGATGTGGCTGGGTAAAGCCACCCAATAAGCCACAGGTCCCACTCTCTCCAATATCTGGAAAGGTCCACAGAACCTGGGAGCCAACTTGGCATAGGAAGTCCACCTTAGTGTGTTGTTCTTTAGTTTAATTCTCACATACACATGATCACCCACTTCAAATTCCCGATAATTTCTCTTTTTATCTATATACACCTTTTGCAGATCTTGAGACGCTTTCGGATTTTGCCTGATTTTTCTCATTTCTAATTCCATCTCAGGCAACATCTCTAGTCCAAACATCAACTTGGTTTCGGGGCTCCTCCAATCGATGGGAGTACGACACTGTCACCCATACAAAGTTTCAAAGGGGCTCATCTTAAGAGACCCCTGGTAACCATTATTGTATGGAAATTATACCAAATTTATAGACTCTTCCCATTTCGTTGGTTTTTTCATTACGTAGATATGCAACATATCTTCCAACATTTGGTTCACCCGCCCATTTTTTCCATCCGTATGGGGCTGATAAGTGGTGCTGAAATTTATTTGGGTTCCCAAACCTATAAATAGGGACTTCCAGAATGCTGAAGGAAACTTGACATCTCTATCTGATATAACATTCTTTGGAATTCCATGCAGTCTAAAAATCTCCCTCATGAATATATCTTCCATTTGCACGGTTTTGTAAGTATACTGTATGGGTATGAAATGTGATGCTTTACTCAATCTATCAACCACCACCGTAATGGAGTCATCGTGAATTTTTGATCTTGGTAAACCAGTAATGAAATCTATAGATATTTCCCATTTCCATTCCAGCACTGATATAGGTTGCAACAATTTGGTTGGCTGTTGATGCTCCACCTTACCTGTTGACACTCCAGACATTTGTTTAAGTACTCAGCAATATTTCTTCACATACCATGCCAGAAATAGACTTTTCTAATTGCTATCAACATTTTATGGTATCCCACCTGTTCTGAGTAATTACTGTAGTGATACTCATCCATGATCAGCTCTTTTAAACTCATTGGGTTTGGGATATGTAACTTTCCTTTTAAGGTTAACAATTGATCCTTGTTAATTCCATAGTCAAAATATTTCTCTTATCTTCTGGATTCCTCCACTTAATTCCATAAAAATCAGTATTCAGGATCCTTCTCGACTTCCTCTTTTATTTGATCTAAAAATTTACTTTTTATTTGATTATAGCAAAGTTCATAAACACAATGCAGTTTTCTGCTTAAGGCATCTACCAATCGATTTTATTTTCCCTTTACATGTTGTATATCGAAATCAAATTCACTTAGGAAGGCATTCCATCTTTCTTGGCGAGCGTTTAAATCATCTTTCTTAAAGTAGTTGGTTAATATGTTGTGATTGGTTTTTAACACAAGTCTTTTCCCTAGCAAGTAGTGCCTCCATGCACGAAGTGCATGCACTACTACTGTCAACTCTAAATCATAGGTTGAATATCATTGTTCATTCTCTTTCAATTTTTTTGATTCATAGGAAACCACTCTTCCTTCTTGTGATAAAATTTCCCCAACTCCTTCCTTACAAGCATCAGTATAGACCTCAAATTCTTTGTTGGGGTCATCTACCGTCCGCACTGGGGTTGTAGTCAAAAAATGTTTTAACCTTTCAAAACTATTCTTACACTCACTGGTCCCTTTAATTACTTTTCCTTTTCTCTGCAAAGATGTAATTGGAAAATCAATCTTTGGGAATCCTTCTATGAACCATCTATAATATCTGGCTAACCCCATAAAGGAATGAATGTTTGCCACATTTTGGGGTACTCACCATTCCATAATAGTTTTGATTTTATCTGGATCAATCGCTATTCCTTTAGCAGAAATGACATGGCCTAGATACTATATCTGTTCTTTGACAAAGTCACATTTTTCGAACTTGACATACAAATGATGTCTTTGTGACATCTCCCACACTATCCTTAAGTGCGCCTTGTGCTCTTCCATGATTTTTGAATAAATCAAAATATCATCAATGAATATCATAACAAATATGTCCAGAAAGGGGTGAAATATGCCATGCATCAGCCTCATAAATATTGATGGTTCATTAGTTAAACCAAATGGTAATACCAAAAACTTGTAATGCCCATATTGCGTACAGAATGCAGCCTTGTAGATAAACTCATCTTTAATCCAGATCTGGTGATATCCATATCTTAAGTCTATCTTCGAGAATACAGTTACCCCCTTCACTTGGTCAAATAGGTCATCAATCCATGGCAACAAATACTTATTTTTTACTGTCAATTTATTGAGTTGTCTATAGTCTATGCACATTCACATGGTTCCATCCTTTTTATTTACGAACAACACCAGTGCTCCCCAAGGAGACACGCTCGGTCGAATCTACCCTTTGTCCAAAAACTCTTGCAATTTCATTTCCAGTTTAGTTAGCTCTGGTACACTCATTCGATATGGGGCCCTTGAAATTGGTGATGCTCCTGGCATCAACTCAATAGTGAAATCGATGTCCTTCTTGGAGGTAAACCTGGTACATCTTCTGGAAACACGTCCATGAAATCTTGTACTACTAGTATGCTTTCCAACATAGGGTTATTTTACTTAGAATTAGAAAAACCCACCTGAATGGAGTAAATCTAACATCCCTTTCTACTACACTTACTCATTTGAGAGGTTGTGATGGCATGCAACTGTAAGGGTTTCTTGATTCCTTATAACTCTTGATGAGTTCCATCTTGCATTCTATATTATATAATATTCTCTTTACAATCTACTAGTTTCCAATGTCTCTCTAACCAATCCATGCCTAGTAATACATTATAAGATCCCAAAAGCAGTACATTCAGATCCACATTCAACAGTTGATTTCCAATTTCCAGTGCACGGTTTGGAATTTTGGCACAAAATTTTCATTTTTCCACAGAGGCTAGCTGTACTAGGGAGGTACTTTTGAATTTCTGACTTTGTAATTTCCAAATTTCTACTATTCTATGGTTTACATAAACTAAACTGGCACCTAGGTCAACCGAAATAGAAACAGGCTGTGAAAGTAACTTACATTCTTGTTCTATCATTGTTGGTTGATAATCTGACTGTCAATTCTCCAAAGTTTCGTTAATTCTGGGTATGTTTCGGGCTACATCACCCACTATATAGGCTTCTTATAGATTGTCTATTGTATCATTTCTCCCTCGTTGTGGGTAATTCTGATAATAGTGAGCCTTGCCACACCCCCAACACTATAGGGTTGGTTTTTGGTTTTGTCCAAATTCTAGCTTGCTGGAAGCCTCTGTAGGATTTTCTTTCATAGGCCACCAGGTCAATTGATGGTTTCTCCCAAACTATTTTCTCACTGAATTCCTTGTAGAATTCTTAAAGTTATTGGTCCTAGCATTTTTGAAATTTGAACTATTTTTTTTCCCTTTTCTTGGTTGCCAATTTTTGCCTATTTCTCCTTTTTCCTTGGACTGCTCATAACATATTCTCACTTTTCGAATTTCTTCATCCATGGTCCTTGGATTCATGACCTCAATTTTTTCTTTCATATGGGTCAACAAACTACTGAAGAATCGTTGAACCTTAGCCTTTTCATCCCTTAAATAAGGAACACATCTTAATAACGAAGTGAACATGGTTATGTATTCATCCATTATCGTTTGACCCAACCTCAAATAATGGAATTCTCTGGACTTTTTGTGATAGCAATGTTCTGTTATATATTTTCCCTTAAATTATTGCTGAACTCATCTCATGTCACATTCTGATCCTCAATGCTGCGAACATTCTTGACTTCCTCCCACCACAGGGTGGCCTTTTCTCTCAGCTGATAGATGGCCAACATGGCTTTTAGATTATTGTTGTACTCATCAACCTGAAAGTATTTGTTCATATTAATCAATCAATATTTCACCACCTCCTCCGCTTCTCCAGTAAATTTAGGTGGTTTAATCTTTCGGAACTCACCTTCTAACTCCACTTCCTGTTTCTTAATTTCTTGTTGTTCTGATACGTTACCAGACTTAGCCTAATTATAGTTTATATTCTTGTTACTTCGCTGTGAATGGCTTCTTTCCATTATGTCATTGCTTTCGTCCTTAGCTTGTTGTTTATTTTCTTCCTATGTATTTCTATCAGGACTCGTTTGTAACACTCCTTGATTCTGTTTATCAGAAAGGATTTTAAGTATCCTTTCCTTCTCTTGCATCAAGCTCTCATTGTCGCTCCTAACCTAGACCATTTCTTCCTGTAACTTCTGCAAAATTCTTAGAAGAATACTAGTTTGGTGTTGTTTTTCTTCCAATAGTCTACTGGTTTGCTAGTGCTAATCCACACTTAGCTGAATCCACATTTTCAAATTCATTTCTAGATGGGATTGGGGTGTAGTTTCCCCTGGGTTCTGGGGCGTTTGTTGTGTCCACCCCATCCTCATTCGTCTTCCTCTATCTTATTTCTTTTTTGTGCACCATTTACATGCAACAGTTTATCACGTTAGGTGACCCATTGGGTCCCAACGTATGAACGCTGCTCTAATACCACTTGTAACATACATACTAGTAAAATATATATTTTTTTTATCTACCTTTATCATGTTAACCATTATTTCTATTCAAATGTTATGAACTTGGCAATGAATACCTGAATGCACTATATCATTTGGGTTTTAATTATAAATATTAATTATAACGTGGAAGTCCACATGGTTTGTCGTGTCGGATTCGTGTCGATGGTTGAACACTTATGAAATAATCATTTCACAATACTTTATAGTTATGACTCTACTAGTGAATAGTTATTACTATTCGAACTCATATCTCCTATGATTAATGTCCCAAAGGAAAAATCAACATAAACTTATCACTTAGCCTTTATAATTGATTTTTGTTTCGCTATTGATTGCATTGCAATCATGATTAAGGGTTAGTTTAATGGGTTTCTTTTTTTTTACCACCGTGAGCTGTACTACTCGTCTGACATGCCATCCTTACACCATCAAAACTAGGGACTTGGGGATATATGGTGGAGCCTTCTACGGTACCGGTTTAGGGTATTGACCACTACAGAAACCCTAACTGATTTCTCATTTTTGCATTTGTGCTCTGCTAGCACTGCCATTTGTACTTCGTTGAGTCTTGCTTTGTCAAAACCTCTGCCACTTTTCCAACTCTAGCATTTCTTTCCATGGTGCATTGTTAGAATAGATAACCTCTGGTTTACCTTATAGTTTTATTTTCTAGCCTCATTGAGGTGATTTCAGATAGTTTATTGAGTTGTTAAAGGGTTATCTTATTGCATTGATTTGTAGGGCAGTGGAGTTAACCACTTGCCTTGTGTGCAGGTTGTGTGAATAGCCAATGGTTTGCGCAAATGCACTTTATGGTTCGTCGGAGCTTCCTCCACAACTATGTTTTCTCCAATTCCCTCCTTCTGTGGCAGGTAATATTCTTGACAATGGCATCATTGTCCAACCTATGTGTTCTTGCATTTGTCTCAAGTTGTATAACTCGTTTTTAACACCTCGAAGGATGTTCTTGTGCAGGATTTCCATAGTTCTATTGAGACTTTTATGAGGTAATCTAGCTTCTATACTCAGAGGCCCTCATAGTCTACCCTTCGTATCCATTTTACTCGAAATTTCTATAACTTACATGTTTTGTTTTTGCCAATGTGACACAGGTAATTGCATCTCTACAACTTCCTTGGCGTGATTTCGGTAATAGCATATATCGTTTCCAGATTGACTGTTTCAAAGATGTGGGTTTTAACTCCCAGAGCAGAGTTCTGGCTCTTTTAGCTCCCTGGTCCTTGCGGTTTTAAGCTTCTTGTATTAGGATTTTAAGCCCTAAGTCATATACGCTGTTAGTATTTTATTTTGTTATGGGTTTCACCCCAAAGGACTGTTTAACATGAAAGTCAATTTTTCATTGTCTATATACTTTATTCTCTAAGGCCTAGCCCTGTTGACTATCTAGACATACAATGGTCTCTGCTAGTTATTGTTTGTTCCTCTCTTTACTTGTTGAACCCTCGACCGAAATAAGAGTAGATTCTCTGAATGAGACATAAATTAAGTATTGTATAGAAATGTGGTTGAGATGAATGATTATTACATTTTAGAATTTCGTATAGTAATATGGTTTGTTTTCTTCTTATATTACAGTTTCACTTCTTGTTAGAAATCCTTGTTCTATATTTTCAAATGCTACGAAATTGTGTTATAATGAATGTTTCTATTTTTAAGCATTTTACATTAGAATGTTCCATCAATTTATAAAATCATATGTCTATGTTACCCGTAACATGGTCTTTCTGCAATACTAGCAGTGTAAATATATACAAATATAGAGATTGCTTATGTAGACATTTACATCATCATATTTTTGTCCTCTAGTTTCTATACTATCAATTTTCTTTGATATTTCGCATGGAATAGTTTGGTCAATATTGGGGTTTCAACCCTCTTGTTTCTTTGGTGATTCTATCTGTTGGCTCAAGGGTGTCTGGACCATCCACTTTCTGAGTTGTTGTTTAAACACTCATCATGTCCTTGTATATAATAGAAATAAGGGATTAACGACTAGTTTCGGTCCAGGGTCTCGACCATGGACCTAAAGTAATAGTTTCTTTGGCATTTGTTTTTTGGTAGAAGTTTTTTATGTTTTATTGTGCCTATTGATATAATTATTCCCTTCCTTAAGCAATTAAGAACTTCAAGAAATTCCTTTTTCACACAGTCAAAAATAATAACAATTCTACCATAGATTTCTCTATTCTTTAGAAAAATAATAATCATTTTTATTTACAATACTTTTCTTTGTAAAAATTCTGCATTTCATAATTTAAGAACATTTCCCATTTTAAAATAATTATGTCCAAAACAACCTTTCTAGTTATGTCTGCCTTCACTGTCTGTATACTTATCTAGTCTCAAAATCTGATGATGATTCCCTCCCTACCATGAGAGAGGTGATTACGTTCTCTTCTCCCCTCATGCTCCATACCTGAGATGTCTAGGTTGACAGAAATTCCATAAGAGACCTCGGGACCCCAATTCCAGTACTCTTCTTTTTCAGGATTCAGGAATGCTGAGTGTTTCCAATGGTTACCACTAGCTCAGGAATCATCACTCTCTTCCTTCCTCTACTCAGTGACCGAACCCCTTTTCCTCACTGGGATGTACTTTTTATCCTTAGAGGAAATGTAATTGTTTTTAACTGTTTCTTGTTCAACCACTCTCAATTCTTGGAATGATTTTCATCATCAGTCTTCTTTTAATCTTATGGAACAAAATTCCATAACTAAATTTTATTTAAAAAAACATAATTAATTTATGTTCATCATTCATAATTCTTTTCTTAAAAAAATAATTTTTTAGTCCTTTTAACATAACTAACATAACCTCTAGTTTCCACTTAAGCTAGGTGTCACATTAACTCTACAGAGGCCTTTCCAATTATTTAAAAAAAAATATTTAAAAAATAAGAATAATATTCATAATCTAAAATCTTTTCCCTATAATTTCAACATTAATTAAGTTAGTATTACATATAAATATTATATCAATTTATAACTTATAAAAGGAAAAGACATAAAAGAAAAGACATATTAAATAGTGATAAATAATAACACAATGTGAAAATTGTATTTCATCTCTTATCTTGTAAGAGTATGTTTTTGGTTGATTTGAAAGGAATTTGATGTAACGTCTCCCCTTGAACACCATCCAAATTTTATTTTATTTTTCTATACTCTGGCCTATCAATATAGGTATTTTACTTACACAAAATTTATCTAGTTGTCCAATTTGTGACTCTTTGGTTTCCTTACTAGCTTTGAACATTCTCCACTTTACAATTTACTCTACTATACACATGAAATTATAAATATATATATATATATATATATATATATATATATATATATATATATATATATATATATATATATATCCTTGTTTGTTATTTCCTCTATATGGTAAGTTCTCATTTTAATAACTATATGTTATTAATCTCCATGGTTTTATTTCCATAAGTTCATTTCTAAGGAATCTTATTCTTGTCGGCCCATCACATACATTTCTCCACTTTCAATACTCATGACGTTCTTTGAGTCAACCTAGCATGAATGATCATTATTTAAATTCGATCCCATCAGGACTGAGGGGTATTCAGATGCCAACCTTAGTATCAACTTTAATTCTTTTCCACGAATGATTCAAGTACGTATACATATAGAGTTAATGATTCGAATACATATACATATCGACTTGATTCAATCGATCATTAATTAGCTCTCAAGGATAACACTTATAAGTCTTAATACCATATCATTTTTGTTCACCGTTTATCAAATAATTAAAGGTTTTATACGCCATCATTTATAATATCAAACTTTGCAGTTTTCGCATGTATTTTGTTACAGTTGATGTATTCGATGAGCTTGTTATTCACATTATCTTACCATGGTACCTGGTATTAATTGACTATTTATTCTCTCCAACCAACTTCATGTTTAGGGACTGGATTATTAGTACCATTGACACGACAGGCATATATTGTATTTATTTTCTTGTTGAAGTTCCGGTCGTCGGAGTACATGTTCGATTTTTATATCCAAGCATATTATTTCTAGGTTAAAACTCATCTCGAGGCGAGTTAATTTTGTACCCAGTTCATTAAAATTTTGCCAGTATTAGATCTACCTCTCGAGATTTCCTAACATCCTTTCTGCCACTTCATATTTTCTCAACCCTCGATCTATTCAGCCCTAATTTGAACGATGAATCTCTTTCAAGACTTAGGGTTTTATATTTTGTTTTAAAGGTGGTTTTTCTTCCTGGTGAAAATCTTCTACATGTCATTTTGTTCGGCCGCCTATCACTCCAGTGCTCAGGAAGAAAACTAGGGTCTAGACTTCAATGTTTGAATGTCGGCATAATCGCATCGACTCAAGGATGCAAGTAATCCCCATTTTAGTTAGATATATCGCCTCGGTAGAGTTTTATGTCAATGCTATCTCTATTTGTTTTTTTTTTCCATCGAATTTAAAATGAATATCAGTGTTCTTATATTCAAAGATCAATGTCTTCTAGTCACAAGTACTATTGCTTCGATTTACAGCCTATTAATGTGTCAATCTCCGGTTTGTTTTGTATCGTTGTTGTTATTGGAATAGTACTTATTATCTTGTCTAAGCGAGCGATCTAATATACCTTTATATTATTTTATGGCCAAGATCATAGACTCAGGTTATGAAATCAATGCATTCCAGGCTTACTGAAGAACAATATCCCTTGGTTCGATTTATCCTCACAAAAAGCAGTGGTTTATACTACCACCTTTAATCGCCTAAATGGTAATTTGTTAAACCTGACATCGTTTGGATTTTTTATGGTATCGCTCTATTTACTTGCTCTTAAAATTATACTCGAGCTCGTTAGTTTACCATTCTGGCTCTTATTATGACTATGTTATTCTCCACAGTAATGAATTCGGCATGAGTGCTTTCGGCCTCTACCAGGTATCGAACCTTCTCGTTTTTCTCTCAATTTGATTTGTGTAGAGTTTTATTTAACCCCTTTTTAAATTCTACATTGGTTTTTTTTCTCTTTTAATTTCGTTGACATTGTCTGAATGTAGGTAACCACTATTACTCAACCTCTTGGAAATTCTCTTCAATTTCCAGGATAGTTTCATCCACTAACCTTTGAAATTTTGTTTTGGAATATACATGGTTAATGCCCAACCGGCTCTGTTTCTCTAAATGCTTCTAGTTCTGGAGACTAAAACCCGATAAGGGTTCCCAACACTTTTGATTTTATGTACAGAGTATGAGTTTGGATCAATGTATATAAACATTTAATTTAAATACTCAAATGTTAATTGAGTATATTCGGGAGGAAAAACCCTAACAATTGTTTTCCATTATTTGACTGCTAAGTTATGCATGTAGGACTTCCTCCGTATGTATTAGTTCTTGTCTCACCTTGCCATTGAAATTCGACTGTTAGGAGAATAATTTTTAAATATACAATGAGCACATTAAATCTATTTCCTTTCTGTCCATTATTAGCACATTTATAAGTCTATGGTATATTTATATATATACACGGTTGTATAACATATGTGATTTTCAAAGCTAGCTGTATGGGTTCTAATTTGTGCTTTCTTTTAAAATAAAAATTTGGACAGAGTATAATATTTGTAAACAGTGTCATTTTGATTAATAACAATAACCTGAGTTAAGATCTCTATTTTTATTTCAGATTATCATCATTTCAGTGTTATAGAATTTTGAAATAATCTCTTGTATTTATTCCCATACAAATAATTGCTATATATGTAAGATGGATTATAATATACTCCAACTATTCTCTCATTTCCTTCTGGTGAATAGGATGTTTATGTTAACAATTATTATTTTAGGTTCATGCTTCACTTTGTATTTTTACTTCTGTAGGTAGATACAATAATATTGCTAGGATTATTGCACCCTTCAATAGTATTCGCTCTTCCAGTTAGTAATTTCTTAGAATTCTTTAGATTTAGTTAAAATTAACTATTACTCAGAAGAAGAATGTTCATCTCAAAATGATATTTTTATTTCTATCTGTTATCAACTATTATCAATTGATGTTTATCGGTAATAACACTTGATTTGTTAACTAGTTACATTTTTTATGAATTTGCAACATAGATCTCTACTATTACTTTTTTTTTCCTAAAATTCATTCAATTGTGTCTATACTCATATTCTCCTCCCATTGTAGACAGAATATACAAATTGATAACAATTATAAACAGAGTATAAGTTTTCCTATCTCCAGATCCAAACCTGAATATAGGTTTTGACATTCTGGAAGATGGATTTATGAAAATATCCTATCTTGCTACTGTATTCACTAGATTTAATCTACTAAATCTAGTCAATCAAAGGCATGATGTAACATAGTACTAATTATTCTAACTAACCAAATCCTAACCATTTTTGGCAATTAATTGTACACACTTTAAAATTTAACTTTTAATATTATGAGTGCATACCAATGTGTAGTGACCAGTCCTTCGAACCTTAGAGTTCTTCTGTCTCCAGAACTGACCCCTAAGCTGAGATCCTCTCCCAGAACAGACCAACCCCAATCTGTTTTGGAATAGCTTATTTAAGCTTTTTTTCCCCAAAGCCTGTTTCTAATTCCGCGTTCAGAATTATAGGATGCTTTTCTTCCTGTTTGCCTAGGATTCCCTTATTTAGGGACTTTTGAAGATGATTTTAGCTTTTCCCATATTTTTACCTCTTCCCAACTACTCTCCACCTCATTGGGGAAAACTAGATTTTTCCTCAAAAATCTAATTTAGAAATAAATTCTTTCAAGGATTTTTGAAAGATTTTTGGGGAAAATCTTAGCCTCTTTCCATACCTCATGGATTTGGAAAGTGATCTCATCATTCTTATTGGGTCAATCTACATAGAATTATTTTGTTTAATTTTCATAATTAAATACCTAATTACATCCACACAATACTTATCCATTGGGGTCCACTCCCCTTTGGATTAAAGTTCAAATGTCTAACTTGAAGGAAAACATAAAACTAGGGGTGTGACATATTCCCCCTCTGAAAACAAATACTGTCCTCGGTGTTGAAAACTAACTACTAGAGTTCATTTTTCAAACAAATATGGATATTTTTCCATCATCTCAGCTTCTGTTTCCCATGTAGCTTCTTCAGCAGTAAAGTGCTTCCACTACACCTTTACTATTACTACTGTTTGATTCCTCAATTCAATTTCTTCCCACTCCAATATTTGAAGCGGCTCTGGAAGGAACTCCCCTTCTAGTTCTGTAACACCCCTAGTTTATGTTTTTTGTTTTCAAAGCTAGACATTTGAACTTTAAATACAAAGGGGAGTGGACCCCAATGGATAAGTATTTGTGGATGTAATTAAATATTTCATTATGGAAATTAAATTAAATAATGCTGTGCAGACTGACCAAATGATAATTGTGAGATCACTTGCTAAATCCATGAGGATGGATGGAGGAAAATAATTCCCAAAAATATTTCAAAAATCCTTGAAGGAATTTATTTCCAAATTAGATTTTGAGGAAAATCTAGTTTCCCTAATGAGGTGGAGAGTAGCTGGGAAGAGGTAAAAAGCTGTGAAAGGTAGAAAGCAGCTTTAAAAATCCCTAAATAGGGAAGCCTAGGCAAACATGAAGAAAAGCATCTTGATATTCTAGACGCAGAATTATAAATAGGCTTTGGGGAGCAATAGCTTAAATGAGCTATTCCTAAACAAATTAGAGGTTGGTCTATGAGGAAGGTGATCTCAGCTCGGGGGTGAGTTCTGGAGATAGAGGAAGTCTAAGGTTGGGAGGATTGGTACAGTACCGAAGAGGTATGCGCACAGTGTTTATGAATGATTAAAAGAAAAATTAATGGTTGTTAGGTGTTAAGGCTAATGACTGTAGTTGCATACTACTTGAAATGTTATTGTTTTGTGCTGATATTCCATACATTTACAGTTGTAAAGGAATTAAATCCTCTCAGTTCTGCATAGTTGTAGGAACAAGAATTTTGGGGAAAAATCAGCCAGAAACTCTAAACCAGTGACTGGTTTAAATCTAGAGATTTATGCTACCTCAAAATTCATAATTGTGTAACTTTAATCTGTTTCTATTAAAAATAGAACTTACTCAGTGAATACTAGAATAACAAACCTTTGTGAAGGAATGGTTAAGTACATGCAGTACAAATCTATAGATTTATTGAACTAACAGTATATGTATATCTATAGATGATGAGTACTCTTAATTGAGTTAAAGACATTCCGACATAAACAGAGCTAAATATTGTATTAAACCTGCAACCAAAATCGACTGAAGAAATAAACATCACCTAGCACCTGACCTATCTCCTTTACGGGAGGAGTCTTCAAACTGAAGGTACTATTTGAAAATATAAATAAGAAAATTCATATGAAGTGCATGTAAATTTTATAAGTTGTGAGTCCTAACAAATAATTCACACATCAAATCCATACAAAATGCTGGTTGGAAGTGTTAATTAGAGAATAGGACATATTGAACATGTTACAGGACAAAATAATAATTTCCAGAGTCTATTATTAATTACACCAGTAATTAATATTGGAAATTGTAAGTCAAGAAGTAGAGGAAGAGGTATACTACTGGAGTAGAATAACACATATAACCACATAAAACAAATGTCAAGAATCAGTAAATTATGGTAGATGTGGATACTCTTGTAGTATAGATATTTGTGTACCATTATGAAAATAAAAGGTGGAGGAAGCAGACAGATGCAGTAGAAATAAAATCTTATCATGAACATCAACCTGAAATATAAATTTGAAATCATCAGAGCATAGCATAACTCTATTTTTGTTGGTCAAACCAGAATGAAATATATATATACATATATATATATATATATATATATATAAATCAAATGTAAATTCATGAACCAACAATAATAAATCATTACAACTATGTCCCATGACAAATTAATTCATAACAGGTGGTCTCAGTGACCATATTAGCAGAATGTTATTAATACAGAACCAATCCAAGTAAATCAATTTTATTACAGTTGCAAAGGGAAAAATTATGAAAGTAAGACTCGAGTGGTCTGCACAAAAATTAGGTATAATAATCATGTGAGAGTCTTGCTTCACTTCGACCAATATACTGTTGATACCGACCTGAAAACGCAGGGCGAAGAAAAGTTAAATCTCAGTGAAACAACTCTTTCACTGTATCACTGAGAAGTAAATTTGTATGGGATTCGAAATTACCTGAACAAAACAAGAGACAGTGAGAATATGAGTTAATTATCCGTTATAACTTATATCACAGAAAATAATATATACAAGTATTGTTCATAAAAACCAAGTGATACCTTGCAGAGGAAAAACCCTTGAGTTCAAAAGACCTAAAAACAAAAATAGATGAACAAAATTAAAAATTTGAAGACCAGTCTATTCACCTTGCACGAAAAGGCATGGGTCAAATGTTATAATGGGAACTATTACTTGACTACGGTAGGGATTGCTCGCCATAAAGTAGACGAGCAGATTCAAGACATAGCCCTCGAACAACCTCAGTGAAGTCACGGATGACGATGAGGAATAAGCTCCTATCAAGCGTTGATGGAGTATTAGTATCAACCATTTACAACAGGAAGATAAACGAAAAATAAGAAGAGACATTGAAAACAAAATCGGCGCACTAGAATAAAAAAATCTCCACGTGAGATTGCTCCAACTGACCGAGAGGAGTTCTATACATTTAATGAAACTATGGAGAAAATTTTATTTAACTAGAGCTCTCGCACTCTAAGCAGATCATATTGCTATTGGGAAAGAATACGTATCAAAGTATAGTACATCCAGATTTAATCCCCACAGTTAAGATAGTGAAGTGCTCAGACTTTCATACCTGAAATAATAAGATGGGGATATAGATACGCCAAAAGCCTAGGAGAGCCAACGCTTCATTCTCCAATGTGCAGAGTCTCGGTACCGAGCGGCAACCAAAACAAAGGAGGAGTGAAAGAACCGTTTCGATAATGTTATAGAGATTTATGCAAATGTCTCAAATCCAAAAACAATGAAACCCTAATGGATAGGAGCAATATCCACAGTCCAAGTGGCCTCGAATCAATGGCTTGTACACGGATCGATTGGGCGAGATTGGCATTTAATACATAGTCGTCCAACACATAAATGTAGATCTATGAAATCGATCTCACGGTACTCCCGATAATGTCATATGGTCTGCGTAATTACAGGAGCAGTCTGGCGTGGCACCTCATAATGAAAACATAGATACATAAAAATTTGAGTGTGGACGAAATGAAAGCCAACAAAATCAAAAATCAAAAGAGTGCCATCGAGTATAGTGACGTGGAGACTTGACACAGGTTATAATTTCCAAATACATTAAGCCAACTTTTCCAACGACGCAGCACTAGTACGTTGAAATTAAATGTGCCCATCTCTACAGAAAACTCATCATAAATAACATGTACGAGAGATATCATCGATGATCTGGGAACACACAGTATGCATTTGAAACCGTGGCCACATAACCATAATAAATTCATATGAACGACATAAGTTTTAAATATGAATAGACCATTCGGTACATTGAGGAACTTGAAATGCAAACATAGGGTTATAACTCTTGGAGTTATACAAAGATATACACCCAACGAATGACATATCCAAGCTACAAACAATAAGAGAATGCTATTGAACTATAAATCGAAGGTATTGTGAGCCTACAAGTGTTGTGCATAAACATTAATAAATAAATTGGTATGTGTGAGTAATGGCATACATAGATAGACATGCATAGGAGCAAATGCAACCATATAAAAATTGTGTGTGAACAATATAGATATGGTAATATATCTATGTAATTAACATAAGCCAAAAACACTAGTGAAGGAGAACAATAAAATTATACACACAAGAGTAATAGGAGGAATAGGAATCCTACTCCATAACAGATCGTAATTGACGAAATTTGAAAGTGGAATTGAACAGCTGTGATCAATAGAAGCACAGAACTAAACTATAAATAGAAAAAAAAAATATTGGTGTGGAAAGGAATAGACGTTACAGGTTCCACCTGTATCACATTCCAATACACAACGTGAGAAGCGTAATGTATATATATTTTTAATAACAAACATGAAACACATCATGAACTTTAACATGGGATGGTAAGGCTAGCTTATAAGCCACTGGTCCCACTGTTTCTAGAACCTCAAAAGCCCCACAATATCTAGGAGCAAGTTTTTCACAGCTTCCAGCATAAAGTGTGCTCTTTTTTGGCAGAATACACAAGTATACATGATCACCCACTTTGAACTCTCGATGCACTCTCTTTTTATTAGCATAGTTTTTCTGTCGATCCTGTGTTGTCTTCATATTTCTATGTATTTGTTTGACAATCCTTGCCATTTCTTGTAAGGTATCTGGCCCCAACACTAGTTTATCTTCAGGTTGGCTCCAACTTAAAGGAGTATGACACTTCCTTCCATAGAGTGACTCAAATGGACTCATTTTGATGGAGGATTGATAGTTGTTATTGTAGGAAAAATCAGCTAAATGTAAGTAATATTCCCATTTTGATGGCCTATCCATCATATACATCCTTAACATATCCTCCAGAATATGATTTGTTCTCTCTGTTTGACCGTTTGTCTGAGGGTGATAGGCAGTACTAAAATTCAGTTTAGTGCCCATGCCCCCAAACAACCCTTTCCAAAAGGTTGTTGTGAACTTAGCATCTCTATCTGAAACAATCATCTTTTAGGAACACATCTCCTACTTGGGATGTCCCAAAAGTAGATTTCACACGTTTGAAGTGTGCGTCCTTTGTTAAGGTATCTACCACTACCATCACTGAGTCATGCTGGTACTTTGTTCTGGGTAACCCGGTTATAAAATCTATAGAAACAATGTCCCACTTCCATTCTGCAATTGGCAAGGGATTTAGAAGACCAGCAGGATGCTGATGCTCAACTTTAACTAGTTGACACTCCATGCATCTAGCTAAATATTCTACTACATCTTTTTTCATTCTTGGCCAAAAAAATTTCTTTTCAAAGCTTTTAGCATTTTCTGATATCCAGGATGTCCTGAATATGGTTGTTTATGGTATTCATCTAGGATCTCTTTTTTCAAGGACTCTACATTGGGAATATACAATCTGTTTTTATAACAGATTAGTCCTCTTCGATTTTGGGTGTACTCAGCCATCTCCTTTTTTTGCATTTTTAATTGCAGACTTTCATAATTGGGATCTTGATCTTCTACCCTTTTAACTAGTTCTTCTAAATCAAGATTAGCACTACCCCCAATGCTACTTATGTTTTGACAAGCATTTCTGCTCAATGCATCAACAATTTTGTTTTCTTTCCCTTTGATATGTTTTATATCCATATCAAATTTACTTAGAAAAGATAGCCATCTGGCTTTTCAGGCATTCAAATCTATTTGAGAGAAAAAATATTTGAGACTAATATGATCTGTCATCAATGTAAATTTTTTTCCAAGAAGATAGTGTCACCACATTTTCAAGGCATGAATTACAGCAGCCAATTCCAAATCATATACACTGTAATTCTGTTCATTTTTCTTAAGTTTCCTAGATTCATATGCAATAGAAAATTTTTCTTGCAGCAAAACTCCTCCCAACCCCTCTCTACATGCATCAATACACACAACAAATTCTTTGTCAGGATCTGCAATCTTCAGTATAGGCGCTGTAGTGAGTTTTACTTTTAGTGTTCAAAACTATTTTGGCATTTTTCAGTCCACTCAAATTTGACACCTTTTCTTTGTAGTGAATTTATGGGATATGCTATAGTAGAAAATATTTCCGCAAATCTACAATAATAACCTGCAATTCCCATAAATGACCTCGCTGCTGAAACATTAGTTGGCACCGATCATTCTCTAATAGCTTTTATTTTTTCAGGGTCAACAGCCAACCCTTGTTCATAAATAATATATCCCAAGTATTGAATCTTGTCTTTATAAAATTCACATTTACTGAATTTGGCATATAACTGGTTTTCCTTTAGATTTTGCAAAACTATTCTTAAGTGTTCCTGATGCTCTTCCTCACTTTTTGAATAAACCAGAATATCGTCTATGAACACCTATACAAATTTATCCAAGTACTTTTTCAAAACGTTGTTCATCAAGCACATAAAAGTGGCATAGGCATTTGTCAAACCAAAAGGTAAGACTACAAATTCGTAGTGACCAAACCTAGTTCTAAAAGATGTTTTACTAATTTCTTCTTCCTTAATTCTAAGTTGGTGATAACCAATCCTCAGATCAATCTTGGAAAATACATAAGCCCCTCCTAACTGATAAAAAAGGTCATCAATCTTGGGCAATGTGCACCTATATTTGATTGTCAACTTATTCAGTTGACGGTAGTTTATGCACATTCTAAAGGTTCCATCCTTATCTTTTACGAACAGCACTGGTGCTCCCCAAGGAGACACACTTGGTGTAATATAACCTTTATCCAACAATTCCTACAATTGCATTTTCAACTCCATAAGTTCTGGGGGACTCATCCGATAAGGAGTTCTGGAAACGGGTGTTGCTCCAGTCACCAAATCGATGGAAAAGTCAATCTCTCTTTTAGGGGGAAGATGAGGAATCTCATTTGGAAAAACTTCCTTGAATTCTCTTACTACTAGCGGAGTGTCTATCAGGTTTTCTTCAGGTTGCTGCCCTAATTCTTCAACATGTATAGCATATACTTGATACCCTTTCCTATCTTTTATTTTTAATTGTAGGGCTGATATTTGTCTTACAGAAATTTGTTTTGGTTTTCCAAAAAGTATAAAGGGTCTCCCTTCCTCATCTATGCAGTGCAAATTTTTATCCCAACAGTTCATCATAGCCTTTCACTTTTCTAACCAGTCCATTCCTATCAGCAAATCATAGGAGCCTAATGGAAAAATGTTTAAAGTTACTTCTGTCTAAAAATCATTTAACTTAATTGCTGTTTGAGGTAACTTATGAGTTCCTTTTCTCTTGGTGCTAGTGGTTAACTGGACCATCCAAGGCTGCTGGAATTTTTTAGTTTTGAGATTGCATTTCTCTACAACTGGTGGACTAATGTAACTCAAAGAAGCACCAGAATCAATCAAAACTATATCAGCTTGGTTAGCAATCTTACCTTCCATCTCGACCATAGTAGCATGGTGTTCTGCTTGTCGTTTCTCCAGGGCTGTACTGATAGTGGGCATATTCCTTGCTATATCACTTACTGTGGTAGCTTCTCGATCCCTCACAATCATCTAAATATTCTGGTGTGGACAGTCCCTCAACAGATGAGGTTCTCCACATCCCAAACATTTTAAAGGCTCCCACATTTTAATTGTTCCTTCCTTTTTATTATCTCCTTCTACTTGTTTTGAACCAACCTAGGACTCAGTAGTTTGACTTCGCTTTGATTTTTTAAATCTCTTCCGCTGATGGTCCCTTCCAAAATTCTTCAAGTAAGCTGGTTTCTATTTCTTTCCTTTGAAATCACCCTTATTTACCCAAATTTTTCCATGCTCACCCTTCCCTTTAAACTGCTGGAATCTATCTTTCATCACTGCTTCATCCATGGTTTTTGGGTCATCGAACTCTATTTTATCCTTGTACACAGCAAGTAAACAGTTCAAAAACCTCTGTACTTTTGCCTTCTCTTCACGAATATAAGGAACATACCTTAACAAATTTGTAAACTTAGTGTCAAACTCATCTATGGTGAGCTGTCTCAATCTGAGTTCGTGGAAATCCTTTGCTTTATCATCATAAAAACGTTCATTCAAATAGCGGTTTTTAAACTTGACTTGGAAATCTTCCCAAGTTACTATCTTTTCGTCAATGGCGTGGACCATTTTCGTCTCCTCCCACCACAAGGTAGCCTTACCCTGCAACTGGTAGATAGCTAACCTGGCCTTCAGATTGCTCTCGTATTCATAGACTTGAAAATACTTAATCATGTTCAATAACCATGCCTCAACATCTTCCTCCTTCTCCCCATCATAGGAGGGAGGCTTAATTTTCCGGAATTCTCCTTGTAATTCCTTTCTATGTTTAGACTGATGTCTAGTAGTATTATCTTCCTCAGATTCATCAGAGAACTTACCTTTCTTCCTCTTTCTGGAACCTTCACCTTCCTTGCTGTTCCTCGAAGTCAGTTCTCTTATGAGCTTCTCCTGCTCCTCACTGGCTAATGACAGCTTGTCATTCTAGATTCTTAACTCATCTATCTCCCGTTGCAACCCGTGCAACATAGCCATCAAAGGAGAGTTAGGATCTGGTGTGTTATATTCATCACGCAGATCAACAAAAAATTAGTCTCCTTCAGCCATTAACTTTTCAATTCTAGTACCACTATACACTAAACAAAATAACATTAGTAACAAAAAAAAATTCTAACAGAAAGTAATTTATACACTGAGCACAACAACAACCTAGTTTTGCTAACATGGGCTCTGATACCATTTGTAACGTCTCTCCTTTAACACCATCCAATTTTTTTTTTCTATACTCTGGCCTATCAATATAGCCATTTTACTTACACAGAATTTATCTAATTTTCCAATTTGTCACTCTTTGGTTTCCTTACTAGCTTTGAACATTCTACACTTTACAATTTACTCTACTATACACATGAAATTATATATATACTTGTTTGTTATTTCCTCTATACGGTAAGTTGTCATTTTAATAACTATATGTTATTAATCTCCATGGTTTTATTTCCATAAGTTCTTTTCTAAGGAATCTTATTCTTGTCGACTCATCACATACGTTTGTCGACTTTCAATACTCATGACGTGCTTTGAATCAACCTAGCATGAGTGATCATTATTTAAATTCGATCCCATCAAGACTAAGGGGTATCGAGATGCCAACCTTAGTTTCAACTTTAATTCTTTTCCATGAATGATTAAAGTACCTATACATATCGACTTAATGATTCAAATACATATAGATATCGACTTAATTCAATCAATCATTAATTAGCTCTCAAGGATAACACCTATAAGTCTTAATACCATATCATTTTTGTTCACCGTTTATCAAATAATTAAAGGTTTTATAGGCCATCATTTATAATATCAAACTTTGGGTTTTTTGCATGTATTTTGTTACGGTTGATGTATTCGATGGACTTTTTATTCACGTTATCTTACCATGGTACCTGGTATTAATTGACTATTTATTCTCTCCAGCCGACTTCGTGTTTAGGGATTGGATTATTAGTACCATTGATACAACACGCATATATTGTATTTATTTTCTTGTTGAAGTTCTGGTACTCAGAGCACATGTTCGATTTTTATATCCAAGGATAGTATTTCTAGGTTAAAACTCATCTCGAGGCAAGTTAATTTTGTACCTAGTTCATTAAATTTTTGCCAGTATTAGATCTGCCTCTCGGGATTTCCTGACGTCCTTTCTTCCACTTCACATTTTCTCAACCCTCGATCTATTCAGCCCTAATTTGAACAATGGATCTCTTTCGAGACTTAGGGTTTGTTATTTTGCTTTAAAGGCGTTTTTTCTTCCTGGTGAAAATATTTTGTGTTTCATTTTGTTCGGCCGCCTATCACTCCAGTGCTGAGGAAGAAAATTTGGGTCTAGACTTCAACATCTGAATGTCGGTATAATCGCATCGACTCAAGGATACAGGTAATCCCCATTTTAGTTAGATATATTGCCTGGGTAGAGTTTTATGTCAACGCTATCTCTATTTTTTTTTTTTTCCATCTAATTTAAAATGAATATCAGTGTTTTTATATTCGAAGATCAACGTCTTCTAGTCGCAAGTATTATTGTTTCGATTGGCAGCCTATTAATGTGTCAATCTCCAGTTCGTTTTTTATCGTCGTTCTTATTGGAATAGTACTTATTATCCTGCCTAAGCCAGCAATCTAATATACCTTTATATTATTTTATGACCAAGATCATAGACTCAGGTTATGAAATCAATGCGTTCCAGGCTTACTGAAGAACGATATCCCTTGGTTCGATTTATCCTCATGAAAAGCCGTGGTTTATACCTCCACCTTTAATCGTCAAAATGGTAATTTGTTAAACCTAACATCGTTTGGATTTTTATGGTATCGCTCTATTTACTTGCTCTTAAATTTATACTTGAGCTCGTTAGTTTACCATTCTGGCTCTTATTTTGACTGTGTTATTCTCCACAGTAATGAATTTAGCGTCAATGATTTCAGCCTCTATCAGGTATCAAACCTTCTCATTTTTCTCTCAATTTGATTTGTGTAGAGATTTATTTAACCCCTTTTTAAATTTTACATTGGTTTTTTTTTTCTCTTTTAATTTTGTTGACATTGTCTGAATGCAGGTAACCACTGTTACTCAACCTCTTGGAAATTCTCTTCGATTTCCAGGGTAGGTTCATCCACTGACCTTTGAAATTTTATTTTGAAATATACAGGGTTAATGCCCAACCGACTCTGTTTCTCTAAATTATTCTCCTTCTGGAGACTAAAACACGATAGTGGTTCCCGGCACTTTTGATTTTATGTACAGAGTATGAGTTTGGATCACTATATATAAACATTTAATTTAAATACCAAAATGTCAATTGAGTATATTTGGGAGGAAAAACCCTAAAAATTATTTTCCAGTACTTGACTACTAAGTTATGCATGTAGGACTTCCTCCATATGTATTAGTTCTTGTCTCACCTTGTCGTTTAAATTCGACTGTTAGGAGAATAATTTTTAAATATACAATGAACACATTAACTCTATTTCCTTTTTGTCCATTATTAGCACATTTATAAGTCTCTAGTATATTTATATATATACACAATTGTATAACATCTGTGATTTTCAAAGTTAGCTGTATGGATTCTAATTTATGCTTTATTTTAAAATAAAAATTTGGACAAAGTTTAATATTTGTAAACAATGTCATTTTGATTAATAATAATAATCTGAGTTAAGATCTCTGTTTTTATTTCAGATTATCAACGTTTCAGTGTTATAAAATTTGGAAAGAATCTCTTGTATTTATTCCCATAAAAATAATTGCTATATATGTAAGATGGATTAGAATATACTCCAACTGTTCTCTCGTTTCCTTCTGCTGAATAGGATGTTTCTATTAACAATTATTATTTTAGGTTCATTATTCATTTTTTATTTTTACTTTTGTAAGTAGATACAATAATATTGCTAGGATTATTGCACCCTTCAATAATATTCACTCTTCCAGTTAGTAATTTCTAAGAATTATTTAGATTTAGTTAAAATTAACTATTACTCAGAAGCAGAATGTTCATCTCAAAATGATATTTTTATTTCTGTCTGTTATCAACTGTTATCAATTGATGTTTATTAGTAATAACACTTGATTTGGTAACTAGTTACATTTTTAATGAATTTTCAACATACATCTCTATTGTTACTTTTTTTTTTTCCTAAAATTCATTCAATTGTATCTATACTCATATTCTCCTCCCATTCTAGACAGAATATACAAATTGATAACAATTATAAACAGAGTATCAGTTTTCCTATCTCCAAATCCAAACTTGAATACAGGTTTCGACATTCTGGAAGATGGATTTGTGAAAATATTCTATCTTGCTACTGTATTCACTAGATTTAATCTATTAAATCTGGTCAATCAAAGGCATGATGTAACATAGTACTAATTATTCTAACTAAGCAAATCCTAACCATTTCTGGAAATTAATTGTACACACTTTACAATTTAACTTTTAATATTATGAGTGCATACCAATGTGTAGTGACCAATCATCCCAACCTTAGAGTTCTGCTGTCTCCAGAACTCATCCCCGAGCTGAGATCCTCTCCCAGAACAGACCAACCCCAATCTATTCTGAAATAGCTTATTTAAGCTTTTGCTCCCCAAACCCTGTTTCTAATTCTGCATCCAGAATTACATGATGATTTTCTTCCTGTTTGCCTAGGCTTCCCTTATTTAGGGAATTTTAAAGTTGCTTTCTGCTTTTCTGAGCTTTTTACCCCTTCCCAACTACTCTCCACCTCATTGTGGAAAACTAGATTTTTCCTCAAAAATATAATTTAGAAATAAATTCTTTGAGGGATTTTTGAAAGATTTTTGGGGAAAATCTTAGCCTCTTTCCATACCTCATGGATTTGGCAAGTGATGTCATCATTCTCATTTGGTCAATATACACATAATTATTTTGTTTAATTTTCATAATTAAATACTTAATTACATCCACACAATACTTATCCATTGGGGTCCACTCCCCTTTGGATTAAAGTTCAAATGTCTAACTTGAAGGAAAACATAAGACTAGGAGTGTTACATTTGAACTTTGATTTTATGATTTACCTCAAACGTTATAAAATGGTGATGGGTAACTAAATAAATAAAATTAACAAAAAAATTATTTAAAAAATAGAAATATTTAATTAATTATTAAAAATTTATTTTAAATAAAAATAAAAATAAAAAAATCCAAAATTATTTCAAATAAAAATAAAAAATAAAAAAATCCAATAAAAATGTAAAATTTTATTTAGGATAAGCATATAATTTCTACTTAATTTGTATATTTATCAAAAAACCAAACAAATAAAGCTGAGTGAAATATTAAAATAAATTACAATAAAATTGAAAAGAAAAAAAACACCATATATAACCATCAATTATAATATTTTATTAAATTTAAAAAAATAAATTATATTTAAAAATTATATTAAGAAATTGTAAACACCAAAAAAACATATAATCATATTGCAATTTTTTATACTTCTTTATTTATAATTCTGTATATCTTACCATCTGGTAACACACAAACATATAATCAAATTACATTTTTTTTTAATAATTCTTTATTAATAATTCTATTATACACATATATCTTACCATCTCCTAAATTAAAGAAATAAATCAAAATCTATAAATCTGAAGAGAAATAACATAATCCGCCGAAACACGAGTCATTTATTAATTCTCATAGATCTTATCTAAATTTTTTTGTGGATCTAATTTTTTTTAAATATTAAAATTAAAATTTATTTAAAAAAAATATATATGATGTAAGATTATTTTACTAATTATTTTTATGAATGTTTTTTATTTTAATATTAAAAATATGTTTACTTCCTTTCCCAATTTAATAAATAATAGTTATTAAATTATTTTTATACATTTTTATAAATCATTATAAAAGAGATTTGTAATTTGTTAAATATTTAATATAAAATTCATATTAATTATTAAAAAAAAAATATTAAAAAAATATTTTAATTTTAATTATATATATGTTTTTATATTGAAATATTTTAATTAAAATAACATTAAAATTTTATTTTAATTTTAATTATATATATGGATTCATATTGAATTTTTTTAATTATAGTAGATATTGAAATATTATTAACATTTCTAAATAATAAATGTCAATAACACTTAAAATATTTCAGATTTCTTTTTATTTAGTTAGAAAAATTAAACATTTTAGCAATACATCTGGTAAAAACTTATAAATAAAGAGAGTATATATGACATATTTAGCAATAAAAATGCAAACATATATATTCATTTGAACTATAAGTTACAAATTTATCATGGCTAAACAAATTCACACATATATTCATTTGAATTATAGATTATAGCTTTATCATGGCTCTAGAGAAAAATAAATTTAGCACAATATTGTTAAAATGATAATATTATATAATTTCATTAGGTAGAGATCTTTCTAAAAATGTTGGAAAATGCTAAAATTATAGTATTATATATCTTTTATTTTATAATTGAGAAGTACAAGTAAAAACAGTTAACTTGTATAATCTGAAGAATGCAGATTGAATGAGGAAAATTGTTATAATATTAATACGACATTGTAATTTAATCCAAATGCCAACGAAATGAATTAAAAATAAGAATCTAGTAATTAATTTTCATAGACGTGCTAGTAATTAACATAAGTTCTTGAATTAATATAAGTTCTTGAAGTTGTTGAGGGATTTTCTTTATCTTAAGGATGAGAAGACAAAATTTCAAATATTTATCAGTGGGTTGTTATTAGAATTTAAGGATTGGATTGAGTATGATGAGCCTTGGTTTCTAGAAGAGGTCATTGGAAAGTTGAATAAATTTTGTGAGAAATCGAAGCATAATACCAAATTTAAGAAAGGTTATAAAGTGAATGATAATACTAAAGGTAAATGGCCACCGAATTGGGGAAGACCTCAAAATGCAAGTGAGATTGAAAATGTTGCTCCTTACAAGAAATTTAATGCATTTGAGAAGGGGTATGGGTTTCAGCCTAGAGAGTAGAAAAACAAAGGTAATGTCATTTTTGAATGTTCAATATGTCGTAAGGATCATGATAATTTAATGTTATTAGGGGATAGGTAATAATTAACGAGATTTAATCATAATTAGTAAATAAAATGACCTTATGTAAGAGAGACAATATATTATAATAATTCTAAAGATAATTCTAACATAGAAGAATGTAATGTAAGGAAATAGATATCATCACAAAATACATCGTTGAGAGTATAAATTTTATATGGATAATGAGAGACATTCCATTGATATTTATAATGGAAAAATACATCATTATTAAAATATTATACACTTAGCCAATCTATGGACATAAGTCTCTATAAATTTGTAGCAAAAAAAAACTTAATAACTCAAGAAAAAACTACTAATCAACACTTCACATCATACATACCATCCCTTGGGTGCCATCATCCCTTTCAATGATTGATATTATCATCACATATAGAGTGTTATCAGTGTCTTCTTCTTGATCTCCCACATATCCATGTGAAGGATGCCAATCCTTGATAATTGTCTTGTAAAAACAAGGAATTGAATCCTTTCGATTCCTATAGAATTTACTTTTACTCTAGCTATCCTTCTAGTCACAAAGATTTGTGATCGAACTTTAATTACATCTTTATTAAATTTCCACCATCATGTCCATCAACAAAATAAAGGGGCCAACAATCCCATACAACACATGTTGAGGCTAGCTCCTATAACTCTTTACATAAAAATATATATTGTATAAATGCTTGCAAATTTCTTTACCATGTATCTAGTACTCTGTTTGGTCCTATAAAAAAAATGAGTGATCTTATTATAGGTTTCATTGCAACTTCTTCTCATTAACGATGTCTAATCTATATCCATCAAAACTAGTAATTTTTTGAGGATTTTGTGTATTTTTTGAGAAAAAAATAAAAATGGGTAAATTTTAGGTAATGCATAAAAGAAATATAAAAATGCTATCTAATTGTTCATTGGTTTTGTATATTTAAACTATTTTTTCTTTTATTTATGGATGAACTATTAGTAGATCAAACTTAATCTACTAGTGCATAATATTTGAATAGATTTTCTATGCTAAATTCTCTTATAATATTCATTTTTTTTTATGTTGTTCTATACTTATAGAGTTTACTGATTTTTTATGGGGAAATTAATTGCTATAAGAAATTTGAATTACTCATTTTAAATTTTAGCGAATGATTAGTACAAAATTTCTATATACTACGTTATGTGCAAATTAAAATGACTATGTTTGAAAAATAAGGTATGCAAGTTCTAATAATTTAATAACTAATAAAGAAAATAAACATAAATGAAATGTTAATTCTATTACAACAAAAATTTAAATTAAAAACTAAATGAAATAAAATAAAATGAAAATAAAGTATATGTGCATGAAGAAAATGAAATCAAAGTAAAATAAACTATTCTCATAACAATAAACATCAAACCACAAAGAAAACTTGTCTACTGAAAAATCGCAAAGAAAAGTATTCTAATTGCAAATCACAAAGAAAAAGTAAGTAAAGGGTATACAAGAATGTAAATGCCCGCTAATGAATTGGATGATAAAAACACGATTTTTAGCAGTAAAATTGAAGTAAAAGATTGAATTACTTCCAAATTTGAATTTAAAAATTATGATAATTTAATCCTCTATAGAAGACTTGATCTTCTACTGGAAAAAAAAATCATATCTAATTCTAACTAAAGCATTGATCGATGAAAATTTTCCCAAAATATCCTAAAATTTTGCATCATGTTTTGTGGGATTAGTCTAACCTTGAACCCAAGGTGAAGGTACGTAATCCCTTAATAATATGAACAATATTCAATTTTATCTATAGTAATGAATTATATAAATCAATCTTATCTTCTTGATTGATTTCCTATACCTTATACCTAACACTTCGAGATCATATTAATCTTGATATATATAACCAATACAATTAGAAAAACCATAAATCTCAAGAATATGTCATATTTACATTTATATTAAATTAATTATATATAATTAGAAAACATAATTCATATTAGTCATCAAAAGGATGAGTTTTTCATGAAGGTTATGACAAAAAGGCAATAATGTATGTAATGTAGATATATAATGCAAGAAAAAAATTAGACAACCCAGTGGTCCATCATCAATTCTACAGTATACATCCCTATGCAACAAAATATTTAAAAAAAAATTCATATTGTGCATGCTAAATCCTTTTGTTTTCTATTGGTTTCCATTAAATATTTGGAAAATTTGGATTTTTGAATAGTTAATTATAGAATTTGATATCAACTTTTTTTTATTTATCTACTTCCATAATGATATGCAATTAAATTCTTTTAAAAAATATTTCCTAATTATGCCTTAATTAAATTCACATTCGGAATAGATAAGGATAACATGTGTCTTGCAAAGGCTTCAATGTTTGGTTCCATGGAAAGAGTGAGAACTAGGCAAAAAAATTGAAACGCTTATTATTTTTTGGGTTTTCTACATTGTTTCTATAGGTGAGAGATAAAATTATTTAACCAATTTTTTTGGATTTTTTAGTCTGTTCTTATAAACGATCATGATAAAATTATTTAACCCACATAAGATGAATATCATTTGATGAAACTTTTATGGGATTTATGGAAAGCGTTCCTCTATACCCAATTAAAGTTTCATCCGCATTCCACGGAAAGATTATGAATCAATAAGCATACTAGAGCACTCTATTTTTTTTACTATTTTTCTTATAGGGTTTATTAGTGGTACGTAATTAAAATTCTTTAACCATTTAAAATTAGAGGAAATTTCGTCCTAAAAGTGGCTACCAGAGGAAAAATAATAAAATAATAGTTAAAATAATAAAATAAGTGTTATGAATTTTGGAGGAAAAATAAGAAAACTATTTTTTTTAATTGTATTTTTTTCTTATCTCTTTATAGGTTTACTCAAATTTCAAGTGTAGACACTCGTTGGATGCGGAATTAAATTTCACATCCAACTGGCACCCATTATGCATACTTTTGAGAAGACCCACAATGTTAAAAATCATAGATACATTACAAAAAACGTGTTAAACGCCTTTTTTGAATGTATCTACGATTTTTATTAATGCGTGTCTTCTCAAAAGTATGCATAATTGGTACTTGATGGATGTGGGATTTAATTCCACATCCAACGAGTGTATACAATTTAAATTTGAGTAAATATTAAAGGATATAAGCCAAAAATAGAATTAAAATAAGTATTTTTTCTTCTTTTCTTTTTACAAGTACCTCTTTTTAAACTTAAAGGATTTTGATTGGTTTAGATATTATGACATGGAAAATACATGAAATTTCATGGCCACTTTTAGGGTGACATTTCCTCTAATGACTGAATATTTTTTCATTAATTTTTTATGGAATATAGTTAACTATGTTATATACCTTTTGTAAAATTTATAATTTGATTCAAAATATACAATGAGTACTAATCAAAATGTGAGGCCATTTTAATTGTAGAAAAAATGAAAAGAACATGAACAATTACAGTGTTGAATTTTACTTCATATGTTTTTTATCCTTTGTCTCTTACAAGAGTTTTCAAGAAATTATCCTTGATATGAATTTTTGCATTAACATGAAGCTCCTTTCTCTTAGCCATATGATCACCATGTCAACGAAATATATTGGGAAGATGAACATAGGTTGAGAATTTTATGAGTATAGAATAACACACACACACACACACACACATATATATGTGTGTGTGTGTGTGATATTTTCAACATGCCTTACTATTGTTGTGGTTTGCATTTGATTTTTCCATCTCTAGAATTGTTCTTGCATGTTGGCCCATGTATGAATTGTTTTCAGTTTCTAGTTGGTATTTGATGTTGTAGCAAAACCTTTTTGGTGTTATATGTGAACATGTATGAGACACATTTGTTGATTCTCATTATTCTAACATTAAATCTCCTTCACTTCTACTATTAAAATTTTGAAGTTGATTCCCATGTTTTATATGTACATAATGATTACCTGTTGGTAGCCTTTTTAGATGTTGGAATCCAAACTTCAAATTTGGTGACTTTTGTCTATTTGGAGTCAGTGAGGTAAGAAAAAATTTTGTTGTCTACAATTGAAGTGTGATCTTGTTATTACATTCTTCTACCTACTATAGAAGATTCTCTATAAATAGAGTGGGTCTTACAGAAATGTTGGAAATTGAAATTTTATTTTTGCTAAGTGTGAAAGGTTATATAATAAGGATTCTTTATTCAATATTATCAGGTATAGAGATGAATATATTTGTGATCTACAATTTTTTATGATTTCTAAAAGCTTTTGTAAAAATATAGAATTCTACATGGAACCTGTGGATGGATATATGGATTCACTTGTTCTAGATACTTCCTAGAAGAATTCCCTACATCTCTACAAGGTATTCAGATAAATTAGGTATAAAGTATTAATGAGATTTTAAGTGATCCCATGTTCCCTACTAATAACATCGAAACCAATGGAAATGCACATACTATTAAACAATATAATTCAAGCTACATTGATGTGATTTATGAAGATATTATTAAATAAAGTATTGAAATATACTAGCAAGTTTTCAAGAAAATCACCAAGAAAAATAAGGAGCTTAATGAATGGATAGGATTGATATAAATGTTAGAAACATTAATAGCATGTATATGAATAGATGGGATAATAATTAATAAGTGAAGTGATGCAGCATAACATATTGGTTTTAGGTAACTATATCGATAAAAAACCATTTCAAGGTCATAGTTTGTGACACCCTCCTCCCTCATTTACCCAAGTTAACCATTCCACCATGGTAAAAATGTGATGAAGAGTTAGTATGATATGATTAAAATACACAAGTATGGTTAATCAAGTGGAATCGACAAACCAAAACCAAAATAACCTTCATCAAGAGATACATGACCCTAAGGGGCTAACCAACCACTCCAGGTGCACAAGCCCTGAGTTAAATTGCTTTTCAGCATAACAGACCCTTAAGCACTCCCATGCCAAGCCCTCCATGTGATTTTAACCCTCCAGTCACTCCCATAAAAAGGGAATCCATGTGATTGTAGACATTTCCAGGAACGTTTGTGTCACCGATCCTGAATTCTAAGCCTCTTTTCTAGGGCTAGGACTCGGCCCTCTTCCCAGAAATTGATGAAATTATGAGAAATGATAAATAACAAGAATAAAAGGTCTCTAATGCAAAACCTAAATAAGGACCTAACCTGACTTGATGTCATACTTATATGAGATTCTTTAATAAGGTCTCTTTTCTTCTCAAAATAGCTACGATATCATATATTATGTCATATATTCATTATCCATTCATTTACTAATCAAAACATGATGAAAAACATAACTATAATCTATCATAAATCCATGCTTATAACCAGCAAATAACCAACAAAATAAAAATACTAGAATAACCATTAAAGCCACTAAGTAACAAGTACATTTACCTATAAAATACAAGAGGAAAAGATATCCTACTAACATATGAAAAATGTGGCCAAGTCAAGGACATCACAATACCACTCGACCAAAGGTTGGGCTAAACCAAATATATATTTCAACCAATCTCCCTCACACCCTATTCCAAGCATCGAATTTCGTTCTCATGGAATAAACCAAGAAAACAAAACTAGGGATTCTAGAGGCAAAACCACCTCAACCCTCAACCAGTGATTCAACCTCACAATCGGACATCACTAGCAATCACCAGATCAATATCCATCCACGTTTCCCTAGGATCTAGAGCGTTTGTTTGAACCTAGCTTCCAGGAGTAGTAACTCAACCCACACTTGTCATTGGGCTCTAGAGTGTTTGTCCAACCAAGGATTATAGTACAAGTAACTAAACCTAAGTTGTTATAGGGCTTCCAGAGCACTTGTCCAATGAAGGCTCCAAGAAATAGTAACTCAACCCATATCAAAAGGAGCATGAGCACCAACCAGAAAACAAACATAAAACCCACAACACTATGGCTATCTAGGAAATGGAAAGGATATGAAAAACCACTACCAATACATGAAATCCTCCATGCAAATTGCATATCATGACCAAAAAAACACATGCATATGCCATGCATGAAAAAATTATCAATGAAATCATACATGCAACTCAGTACCTATAATAAAAACCTACTGTAGTTGTTGATCTCTTTGTCCTCTTGTGCTTTCGTTATTTTCCTTTTCCTTATTTCTCCAAATCCCAATAATGCCACACTCCTCTAGCAATGATCCAAGAAACTCTAACCGCAAAAGAGTATGAGATGGAGAGAATAGAAGAGAGAGATCCAAGAAAAAACTAACAAAAATATATGAACTAGTCCTCAAAAGAATGTTTATCATGATGCATATATTTTCTTCATTTTACATTATTTTCCTTCATTTTCCTCCTCAAATGTAGCTTCTGACCTTTCACCTTCCTTTTCTCATATTTTACATTATTTGCATAAACAAAATGCCAATTAATTCCACAGACCTTTCCAAATCATTTTCCATTTCATTTTCCAATTTCCATATCAATTAATTAATCACAAGTGATCACTATCACTATGTTTTTTACGAGCATTCAACTTGGAATATGTGTCCCATGACCTTGGTTATTTTTTTTCCTTTATTAAATTTATTACATGGATTTTTAACCTAGGGTTTTTATATATGCCTTCCCCTTAGGGGAACAACATCATCAGTTTTCAGTGACACGTACAACTAGAAAAACATACTACCCATGGCGCTTTATAGCGTAGAGTAATGTAGTATTTACAATGAAAAATTTGCTAAAAAACCTAATAAACATGAAAACATAGAAACATGACAGCTATATCTCTTATTGGAGTTTTATAATAGAGCTCATTGTGATATTTACAATAAAACCATACAGATTTATGTACATATAACAAAACTCCTTTTCCTCATCAAGAAAATAATGAAGGATACATATCCCACATCTGATGAACCATCTCCCATGTAGCTTAATTGAGCCCAAAGTGATTCCATTACACTCGAACCTGCTCGATTTCTTGATTCCTAAGCATGGTATCTTTCCATTCAAAATGCACCGACATTCTGGTTGGAATTATCCTTCTAGTTTGAACTGTAATGCAAACCAATCAATAACATGATCAACATCTTTCACATATCTTTTAAGCAATGAAAAAAGGAGAACATCGTGAACTTTCATTGTCAGAGGCAGCGCAAGCCGATAGCCCACTGGTCTACTCCTCTCAAGGATCTCAAAACGATCGCAATATTGATGTTCCTGCACATGACCTAATCCCCAATGAGTTGTTCTTGGGCTTGATGCAAAAATACACATGTTACCAAACCTCAAACTCCTTAAACAACCTCTGATGATTTGCATAGATTTTGTCCCTATATTGTGTTTCCTTTATATTCTTCTTGACTTCCTGCATTTTATGTTCCATGTCTTCCAACATTTTCAATTCAATCAACACCCTATTCACTGGATCACTCTAAATGGTTGGAGTGTTACAACTACATCAATAGAGTTCCTAATGGAATTATCCTCAATGAATATTGATAACCCTTGTTGTACAGAACTTGACCAATGTAATATACTCTTCCCACTTCCGTTGTTGATGCATCCCATAAATTCTCATCATGTCCTTGAAAATCCATTTAACTCTCTATGTTTGTCCATATGTATACAGAGGATAAGCTGTATTGAAGGCCAACTCTTTACCCAATCCTACAAATAACTCTTTCCAGAGCCTAGAAGTGAACCTAGCATACCTATATGATACAATATTCTTTAGTGCACCATTTCACCTCACTACATCTATGATTAAGACCTATGCTACATCATTAGTTGATTAGGTAGACTTCATTGGAATGAAGTGTGTGACCTTTTTCAACCTTTCCACCACAACCATGATGGACTCATGTTGTCTATATTTCCTTGGAAAACTTGTAATTAAATCCATGGAAATTACCACTCATTTCCACTCTCGAATCAAAATTGACTATAGTAATGTAGTTGGATGGTTACACTATTCTTTTACATGTTGAAAATCCAATCACCTAGCCACAAAGTCTTCCACTTAATTCTTCAAATTTGGACAATAGTATAATTTCTTCACCACGTTAATGTATTTTGATATTCTGGGTGACCTCAATATGGCTTAGCATGGAATTCTCACAAGATAAGCTTCTTGAGCTGACTGTTGTTCAATACATATATCGTGTCCCTAAACTTGACCCAACCATTTGTTATGAGATGATAGTCCACATCGTGATCACCCGTATCTAAATCCACTATGATCACTAATTAAGATGAACCACCTGCCAATAATTTAATATCTCCACATCTTCAGAACATGGATGATCATTTCCAACTCAAGATAATGTGTCACACGATTCTTCTCGTGCTCAATAAATTTCATTGATTCATAGCATATCACCTGTCCCTAATGCATCATGACTCCATGAATTCCTCTATTGAAAGAATATGTACACACCAGGAAATATTTATCTGGATCTGCAATCTTTAGAAATGGAACATTTGTCAACAACTTCTTCAACTCCTCAAAACTTCTTGCACACTCCTTTTCCATTCAAATTTTTACCTTTCCTTTCAAATGATGTAATTGGATAAGAACTTTATGACAAGTTCATGATGAACCTCCTATAATAGCCTCCAAACCCCATGAATGATATAACCTCATCCACATTCCTAGGAGCTTCCCATTCTATGATAAATCATATCATTTTTACCTCCACTGCTATGCCTTCCTTTGAGACAACATGCCCTAAGTAATTTAACTCTATTTGAAAGAAATTTCATTTGCTAATATTTGCATAAAAATTATTCTCTCCTAGAAATGTCAACATTGTTGTTAAATGTTAGGAATGTTCTTCCTCATTCTTATAATATATAAATATATCATCAATGGATACAATAACAAAATTTTACAAATAAGGATGCAATACATTATTCATAAAGAAAACAAACATAGTTGGAGAGTGGGTAAAACAGAAAGGAACTACAAAAAAATAATAATGTCGTTAACTATTCTGGAAAGTAGTCTTGTATATGTCCTCTTCTTTAACGCATACCTGACGGTATGCTGATTTCAGATGATTCTTCAAGAAAATTGCTTCCCCATTCAACTAGTCAAACAAGTCATCCATGCTTGACAATGGATATCATTTATTGATCATCACCTTGTTCAAATTACTCTAATCAATGCATAACCTAAGACTACCATCCTTCTTCTTCACAAAAAACACTTGTGCACCACAAGCCAATACAATGGGCCTAATGTATCTCTTATCAAGCATTTCCTTCAACCACAACTTCAATTCCACTAACTATAGAGTACTCATCTTGTATGGTGCCTTTGATGTCGGTGCTACTCGTGGTACCAAGTTAATAGGAAAGTCAACTTTCTTGTGAGGCGATAAATCTAGAATATCTACAGAAAACACATCCTAAAATTGTTGTAGAACTAGATACCTCTTCAATACTTTCATATCCTCAATATCCTTACTTTTATTGTTGGAAATATGTACTACAAATAAAAAACATCCTTTCCTGCAGCTACGCTTTTCCTACATAATTGTCACCATCCTAACTAATGTTGCCTTCTTACTACTCTGCAAGATCCTTTGTTCTCCATTTTCATCCAAGAAAGAAATAGCCTTTTCATAATAATCCACCTTTTTCCTATGAAGATACAACCAGTGCATACCCAACAATATATTATACGATCCCAATGGAATGACATTTAAATGTTTTGATGTAGGCATACCGTTTAGTTAAATTGCACAAGCTCTTACCCACTGATGAAATTTTTTCTTTGTACCTATAGCCAACTATAGTGACCAAGATTCTACATGTACCTATGTATTCAAACCATAGTTATCCACTAGGTTAGGGTTAACATAACTATAATATTTTTAGGGTCAATCAAAATAGAAAAATCTTGATCAAAAAGCTTACCGTCCATACGTAATAGATGCATGGTGGTTTTCCTCCCTATTATCTAATGCTACATAAATCCATGGAATAATTTGTCCAACATTTCTCACTGTCTGTGCTCATTGAGCATTATAAATATACAATATTCTACCCTAATTTTGTGTAAAATATCTCCTGCGATAATCATCGCCACAAGTCCAACACTGTAAAGGCTTCCTTCCATCACCCTTGCCCTGCTCCTTAGAGTAAAATCCATGTCCTCTATCAGATGCATTTAACTTCTTGGAGGGTGTTTCTTTCTCTCTGTTACATGTGCCTTGAGGTCTAGTTCCCTTCTTATCCAATATCCTTTATTCTTCGCATTCCCCTTCCAATCCTACTTAGTCTCATACCTGCCCTACGATTTCTCATAGAAATGCTTTAGCTTTTTGATGGATTCCTCCAATGGTCTAGGTGCATCAAACTTGATTTTGTCCTTGAATGCTACCAGCAAACTGCTGATGAATCTCTAAATCTTCGCTTTCTCCTCCCTCAGATAAGGCACATACGTCAATAACTACAAGAATATGATAGTGTATTCGTCATGGATCATGGATCACTTCTTCAACTCATAAAATTATTTTCCCCTGCCATCATAGTATCTCTTTGATATATACTTCTTCCTGAAAAGTCTCTCGAACTTGCTTCAATTCAACTCCTCTTCGTGAATAACTTTGACATTCTTTAAATTTTCCCACCAAATGTTTTATTTACCGTTAATACTGAACGTAGCTATTCTGGCCTTCATTTTCTTTGAGTAATTACGGAACCAAAATAACTTATTCATCCCGAGTAACCACGCTTCTATATCCTGTGACTTCTTCATTTGTCCATCAAATGTAAGTGGATTTGCTTCCTTGAACTCATATGGTAAATATCCCCTATCACTCCTCCTGTTAAGATGATACCGATGATGATCATGGTACCTGTCCAAACCAGAACTAGAGTGAAGCCCATGTCCACTTCCTCGTTTATAAGGTGAATCCAAGAATCTTCCATATCTGACTATGTCATATTTTTTCGACCTGTGCCCACCATGAGACCCACTACCATATTCTCCATTAGTCTTATCCTCTTGTCTATGACTAATCCTATGTGGTCCTTGTCTCTACAAGACTAACAAACTCTAAAGAATGGTTGCATTAATATCTTCTTGTTTCTCCTCTCGCCTGTAAACTCTCTCTTATGACTAAATGATTATGTCATTATCTGTTTTTCAAATCCTTATTTATTCCTTCAAAATTATCAAAGTGTTTGATATATTACGATATTATCCATAACCATGCTACTCATATGATCTATAGGGAGAATCTTGTGAACTATATTCCACCATTTTTCTAGTCATGTTTGAGCTTCTTCCCACATGTATGTCATGTTAGCTAAACCAAAACATAAGCATAACCAACATACCTCAATATAGTTCAAGAGAGGATGTCTCGTCTACAATATCAACGAGATTATCACAATAAATGTAAAAACATAATCATAGGAGTGTATAAACATCAACTCAATCACCATATAGTTAACATGCATGAAACTAACAACTACATACTACGACCTCATGCATGACAACCATAACCATGAAAATGTATGAAAAATAACATATAGATAGTGACATGCATATACAAGGACATGCATTCACTACAAACACATCCCAACAATAAAATATTCAACTTTGTCATGAGAACACAACAATAACAATGAACATAGCCATGCATACACAACAAGCTCATAGACCAGAGGAATAATATACACATATAGAATTGACATGTATGCACGACAAACACATCCGTCCTATCTAGTCCAATTGTTGAACCATGATTTGATACCACTCTATAACACCTCCTCCCACATTTAACCAAGCCAACTATTCCACTGGGGTAAACATGTGATGAATATTTACTATGATATGATTCAAATACCCAAGTACAGTTAAGGAAGTGGAATCGATAAACTAAAATCAAACTGACCTTATTGAGGAGGTACAACACCCACACCACTCTAGGTTCCGAACCCCTTAGTTAACTTGCTTGGTCACTAAGATAGACCCTTAGTCACTCCCATGATAAGCCCTCTAGGTGAGTCTAACTCGCCAGTCACTCGTATAACCAGTGAATCCATGCAACTGCAAAATTTTCAAAGAAGTTTTGTACGAGTGAACCGAGATTTTTAATCACTTTTTCAAGTCCATGACTTAATCCTTTTCCTATGACTTGATGAAATTCTCAAAAATTATAAAAATAAATAAGATAAGAACTATAAAACAAAACTTGGACAAGGACCTGATATGATTCATCCTAGCGATGACAATACTTTCGTCAAACACGTCATGGACATGTAATCTACAAGTCATAAATACACATTAGAACATAGGGACCTCATACTTATCTAATATTATTCAAGAAGGTTTGATTCCTTATCAACATAGGTTCAATGTAATATATTATGTCATACATTCGTTATCTGTTCATTTACTAATCAAAACATGATGACAACCATAAGTATAATTTTTCATCAATCCATGCTTATAGCCAATAGAATAGCAATGATAGAACAACCATTAAAGCCACATAATAACAAGTAAATTTACCATAAAATACAAGAGGAAAATACATCTTACTAACATATCCAAAATCCAATCAAGTGAGAGAATTCCATGTACCACTTGACCATAGATTTAGTTGAACCAAATCTCTCCTTCAGCCAAACACCCCCACACTCTATTCCAAGCATGAATGTGGGATGTCATGGAATAAAAAAAGAAAAAAAACTATGGCTTCATAGGAAAAACCAACTCAACCCTCAACCATTGATTCCACCTCACGGTTGGACATCACTACCCATCACCAGATTAGTCTCCATCCAACTTCTCTAGGGCCCTAGAGTGTTTGTTCCAACCCGAATTCCAAGACTATTAACTCAACCCAAAACTACCAGCGAACTCCAGATAATTTTTCCAAAGAAGGATTCCATGACTAGAAACTCAATCCAAGCTATTAAAATTCTTACAGAGCATTTTTCCAGCCAAGTATCTAGGCACTAGTAACTCAACCCACAACCAAAGGAACATGAGAACCAACTAGAAAACAATGATAAAACCCACAACACCATGCCTATCTAGGAAATGGAAACTCTAGGAGAAACCATATTCAATGCAGGAAATCCTCCATACCAATGAGAGATCATGATCAAGCAACCACATGTGTATGGGACGCCTCCCATAACTAGCAAGGAAATCATACATGCAACTTGACACCTGAAAGAGAAATGAGTTGTAGCTATTGATCTCGTTGTCCTATTTTTCTTTCATGCTTATCCATTTCCTTATTTCCATAAATAAAAAGTATTCCACACTCCTCCAAGAGTGATCCAAGAAAAATCTAACTGTCCAAGAGTATGAGTGAATGATAATAGAAGAGAGAGCTCCAAGCTAAAACTATGAAAAAATGTTACATTGAAAAACAACTATGAACTAATCGTGAGAAGAATTTTTATCATTGAGGCTTCCATTTTCTTTATTTTCCATTATTTTACTTAATTTTCCTCCTCACATGAAACATGTGACCATTCACCTTCCTTTTCTCCTATTTTCCATTATTTTCATTAATAAAATTTCAATTAATGCCTCGTGCCTTCCCAAATCCTTTTCCATTTCCTTTGCTTATTTCCATACCCATTAATTAATCACAAGGGATCCTAGTCACTATGTTTTTTCCCAAAATTCAGCTTGGAATACATGTCCCATGACCTTGGCTATTTTTTTTCCTTTATTAAATTTATTACATTGATTTTTTTTGAATAATCAATCTCCATCAACACACACTATAAATAGACTAGCAACATATAAACACGGACATGGTTGAAAAGGCTTGAGAACCTCATGGCTTCCTCACATATTCTCTCATTATTAATAGAATGTAATAATACAATTAAATAGATGAGGAGGTTGTCTCAAGATAGTGCATCTATCTCACACAACTTGTTTGAGATATTCTCTCAACCACACACACTAACCTAGGAGCTACCTAAACTAAATCCTAACTTAGAGGAACAACCCAATATAGAGAGTTAGGCATAAATTCCTAACTTTCAATAATTTTTAATTTATTTTGGATTTATAATTTTCTTATGAGAAAGAGGTTAACATTCCCTGCTCAATGATAAATCCAAAATAAGAACGATGAACCATCTTCCATGTTCTCATGCTGAAATTGTTCCTCCTCAAAAACACTACCTGAAAAATTTCCAAAGATGAATGTCGAACAAACAACAATAGGAAGATCCATCTATCTTTTGTCTGCAGTCATCATCCTTTTTCCATTGACAAAAAATTTGACGAACGACCACTAGCTGATGATGATGCCCACTGACAAATTTTTCTAGTTTTGTCGAGACTCTCAGTTTGACAACCACTGTCAATTTCATTGAAAATTTCCCCCCTTTTTCAACTAAAAGGAGAGACAATCCTCTGGAAATTATTCCTGAACTCCCCCCTTCAGGTGTAGGAATTTTTCACTGGTGTAATCCCTTGTTCAACTGCATGAGAGTACCATATTGTTTTTATTCTTGATCGCAATATGTGTGAGTGAATTCGATTGTAAAACTTATACAATATGTTGACCATTGATGATCATTTCCAGGAATCAATCCATTCATAGTTGATCTTTAATCTTTTTTATTGTTGTTGGTTACAACATTTCTATGATGAATTATTTGGCATGCCACAATGGCGACAAGCATGGATATGAAAACACTGATTTTCCATATGGATGGTTCTTTGACAATGGGGACATTTCGGTTTAACTGCAACTTCGGGTTGCGTGCATTTATATTTTTCTGCAACTTTCTCAGAACATGCTGAGGTGATTTGTTAAATAAATGTTGCACTGAAAAAATTAATGGGATTTGAATAATATTGTATATGAAATTTCATGTCATCTTTGACATATCCTAAGCCTCATCGATTTTTGTTACTTTGGATTTCTTCCCATGGCTTGATGGTTGATTTGGAAGAAATTTGAACTTGAAAAACCTCGACACTTGAAGTTTTTTGGATGAATGGCTTATCATCTAGATGGTTCAAAGACTCGGAAGCATCACTCTTCACTTGCAACTCATTTCTTTGTAGTTGCGACTCTAGTTGAAGAAATTCAATGGTTTCATTTGTTTGTTGTAGATGTCTTGAAATATCACCAACAGTTTCTTTGTTTATTTGCACTATGTCTTTAGCACTTGATAAGATCAAATTTTGAAGAATTTGTAACAACTTAATGTGGTTTGCCATGCTTGAATTCAAGCTTTCTTGTCATAGAGGTCGTGCTCTGAACTATCTCACATGATTTTGTTACTTGAATGACATGCTCGCTTGCTATGCTGCCTAAATGGCATGTACACTTGATTTCTTACTTGAGTGCTTGTATTGTTTCCTATTTCGATTGCTTTAAACACTTTCTAGAGTTGTAGAACTTTCTTGCTTGAAATCTTGAATCACACTCGCCTGATGACGATCGCTTTTCTTGAACGCTCACTTGAACTTTCTTGATTACTTCACGCTCTCTTGAATGAATACTCACGCTCACTTGCAGGAGAGGTGAACTTGTTTTTTTGTTTTCTTTAGAGTTAGAAACTCACACACTTGATCTATGAACTTCATTGTGCTTTAAAGGAAGGGTGTCGAACACTGTTGAAAATACATTAAAAAATGCTTAATTATTTTAATGACTCACTACAATGAATTTATTTTGACTTAATTTGACTCAATTCAAAACTTGGGTGTTGGTTTCAACTGAGAGTGCACCCTTACAATCCAACTCAGATTACAAGTTCTTAAAGCTATGTGCAAGAATGTTGATGTATTATTTTCTTTGATATGTTGGAGTTTGCAGGTTCATTAACTTGATTGTATTGTTTTAATTTTCTTCTTGAGGTAAAATGTTGATGTTGATAACATTGATTATGTGTTGTAGTTGTGCAAATGCATGTGTTCAGTTTAATTATCCTTCCTTGCAGCTACATCATTATAGGTGTTGTTCTTACTTGCATTGAACTTTATGTGTGTGTTAAATGAGATCATTTATGTGTCAAAACTAGACACAAATCATAAGCAACAACATGAAGCATGCACCATCATTCACACACTCTTCATGTACCTAAGATCACCTTATTCATTTTCAGGAGGATCTAGGACACAATCAACACAAAAATATATATCCTTTATTAAAATTTGGAGTACATAATATTTCAGCTTTACAACATCTTCATGGAATTGAAGTTCCAGAACTTCTTGGAAGAAAAATGTCTTCAAAACTGACCTCCTACAAAAATGTGCTTTCCTTTGAAAAATTGATCACTCCAAACTTACAAAAAACAAAGAATCCTTATCACTCCACAAAATTACTTCAACGTTCAACTTATCACTGCAAGAATTACAAAAAGTTTTAATGCATCTTATTACTCCAAAAATTTTAAAAACATCACCCTTATTACAAAATTAATTACAATCTTCACCCTTATAACTCCCAAAATATTTTATCCCCTCCTCTCTCCTAATTCACTCACCACTAAGAAAATACCATGACTCTACTAAGTCTCCCTTTAAATAAAAAATTAAGAATTCACTTTTAAAAATTAAATCAAGACTTAATAAATCACTTTACACTCCTTATTTTGACCTAAAAAAGTATTTACAAAGTTTACATGGCCTTCTTAAAATATTTCCACTCTTCTAATAAATTTATCGCATATAAAATATTATATCCTTCCACACTTGTCTAATCTTCCTCAATGAGTAAGTTGAATAGATATTTAGAACATCCAAACTTTAGGCATAAAATATTTCACTTATAATGCCTATAGTTGTATAAGTGTTTGAATTTTAGAATAAAATTTCTCATACAGGATGCATGTATCATTATTTAGCATTGTGTGCTTTTTCTTAGCTTCAAAGATATCTATGGGATATACCCACCACCTCAAGCACTATACAAATTCATTCTCGATGTAAACCAAACATAATTGAACTTCCATTTGAATGTTGCAAGCTTGATATCGATTCAGATAAATCTCTTCTTCACTGAGCCTAACATAGGTGGGGTAGGTGTATAACTTCTCTTGTAGCAGTCAGCAATGCACAGGTCTCACAAATCAGAGATCATCTCTTCATAGAAGTCCATGCCACATTCGATCAACCAAATTGGCTGTACGTCTCTTTGTAATATTCCTAATTAGCGATAGCTAATTGGAATATTCGATTTTGTATAGTTTTTCCGTTTATGGTTTGTAAATAAATAAAAGTGAGTAAAGAGGGTCTAACTCACTTAGATGGAATAAAACACCTTCCTAGTAGCACACCATTGTGACTTAAGGGGGGAGCCAAGGGGGGCCACACACCACGTAGAGGAGGGGGCCTATGTCCACTCTAGAAGCTTTTGCATAGATAAGGATGAGGATGTGGAGGAGAGAGAGGCTACGTTGGTTTTGGAGGTAAACCAATGCTATAAAAGATGGAGGAGCCTCCTCATTTGGATCATTCTAGATTTGTTGATTTTAGAGTGAGATTTTGGTCTCCTTTCGCATGCTAGATGTTTAGCCTGTCTACAACACTGTTTAGTTCACTAAGTGTCTCCGTGTGGAGATCTCACCCTTAGCCCCGGGGGACTTCGAGTGCCTGCTCGGGCAAGGTTTTTTTGCTTGCATTTTGCAAGTCGTTTTATTGTTTGGGTTTGTTGAGGAGCTAGAGCTTAGAGACACTGTGCAGTCACTGGGAGAGAGGAAGCAGTCCCTTGTGGCGGAGCTTCAGATTGGTGTTTCTGCAGGTGATTTTGCTGAGATTTTGAGCAGAGGGTCAGCCTTTTCCTATCAGAGGTTTTTGGAATAGTTTTTGGCTGATTTTTAGCTATTTATATCCAGCTACTATGTTGTCCCTTGGAGGCCAGCGTAATTCACTGGGGAGAAATTTTTTGGTGTTTTTGGGGGTCGGCCATTCTTGGAATGGTTTGTGGATCTTGTCCGGGTTGTTGAGGAGAGGAGGTTTGCCGATTTTTAGCTCATTCTGCCAAGGGATCAACCCCTAGTTTTCTGTCCATTCCAGCAGTTGCAGCTACACAGTAGTTTCCAGCAGCTAGGACACAGTTCCTAGAGTAGCCATTTTCGGTATTCTCTGAGAGTGTTTTTTCACTTTCCTTGTGCAAGATTTGCTTATTGTACTCCATTACATTTCTCAAATTAATAAAATGGCTCAGCATTTCTTCTATATGTTTTCTGTATGAGTTTCTGTAGTTGCCGTTGTTTCCGTGGTTGCCGTGTACTCTTTCTATTGTATGTATGTTATTGATTTTGAGCACTCTAGTTCTATACCACTTGTTTTTTATCTTTCGCTCCTAGACAGAGTTTGGAAAGGGCCAGGTAGCCTCCAAATCTCGTCCTCTTTTAGAGGTGACATATCTGGTAAATTCCTTCCTAGTCTATCTCTGGTTCAGGTTTTGTCGTGTTCTAGAGATATCCCCGAAACAGGATATTACAGTGGTATCAGAGCATAGTTCTGGCTCAGCCTGTGGTCTATGACATCGGGAAAGAGACCATACAGAGGTTTGATGGGATTTTGGAGAGCAATAGCAGTTGCAGTACCAAAAACGAAATTAGAAAAGGGCCAAAATACAAAGGGTCAGATTTTGAAGTTTGGAATTACAAGAAACCCTTTCTAGGTTTTTCTGGGTTTTGGGCAAGGATCACCTTCCCAAATTCCTATAATTTTCTGAGTAGTTTTCAGTCGGTAAATCAGAGGTCTAAGTCAAGTAGCAGTGTAGTTTTGGAGCAGCAGTGCAGTTTCATGAGGTGCCTGTAGAAACATAGTAAGAGGAGCCAATGTCAGGTGATGATGGTGCGAAGAGATTTGGGGAGATGCTCCTCAAATAAGTACAGGATTTGTCAAGGTAAATTGAGGTGATGGAACAGAGATTCACCGCTGTGGAGGCTAGATAGCGTGAAACCCCAAGGGGTTTCCAGATTGGCGAGGGATCGAGCACATCCCACCATTTGCTGGAGCATGATGCCACTCAACATATGGCATCACATACACCCACACATTCCACTATGCCCACTTTTTTGGGTGCAGACACACGGGCAGGAGCACGGCAGGAGCCAGAGCCTAGCCACATGGGTGATTATTTAACTAAGTATCAGGCATACGGGCAGGAGTTCAAGGATTCCCTTCCATTTAGAGATTTTTTTCAGCTCCAGTGAGATAGCAGACCCCGCAACTTTCATAGAGGGAACAGGCACTCACATGTCGGGGGCTTACAACGCACAATAGGCAGACTCCATTTACCGACATTTGATGGGTCATCCAAGAATTCGAAAAAAGCTTCGGTGGAGAAGTTGGATACCTCTTTCCAGCTTGACCGAGTATCAAAGGGGAAAACCATCAAAATGGATACCTTGCACTTGGAGGATGAGGGCACATAGGATTTCATGGAGTTCGAGGATACACCTAGTGTGACAGAGGACTCACCCTCATTAGAGACCTCCTTGACCGTGTCGGCTGATATCGTAGTGGAGAAGGTAGAGCCTACCCCAGTAGAGCCATCCATTGAGGTGATGACTAGAGTCGTGTCCGAGTCTTCGGGTCGTAGCAGCACACAAAACATGGGTGAGGTGTCAAGATATATATTCACCTTCGATGAGGCACTAGGAGATACAGAGGTATTGGATGATGGTCGCAAACAGCGGTATCATCGGCTTCAGACAGACCTTCAATTTTTGAAAGGGAAGGCCACATCAGTACGGGAGGCCATTTTGTTGCATGACAAGGAGCTGGAGGGCATGAGAGTGGCTTGTGCTGAGATGGTGGCCAAGTTGGCCCACATTGGGGAACGACTAGATTCCCTGATGGTAAAACCAGAGGGAACGTTGGAGCATCATATCATTCCCCTTCAGGCATGCATGGAAGGGACTAGCAGCATTGTTGGGTCACCTCTTCCCATTGGAGAGAGACAGACGGAGCCACCTAGTAAGATCTCATACGTTGACTTGGATAGCAGTATGAGACGATCAGAGTCGCATAGGGTACAACATCCACATGTTGAGTTTGGATGGTGAGATATTTTGAGTTGGTACCCGGTGGAGTGGGTTATAGAGATAGTGGTGGATCTGAGTGTAGTTCAGCAGGATCTTCAAGGTGCTGGGCATACAGGAGCCCCAAATTGGCATTGGGATCCAGGCGAGATCACCTATCATTTCCCAGGCAGGTCATTTTACTATGTCTTGGAAGATACAGTTGGCCTAGCAGTAGAGCATGCGCATTGACTAGGGGAGTTTCGGTTAGTTACAGTGGCCAACCAGTTTATGGGTAGACTCCCTAGGTTTTCTTGGTATGACACTCATACACGGGATCACGGGGTGGTCAACATACCTTGGCAAGAGCTTTTCGAAGGAGGTGGAATTGGAAGGCAACCAGATGGCGCCTTGTATGGGGCCAAGGATTCTTCACCTTTGTGTGGGGCACAGAGGACGTAGTGGAGCTGAGAAATGGTGGTAACACTACTGAAACATAGGGAGATTCACTTCTCATACCCCTCGAGGAGGATTTGGAGTGATGATCCATTCGTCGGCGGGTATAGCGATGCGACGATGGAGATGATGATACCGATTGGTGGTTTTCCGACATGTAGAGGCACAACTCTAGGTCATCACATCCAGGGATGTGTGGGAGCCTCTAGCATTGAGCGGTGGACTGTTGGTGGACATGGAGTTGCATGGTGGTGTGCCATAGTGTGTGGGACTGCATTGTAGAGTAGGAGTGTCCTACATCGCATTGAGAGCACGTGGGGAGTCACCGATGCCTGGACACAGTCAGGGCACAGGATGGTACAAGGTGGTAGAACAGTAGCATGGGGTATCCATTAGTATACAAGGGTATGCACCAGTGTGCAGTGGCATGTCGAGGAGTACAGGGATGATCGATGGTATGCGAGGGCGTATGGTGCTGCACAGCAGGGTCTTAGAGCATTGCCTCCAGGGAGATTCATGGACAGGGTCACCGGGCTTACCTTTGGGGCTATTTCACCCAGGATCGATGGGGAGAAAGATGAGCGATACTTGACAATATCTGTGGGGACTCATGCACCTGACTCTCTTCTACAGCACTCACAGGCACAACATATTTTGTCGTTGTCTTTTAGCACCTTGGGCATGAGCAGTGGGGTACGCAAGGCACACCCAAAATATTTGGATGGCACTCAGCACACTAGGCGAGAGACCTCTCAGCAGTGGCACTAGGTCGGTGTGCTAGTTGACAGCCACAGGTTAGGGGATGAGATGATCCTCTGCAGGGGTGGCACATCAGTCATTGTTGAGCCTATGCTTGGGGAGAAGGTCATGAGGGAGACATGGGTCACTTTTCCCTCAGGGCATGTCAAGATCATGCATGAGAAGAGGATACTGGGTATAGTAGAGGTAGCATACCAGTATGTGTCTGGGCTCTAGACACTATATCAACACTTTATCGAGAGGGTCGATGGCATGCTCAATACAGATGAGATGGCGGAGGTAGAACAGGAGGGCATTCCTTCTATATGCCAGGGTGAGGACTCTTTTTCATATGAGTCCATAGCATAAGTTGAGGATGCTCCTGTGGAGTAAGAGCAGTCACACAGAGATGGAGACAGTAGAACGAAGCTGCATTCCAGTGTACAGGGTGAACAGTCAGGGGACTCTACAGGAGATGCTCTGGGCGATGAGACACTTGTGACGATCCAACCAGAGTTGTATATGATGGAGCATGAGTCAGTAGAGGAGAATGCTATGCACATCATGCATGATAGTCCTTTGGGGGAGAGCCAGATGGAGGCTCACATCGAGTCTGTGATGGGTATGCGGCTAACCGCGGGGTCAGCCATTAAGGAGGAGCAGTCAGATGCATTGACATCAAGTACGGTGACAGCAGTTGTAGATCCATATCCTCTGGAGTTGTTGGAGGTTGATGGGATTGCTCTATAGGGGGCTAGTAGATAGCAGGAGTTGTTGGATATGGTGGAGCATCCATCTGTGGGTCGACACAGGGATCAGGCGCAAATATATGTACTCACAGTCAGCCGAGCTACAGTGTTTTTAGTGGGTAGCACTCTCTAGGAGTACATCGATGGAGCTTATAGCATACCTTTCCCACTTTTTCCCATTATAGAGAGAGGGGATTTCTTCTACAGGAAGCTTTCATTGGTAGGTAGGGCAGTGCAGTGGGAGTTGATTACAGGCTAGCGGCAACACTCCAGGTGTATTCCATATGCAATTTTTGTCGCTAATTTGGATTCTTCTTCCAGGATGGACTGGTGGGAGATCATGAGTTGGTACGCTCTTTATGGTATGATATTCTTCGTAGGGAGCACAGTGGAGTAGGGGCCCTTGGACATAGCAGATGTTACAATTTCTAGCTGGAAAGGGTGCACAGGTCGTCGTTTCTTCAACATTCCATCCCGATTTCCACAGAGCAGGATCGACGTGGGATTGAGTCAGGACTTGGATTGGAGAGAGGTTATGAACTAGTACATAGCTGATGGGATAGCTTACATAGCCATAGATACAATGCAACATGAGTCATGGTCTTCACCTCTTATAGCATCAGTCATAGTTAGGGGCAGTGCACAGTCCGAGCTGTGGGACTTGGGCGATTATTGGCCATGGTGGCGATGGGATCCGAGAGGATTGTTGGTTGGATGGTATCGTGAGAGATCAGTATGGGATCCTGGCATTGAGAGATTCCTTCATATCAGGATGATGTAGAAGACAGGGGATAATCAATGGTGCATCTCGGACCTAGGCACATTTTTCGGTGTCGGTGGGGAGCATCAGCTAGAGAGGAGGCTTGTTCAGGCATTGCTTGAGGGCAAGAAATTTTTGCTAGATAAGGATGCCACTTGGGAGAGCAAGAATATTTTGCAGCATCCATCACTTCATTTGCTTGAGGGAAAGCAACATTTTTCCGGGGGGAACTATAATATTCCTAATTAGCGATAGCTAACTGGAATATTCTATTTTGTATATTTTTTCTGTCTATGGTTTGTAAATAAATAAAAGTGAGTAAAGAGGGTCTAACTCACTTATATGGAATAAAACACCTTCCTAGTAGCACAACATTGTGACTTAAGGGGGGAGCCAAGGGGAGCCACACACCATGTAGAGGAGGGGGCCTACGTTCACTCTAAAAGCTTCTGCACAGATAAGGATGAGGATGTGGAGGAGAGAGAGGCTGCATTGGTTTTGGAGGGAAACCAATGCTATAAAAGATGGAGGAGCCTCCTCGTTTGGATCATTCTGGATTTTTTGAGTTTAGAGTGAGACTTTGGTCTTATTTCACACGCTGGATGTTTAGCCTGTCTCCAGCACTGTTTAGTGCACCGAGTGTCTCCATGCGGAGATATCGCCCTTAGCCCCGGGGGACTTCGAGTGCCTGCTTGGGCAAGGTTTGTTTGCTTGCATTTTGTAAGTTATTTTATAGTTTGGGTTTATTGAGGAGCTAGAGCTTAGAGAGACTGCGCAGTCACTGGGAGAGAGGATGCAGTCCCTTGTGGCGGAGCTTTGGATTGGTGTTTCTGTAGGTGATTTCACCGGGATTTCGAGCAGAGGGTCAGTCTTTGCCTATTGGAGGTTTTTGGCAGAGTTTCTGGCAGATTTTTAGCTGTTTCTATCCAGCTACTGTGATGTCCCTTGGAGGCCAGCGTCATTCACTGGGGAGACATTTTTCGGTGTTTTCGGGGGTCAGCCATTCTGGGAATGGTTTGTGGATCTTGTCCGGGTTGTTGAGGAGAGGAGTTTTGTCGATTTTCAGCTCATTTTGGGAAGGGGATCAGCCCCTAGTTTTCTGCCCATTCTAACAGTTGCATCTACACAACAGTTTCGAGTAGCTAGGATGCAGTTCCTACAGTAGCCATTTCTGGTATTCTCTGAGAGTGTTTTCTCACTTGCCTTGTGCAAGATTTGCTTATTGTACTCCATTAAATTTCTTACATTAATAAAATGGCTGAGCATTTCTTCTATATGTTTTCTAGATGAGTTGCCGTAGTTGTCGTTGTTGCCGTGGTTGCCGTGTACTCTTTCTATTGTATGTCTATTATTGTTTTTGAGCATTCTATTTCTATACCACTTGTGTGTTTATCTTTAGCTCCTAGACAGAGTTTGGAAAGGGCCAGGTAGCCTCGGTATCGCGTCCTCTTTTAGAGCTGACATATCTGATAAATTCATTCCCAGTCTATCTATGGTTGGGGTTTTGCCGTGATCTAGAGATATCCCCGAAATGAGATATTACAATATTCTACCTTTGCGTAGCTTCAAGGCTTGATCAATGCAACAGCTCTTGCTTTATTTTCTATTTGTTTAAGTGTCTGACACCCATCATACATTTCATGCATAATCAACCATAAACAAACCCAGAATTCCTAGGATCTGACTGCTACTCTAGGTTTCACCACAACTGATCACTACCCAATGAAAGGATCGAGTTGTTGTATAGGCTAAAAATCCTAACTCTACTGTAATTGTATGCATATCTCAAGAAATTAAACTGCCTCCACTTGAATTCCATCTCAATATCCATGCTTACCGCACCATTTATGCATTTTTAGACTCATTCGCCTTAGATCGCTTCAATGGAAGCAACGTCTGGGGATTAAAAAATGAGCTCAATATCCAACTGATCCCCATTCGTTGCACTGAATTTCACCATAGAACCATGTCGATGCATCTTTCTATGGAAAGGAAAACGAGCAAGACGATATAGGAAAAGGATGGACTTCTTGATCCTTGCAAATGTCTCTCACATGTAGATCATAAACTCTCGAATATACTCCTCTCAACACATAGTCAACGAATTTCCAAACTTGAAAAATTGTATCACTCTGATCAATACACACTCTTCTAACACTCGATAGCCACACAGGTAGCCTTTCCATTCTCCATTCTCACTCAATCGGAAAGGACAATCTGCAGCCATCATAATCGGCACTAGGTGACCCTTTGCAACATAAATGGACTTGAATTCTATTTCAACACAACTTACGCCTCTTCAAAGCCACATATGTCTGTTCTGAGGTCAAATTCCCACGCAGATCAGCAAGATCACATCAACGAAACTCAACAACCATGCTCTGATCTCACTAAAATCAATTCTTCAGTGTGCAGCCACGACTGCATTTCCAAGTCTGCAATTTGTATTTTGGATTGACTTAAGTATTACGAATTCCACACACGCTGTGAATTCCAAATACATATATTAGGCATGCGAGAAAAATGAGCCTTCCTCATGATGACACACATACCCACTCTGTCTAGACGCAATGCTGGAAGGTATTAACACAAAATAAAATATATCCAATGTGGTCGATCATTGCATTATAGGTTGTCTCTCCAACTACAAACTCTTCTACAAACAACCTTGTCATCAGTGGAACATCCCAACATCTTTGTTCCAAAAGAAGGTCTCTCTCTAGCACCTAGATCATAAGTTACTCAGACCGCCAACCATCCAGAAATACCATTCTTCTTCGTAGGATTTAATTGGGCCTTCTCGTGAGGGAGTTAGGCCTAGATGCATTGGGATATCGTTGAATCAATTAAATCATATATGATGTGGTACATTTTTCTCCTTGAACCAACATTGAACTTTCAAAGATAGAAGCCATCGAAGAAAAACTTCACATACACCCAGCATCACCATGGCTCCAATACCACATGTTTAATAATTAATCACCATTAACACACCCCAAAAACACACCAGCAACATAGAAACAGAGACATGGCGGAAAAGGCTTGAGAGCCTCATGGCTTCCTCACATATTCTCTCATTATTAAAAGAATGTAATGATATAATTAAATATATGAGGAGGTTGTCTCAAGATGGTGTCGTCTATCTTTGACAACTTGGTTGAAATATTCTCTCAACCACACACACTAATCTAGGAGCTACCTAAACTAACTCCTAACTTAAAGGAACAACACAATATAGAGAGTTAGGCATAAATTCCAAACTTTCAATATTTTTTAATTTATTTTGGATTTATAATTGTTTTATGAGAAAGAGGCTAGAAAATTTTAACCCGGGGTTGTTACAGATATCATGGAATTACTTTCTAAAAGTGCATGACAACGGATTTGATAGTTTCAATCCATATAATAAGGCAACTGAAATTGCATACTATTTCTCTATCCATGACACTAATATGATCCATTTAATCTCAAATAAGGGTTATTATATTTGTATTCAGAAGATGGGTAATGTAGGAAATGTTATAAGTTTATGGAGGCTAAATTGATTAGATAGGGTATTTGAAGTCCTGTTGGTCCATTTTCAATGTTTCAGTCACAATCTAGGATGAATAAAAAAATTATTCCAAACAAGTACAAATATTGAATTTATTGAATTCATTTAGCTATTAGAAATATACACAAAATACCTATTGAACTCATTTTTTTAAAAATGTTTCATGAATGTCCAGAAATATGAAGTTAGATCATTAGTCATGATGGATCTCTTAACCACAAATTTGGAAAATTTTGAAAAATATAATGAAGATGATAATTTTGTTTACCATACAAATCTAAATAACTCTATTCACTACTCACCCTATCCCTGTAGTCAAAATCACCCATGTTTCCTCCAGTTCTTAACCATTATGAGTCCAAAAGTTATAGTAGGAGGTGATGCAGAATACTAGTCCCCAAAAATTTGTTAAAATTGTGATGAGTAGTATTTCAAAGGGAACAAGTTTAAATAATACAAATTATTTCCAATGTATGTACTATCACAATACTAGAAAAAAATTGTGATTGAATACAATCTCTAGAATACCATTAAATGGCATGACCACTCCCATGGAATAAGAAACCACTTTGTAAGCCTCTTGTAAGAAACTCCAAACATATATTTGTTCCTTATTAGTATTTATTAACATTCTAATATTTGAATTTGATTGGTTACATGAAGAAATGCAAATTGATTATTTTTATTGATAGTTGTATCACCCTTAGATTTTTTCTTAACATAGTGGCTAACGAAACCTATTGTTATGTTCTTCTCATACAAAAATTTCAAATTATGATATCTAATGGTTTTGTGAATAAATGTTGTTTTGGATGCAAAAATGTAGAACTTCAAAATGCAAGAGTATAATCTTGAATCTCATATGTTTTTAATTGAAATGCGAGGTTGTGATGTTATTCGCAAGGTGTAATGGTTGTGCACTTCAGATGTTCTCACCATTTATTCCAAGAATTTATATATGAGCTTCACCAAATTTTGGAAGAAACATACCCTGAATGGCATACATCTATTTCCCTTAAAACTGTAACCTCTCATCAAATCAAAATTTTATTAAGAAAAGGTTGCATTGTCATTATCGCACACCTCAATTCAATACAGGTATTGGACAACCATATGTACGAGATTCTCCCAAAATTTTAGTGGGCCCTCTTTATATATTATGAAATATTTGAAATGACTTAATCATTACCACCTTCATATGAGGAAATGACTATGCTATTCCCTTGATTCTAGGTACCTAAGCACCAAATTTACATAATTATAGGGTTGTTTTTGCATTAAATAATGAAATAGAAAACATCAATCATGAATTGTCCAAAGTGGGAGTCATAATTCATGAATTACCCATCAGCCATCGTAGGTGTTCATTTTATTAAAGAAGGAAGGTAATTGGAAAATGTTTCATGATTCTCAGCCTCTTACTAAGTTTACCATATAGGATAAATTTTCAACCTTTGTTATTTTTTATCTCTTCAATGAAATTGAGGGCACTAATTATTGTACTACTATTGAACGTCATTTTATATACTACCAAATCGAGATGAAAGAGGTGTATATGCACAAGAAATTTTGTGTAGGTGAATGTCATTATAATATTCTTGTGATTTCCGTTGGCCTTTGGAATCATCCATCCACCTTCCATAGTTTCATGAATAATTTTTTCTGTGTCCGTGTTAGCACTCCGTAAATCACTTTAGGCTAAGGAAAGGGCCACAAAGGTAACCACAAGACCAATTTGGACCCAAAAAATAGTATTTTCTAGATAGAAGGGACTACCTCACTTGAAAAACCTAAATACTAAAGACTCTAAAGCATATAATTTGACAGAGACCAGATCTGAGGAAAAAAAATTAAAAATGTTTGGAAATTGGTGGAGGATTTGGAAAGACTAATGTATGTGATCACAAGGTTACTATTTCATGATACCAATGCATATACCAATGAATTACATATTTATAGGCTTTTCTAACACATACTTTTAATAGACAAACAATCATAGTATAATGGGAGATAAACATATAAAATACTCATCCACATGTGATAGAACATATGAGATGTCTATTACTACATCTTGAATGACTAAATATTAAGAAGAAATACAAGATATAAAAGTGTATCATATTTCATTCGCATTTGAAACATTAAGACAGAGCTAGAATAGAGCATACATGATTAATTGTAATATATTTGTTCAATTACACCATTAAATAATATTGAAGAAAGGTAAAAAAATTAACAAATACATAGGACAAAAAAACATTCGAAGTATAATACCGCAAGTATCTTTCAAATGATCACTAGAATAACTCATAATTAAGCACTTTATTACCAAAAATATGGGTCATAGTGCACAAGTATGTTTAGAATCAGTTCCCCACAACATCCAACCCCTTACACATTATCTTTCATGACATTAAATTGCATTAAAAACTCAAAATTATTATGTCCAAGTACAATGAAAGGTTTATCTGTGAGAAGGATCAAACTAATCACAAAATCAACAACTTTTTAGAAATACATTTAGTTTTTTCAGTGGAAAAAGCTAAAAAACTAACATAGCCCTTATAATGTTATCCTATCTAGACACCATCCTAATCCATGACAATCTTATCCTCGATCATAAATCTTATCCATGCCTTTAGAAATAAAAATAGAAAGCAACAGTTAGTTATCAAATTTGGGCTATGCAGCAACTATGTATCATGTCATGATGCCATGATATTCCACGTACTAAGAGACACCTGGCTGATGATTAGGTGATGAATAAGTGTGTGAAAAAATAGCTCATTCTGCCATTCTTTTGCATGACTCACTTAAGCCTCAACAATCCAGTCAAAATTGTGCGCAACAGTTGCGCAACGTAGTGTAGAAGGATTTCAAATTGTGCTTATACCTCCTTTTCCCACCCCAAAATTTACAAAATGTTCCAGCTATAAAATAAATACTCTCAAACCACCCAAGCCAACCTTGATTATGAGAAAAAGTGAAATGAATTTTTTTTTGAAAAACTAAAGGATTATGTTCCATAACACTGAGATTTCTTAGCTAATAATCAAAATTTGAACATTCAGTAAATAAAACATTAACTCATCCTCATTTTACTGGCTGAAGGCTTTTTAGAAGATGGATTGATCTCAATGTTTTTGGAAGTAGGATAATATTCTTTGATCAATACTGGCTAAGATGACTTTTACTCCTGTTACAGGTCAATTTGGGCATCATCCCAAAACACAGATCAATATCCATTAGGGTCTATCATACTCTAAATTAGTTGCTACATGCCCTAAACAAGTCATCCCATTGGTGGTTTTCCTTCATGAAAGCTTCGTCATTTATATGCCATTTGAAGTGCCCCATTGAGCCATCAATGCACCCCTAGAGTGAATTAACTGCTTTGCAAAGAATCTACTCCCATGCAAGGCTACATTGTAGAGGATTTAGGCCAACTTTAGAGTGCGTTGGTTGACTAGGAGCGAATTTTTCATTTGATTCTGAGAATCTTCCCAACCTCTAGTGGATTCTAGAAGTTGTTCTAGATTTCACCTCATCTGATAGCTTCGAATATGCACACCATGGAGCCATTAAATATCTTATCCTCCTATTCCAATGAACAAGGAAACCTCTTCACCCATTTTTGGAAAATCGATTCAATGTTTCATTTATGTCAAACTACCTTCATCTACTTATAAATCGAGCACTGATCATAGTGCACAAGGGAGCAATAATATGTATTAAGTAGAGTTATGTTTCTGAGATCAAAAATCTTGGAGGTGTTCTACATGTAATTTTATGTTGCTAATGTGATGATGCCGAATGTGATGAGGATGGGACTAAAGCTTGATGAGTGACATTGAATCAATCAACTGGTTGTACTTCTTCTTCTACTTCATAATAAATACATTTGTTACTTTCCTAATGCACATGTCAATTATGTTATATGTGTATTTAAAAATTTAATGGATTGAATTTGTTTAACTGGAATAGATCATATTATCTTTATGTCGTTTTTTGTCATCTGTTTTCCATTGGAGGTAGTAATCAAGTGATTTCAGTTCGATTGAGAGAGACGAAACGATGAAGGGAGGCAAGGAAAAGTGAAGAGATTAAAAGTAGGTTTTCTTCCCTTTATCTATTAATTTTAAGGAAAAGGTTACATATATTTATTTATGTTGTTCTAAGTGCACCATAACACTTAGGGAAAGAATACTTATCCGTAGGTTTGATTTCCGTAGAACAAATTGGAAACCATACTGGGGAATGATGGATCATCCTTGGTGGTTTTATCCTATTCCATCAACAAATAGTAGACTTTATCTGCTTATTTTCAGTCATTCGAATGTGTTTTAGCAAAAATAGTGTGTTTGATTGCTTTTTTAGAGAGTCCTCTGTCACCAATGCATTGTTGGTCTTGACGGAGAACTCTGAGTACCACTGCTGGCATAAGGATAGTGCTCCGCAACACACTGTCTCCCACTCAGGGGTGTGTTGCCCCTGTGAACAAGAAAAATATATCATATTTTTTCTTTTGCAAATTCATTTCAGTGTCTTGCTTGCTGAAGTTTCAAGTGATTGATTACCTCTAGAGACCAAACTTCCTTTACTATTCTTGCCTCACTTTCAATTTGTTTGATAAATGTTTATTTTTCTTTTATTTTTCATGTTCGAATAGTTCCAAAGTTAAATTTTACAATTTTACAATTCATTATTTTAGAAAAGAGGAATTTTTGTTTGAATCTTCATTTCTCTTGATAGTTTTGAGTGATTGCTTGTGCATTATTTTAATTTTCATTCATTTTAAATTTAAAATAAATTGAAAAGAAAAAAATGCATTTGCATATAGGGATTGTGAGTGTTGTATAGGAATAGTTTAGGGAAATTGCATTCAAATGTGCTCATTTTCTATTGCATACAATCTGATTTCTATGTCCCTCCTAGCTAGTTTTTCATCATCGACAATCAAATTGAAACAAATGCTTCTCATTTTAATTACATTCTAGGAATGTTAAATACAACTTGTGGTGAACCTGAAAGATAAACTAATAAGAAAGATCAACATAAAATTTATCTGAATTTATCCAAGGAAATATTGTAACATTAATAGTAACTTTTACAGGTCTAGGCTAGTGACGTGTTCCAATGTTGTTAAAAATAGCAGTTGTCGTTAATTTTCTGCGATAAATTCCGAGTGTGATATCTAATTCCACATACGTAGGTATATGGGGGCTCGTCCACGTACTTTATAGCATATTGGGCAGTTTTCTAGTACGAAAAGTATAAGGGGATGCTCTCACTTTGTTGTTTCACATTAGAGAAAGCTAATATAGAGTGGGCCTCCATGTACCTTCACGTATAGTTGGGAGGACAAATTTAGTTTTCTTACCATCCATAGGTAACCGAGTCAGTCACCTTGTACCTGTGATACATAGAACACAACAGTCGGGGAGACTACCTGCATGTACATAATTCCTTGGTTTATTGGGCCACTATATTGTAGTTCACAGTTGCTTGGTAAACCTTTTGCCTAACATTACCCTCTTGTTTTTTTTTTTTTGTATTAAAATCAATCAACAATCATGGAATAATTTCAACCCTTTCCCCATCGTTCATGTAGGACATCGAATAAACCACCTTTACCATGAGAAGCTACACCTAGTAGATGAAGGCACACTCATCCTACCAAGTCCAGTACCTTTGGAACTCTTGGTGCCTCATCATCTGACATACAAGAGACATATGATCCTTTGAGTACCAAGTTTCGAGTCATTTCGACTGATCTCAGTTTATCTGTTACTATTGAGACAAAACCATCACAGTTACCTAAGGAAACTAAAATTCAATCCAGTGAAACGTTAAATACAGAACCCAAGCTTGTTCAGTAGGAAGTTGATCTGTAACCCATTGTTTTTTTACCAGAACATCCTGATCTTGAAGTTTAACAAAAAGAAGTTGTTCCTGTGAAACTGTCTGATCCTTAGTTATCTGTAACTGTCAAGTCTTCCTCTTTACCACAGAGTTTACTGCCTGAAATTTACCTTAGGCCTTATGGTGAGGTACTTCCACCTGGTTTGATTTCAATAGAGGAAGAACTTCAATAAGAGAAAACCCCTTTATCTCGCATGAATTTTGGGTCAGGGCTTCATTTGTATCTATCCTTTCCTCATTTGACCTACTTTACTCATGTTTATCCTTTTCACTCTAAAGTTCCTGTAGATCTGTTAGAGTATTCTATGGGCTATTTAGCCATGAAAGAGACAACCTCACAGACTGTACCATCTATTACAGCTGCAACAACATCTATTGTTTCTTCATCTTCAATTTTTTTGACGACAACCGAGTCTTATATTTATGGTGTTCCATCCATCCCGCTTGGTTACCAAGCTTTAAATGGAACCTACTCTGGTGTCTACTCTAGTCCATGGACTTCACCCATGTCATCATTTGGAATTCTATCTGGTTCATCTCTTCCGAGTGATGAATGACCTGGTCCTTTATTGACATCATCATCTCAATATCAGGCTGGACCATCCAATTACTATCCACCTTATCCAGTATCTGTTGGATACCCATCATATGAAAGTTAGTATGTACAATATCTTTATACTCCATATGTTGTGGGGTCACATATGTTTATTCGTTATGGAACTACTCTGTCATTTTTAGGTGAATCATATGCTGGAATTCCTATTTGTCAATGGCATTCAACTTTTCCTGTGTAGACGCAAATAGTTGTGTATCAGTATCAACCAACTCAACATGTTGCATATGTGCCCACTACACCTTTTATTTTTTCTATGGTTGTTTCTTAGTCTTCTCAAGCAAGTCCTTCAACACCTAACCCTCAAGTTTCGGGTCTACAGACTCTGTCTCCCCAAGCTGGTATTCAACAACCATCTCTATCAGGAATTTCACAACCACAGGCAAGTTTACCTTTGTCACAGGGTTCTACTGGCCCTTTCTACTCACAACTAGGTCTCAATTATCCTGACGAGCAACCGTTTTATCACATTCCATGGTAGCCACATCAACCATTCCCACAGTATCAAGCATATCCAGGTCTTGGTAAATAAGGATAACCCTATCTAGGTTATCAATAAAAAAATCCATTTTTTGGTACACAATGACCTATTTCCCAGGTGATTCCATCTTATTTTAGTTATGCTCAACCTGACCTCAATTGAAAATTTCCATTTGTCACAACGTCAGAGTTGCCTGACTTAAACCTGCTCACTAATGATACCATTCATTATTTACCTTGTTCACTGGTGATTCATCATAAATTACCCTCTAACATTCCAAAATTTAAATGAAATTCTGCAGAAGACCCATCTATGCATGTCATGAATTATCATTTATGGTGTTCATCAAATTCCTTAAATGATGATTCTTTTAGATTACGTGTTTTCTAGAAAATGCTTACTGATCTGGATATGAAGTGGTATATTTAATTACCAGGAGCTTCTTTTGATAAGTTTATAGCTTTAGCCACTACCTTTTTAACCCATTTCCTGTTATCCATCAACTACCAAACTGGAATGAAACTTTTAACCAGCTTTAAACAGACCACTGTTAGTCATATATCATATCATATAAATGAGTGGCATCATCGTCATCGTTGAATGACTAAATATTTGCTCCTAATCAACTTTTAGCTGAGTGGTTTATTAAGTCCTTGTTGCCATCTATCACCGAGGATGTGGCCAAAGGTGGTGTTGTCACTGAAGAGCAAGTAATTTCTTGTGCCTAGTATCTAGATTTGATTTACACTCAGTCTGGCACGCTCTGTGAAAATATTCCAAATGCAGCATGACCAATTTTTTTTGTTCCTCCTACTCAATATAGTTAGGACATTCATGCCAGCGATGATGTGATTGGTTCTTCTAATGCTCCAGTAGCAAGTCAACTATCTAGGTCTACCCTTGTTGCTTCAAATCAAAACCCTATTTCATCTGATCATGCATCTTCTTCTGAAATCCGTGCCATGTCATGTGACAAAGGTGAAAGTGACAAGAAACTTGGAAATAGGAAGAAGGAGAAAGATAAGAAGAAATCAAATTCACCCCCATGGGAAAAATCATCTGATTCATCCTGTTCTTTTTAGAAACCTCGTTACCCTTGACTGATATGTAATGAGGAGAATTTTACAGGAGATTGTCCTCAATGCTCTGAAGTCCCAAAGAGCTTATTAAGACTTTTGCCACATTTGCAGTGTTGAAAAATCATTTTCCAAAACTGGAAACACATATGGTTTCTACGGATCCTGCTTCTAGTTTGCAAGTGCTTATTCTATCTACCACTAAGCCCAAAAATGATGTTTTGGTGTCTACTTAAAGTAAATATTACAGTAATATGTTGTCGTTGTCAAATGTTTAGGCTAAAGATAAACCTACAACTTCGACTTCGACCTCGTCTGACTTGACTCTACTGCCTATCATTCCAGAGTTAACAATAAAGCCACAAAAGGGAGTAGTTCATAAGTCGACATTCAACCCTCGAGCTCATGCAACTCAAAATTATAACATAGTAGAAGATCTAGCTCAGTCACATTATTCTATGTCAACGCTTCAGGTTCTTCAGAATTGTCCCTCCCAAAAGCAGGCTTTGTTGTCCACGATTGGTGGAATCGATCCAACAGATTTGAATCTTGTAGTCTTTGATCATGCAGGCTATGTGCCATAATTACCAACACAATTAGCATTCTTGATTCAAGTACATCTCCTGAATAACCTAATTCATCACACTATCATTGATGACGGCACATCTACTTTTATAATGTCTATGAGTTACTAGAAGTCACTTGGCTCACTGACTTTCTCACAATTACCTATGACGTTGAAGGCTTTTGACGGTCGTACATATAAGCCTTGTGGAATTCTTAGTAACTTGCAAGTCGAACTAGGTGGGAAATCAGTTACTATTGAAGTTGAGGTGATTGACGGACCCCTTGACTATGATATATTACTTGGAAGACCGTGGTTTTACGTTATGGTTGTGGTAGTATCTACTTACTTTCATATGGTCATCTTTCTCCACAAGAGAAGCATCACAACCATTGATCAACTCTCTTTCTTTGCCTCTGGTTCCGATGAAACTAGAAGTGTTTTGTATATTCATAGACCCCCACCTTCTCTTTAGAGAATTGGTGTAGGAATCTATAAGGATCCTCCCTTAATGGGAACCGTTTCGTTACTGTCACCTACGACATCGACGAAAATTGAAAATATAGAGACCTGCAATATGATATCTTCCACTTGATGTGAGTTAAAGAAGATACCCAATGATTCTTAAATAGATAGGCTGGGTGAGATTTTTTTTAGGATGGTTCTTTTACTGTGTCAACCTCATTAAAAAATGAAACAGGCTCCCATGAGCATAGTTACTTTTATTGTGTCAAGCCCCTGAAAAAATGAAACAAAGTTCATTGACGATAGTTATTTTACTGTGTAAACCTCATTAAAAAATGAATCAGGTCTTGAGGATAGTTATTTTACTCTCTCAACCTTGTTAAAAAAATAAATCAGGTCTTGAGGATAGTTATTTTACTATGTCAACCTCATTAAAAAATGAATCAGGTCTTTCGGATGGTTCTTTTACTCTGTCAACCTTGCTAAAAAATGAATCAGGTGATGAGGATAGTTCTTTTACTATGTCAACCTCGTCAAAAAAATGAGTGAGGTCTTAAGGATAGTTATTTTACTGTGTAAACCTCCCTAAAAATTGAATCAGGTCTTGAGGATAGTTATTTTACTATTTCAACCTCGTTAAATGTTAGGTCCCTATATTACTAGTATAGTACCTTATTGTTGTTAGTGTAACCCCTTTATTGTTATTATTGTACCCTTGTAACCCCCATTCTGTTATTATTGTGCCCCTAAATTATTATTGTTAGGTCGGCTAGGATTACATTGTGGCCCACTGGGATTACATTATGGCCCCATGGACTCCTATATATAGAAAAGAGGTTTTGTAAATTGAATCATCCAAGAATTGTTCATTCATGTAATGTATTGGAGGTTGCCCCCTCGAAGTGGCTCATTTCTAAGGCGTGAATATCTCTTTTCTTCTCTCTTTAGAGCTGGTTACACAACATTTGGTATCGGAGCTTTGGGATTCTAGGGTTTCGCTGCTCCAAACAGGTCATCGTGGAATTTTCGCTATAACTTTTTTTCTACGAAGCTTCAGAAGCTGAAATTTCTAGGGTGCGAAGCTGAAATCTTGAGGAAGGTTGTCTAAAAATTTCAGATCTTGGTTCGCAATATTTGAGGAGATATCATATGTGGAAGTTAGGTCTTTTTTCAGGCTCCTAAACAGGTCATCGTGGCATTTGCGCTGTAAAAAAATTTCTACGAAGGTTCAGAATCTGAAATTCATATGGTGCGAAGCTGAAATCCTGAGGAAATTCGTCAAAAATTTCAGAGCTTGGTTCGCAATATTTTTGGAGATATGATCTGTGGAAGGTAGTGCTTTTTCAGGCTCCTGAATTTCATCTCAAAGAGGTGATCGTGGGAAAACTTCAATAACTCTCTCTCTGTGCATTGGATTGAAGTGCCGTAAAAAGTGGTCGCAAGTACACAGACTGAAGTTTCTTAGCTATCAATTTCAGAGACAAAGGACAAAACAGTGACACGTGGCAAGTCGTACAAGTTCGCTCTACTGAACCAGTCCAGAATTAGGTCATTGTGGGAGATTGGACACAACTTTGTCTTGGAGAATCCAAATCAGGTCAGACCTGTGGCATTTGAAATAAGCTTCAGAGATCTACTACAGGGCTGAATTTCAAATATCGAAGATTTTCAACTACAGATATAATTCAATTTCAATATCGAGCTCCTAAAAGCTAGTAAAAGGTGTGTATTTTTTTCCGAATTGCATAAGTCTTGTTTGAAGAATCAAGTTGAATTCATTCCAAGGGAATCTTGTAGAATAGATATCAATATTGGATTCTAAAATGGCCCATAAAAAGAATTCAACACCCATCAAGCCTTCAGAAGGCTCTACCATGACTCATGAAGATGAAGAATTGCAACATGATCTATCAAAATTACAAGAACAAGTGCAACAAATTTCACTCTCGCAAAGAGCAGCAAAAAATGAAATGGATGTTTTGAAGAAAGGTGTGGAAGTGAGGATGGATGGTTTGAAGAAAGGCATGGAAGCTAAGATGGATGGCGTGGAAGTAAAGATGGAAGGTTTGAAGAAAGGCGTGGAAGCTAAAATGGATGGTGTGCAAGCTAAGATGGATGGCGTGGAAGCTAAGATGGATGGCATGGAAGTGGGCATGGAAGCTAAGATGGATGACATGAAAGACAACATAGAAAACATAAAGAATGATCTAAAAGCATACATGGAAGGCTTGATGACAAGCTTAAAACCAGAAATGATTCCTAATGGCGGAAATATAGGAGAAGAACCTCATGATGAGAACAAAATAAATGTTAATCATGATTTCATAAACTCGAATGTTGGTGGGAAGAACCAACATATTCCAAAAATGGATATGAGGAAGTTTGATGGAAAGGATCCTGTAACATGGATACTACAGATGGAGCAATATTTTGATCTCCATAATGTGCAAAACACACAAAAGGTACGCATCGCAACTTTACATTTAGAACAAAATACATTTGTATGGTATCGATGGCTTTGCTCCCGTAAAAAAATTGTCACTTGGTCAATTTTTACGAAGGAAATGATAGCACATTATGAGGATACAAAGAGCAACACCTTCTTTAGCCAATTGATAAATCTCAAACAAAAGGGTTTAGTGGGGCAGCACACTGAGGACTTCCAAAAATTGAATATAAGGGTAACTGATATTCCAGAGGAACACAGGATTGATCTCTTCATAGGCACTCTAAAGGATAACATCCAACATGAAGTTCGTGTTTTGGAACCTGATTCATTGGAGAAGGCATTCAGGTTGGCAAGAAAAGTTGAATGTGAAATTATGGCGACAAGGAAGCCTACCACTCAATTCTATAAAGAAGGAAGTGTTGCTACGCCTAGATTTCCACAACCTACAAGGTTGACACCACAACAATTGGAAGAAAAAAGAGCAAAGGGCTTTGCTACAGTTGTGATAGCAAATACACTAAAGGTCATAAGTGTGCTGAGAAGAAATTATTTTACATAGATTGTGAAGAGGAAGAAGAAAATGAACAAGAAGAGGATATACACCAGAAACCAACTCTAGAAGAGGAAGAAATGAATCCGACCATATCGTGTAATGCACTGGCAGGAATTACCACTCCTCAAACTCTCAAGATAGAAGGACAAATCAAGAAGAAAAAGGTAATAGTGTTGATTGATTCAGGTAGCACCCATAATTTTATTCATTGTAAGGTAGCGAAGGAATTAAATTGTTTCCTATACCCAGCACCAGAATGCCAAGTGATGGTTGCAAATGGAGGAACTATAAATTGCTCTGGGAAATGCCATAATATCAAGCTAACTATGGGGGAATATGTATTGACTAGTCCAATGCTTTCCATTCCTATGGGAGGTGCTGATGTTGTACTAGGAGTACAATGGTTACAATCTTTTGGGACGGTAGCTTTTAATTTTCAAGAACTTTTCTTGAAATTTTTTTCAGAAGGAAAGGAAGTCGAATTACGGGGTATTGAAGGGAAGCAGGGAAGGATAATAAGCTCTAATGTCATGACAAAGCTTCTAAAGAAAGAACAACGAGGCGTAATTGCACAATTATGCTCACTAGAAGTTCCGACATCAAAATCATCTATTTCTGCAGATCTCCAACAAGTCTTGGACAATCATTCCAAGGTGTTTGAAACTCCCAAAGGACTCCCACCCATTCGTGATCATGATCATGCTATTCATTTGATTCCAGGAAGTGTTCCTCCAAACATCAGGCCTTATAGATATCCTTACGTCCAAAAGAGCGAAATTGAACGTATGATTGCAGAAATGTTAGAGGCGGGTATAATTCAACCTACTCAAAGTTCTTTCTCTGCTCCTGTAGTATTGGTACACAAGAAGGATGGATCATGGCGAATGTGTCGGGATTATAGGGAGCTCAATAAGCTCACCATTAAAGACAAATTTCCCATTCCTGTGATTGATGAATTATTGGATGAATTACATGGAGCAATTTATTTTACCAAGTTGGATCTTCGTTCGGGATATCATCAAATTAGAATGAAGACTGAAGATATTCCAAAAACAACATTTCGAACTCATGAGGGTCATTATGAATTTTTGGTCATGCCTTTTGGCCTTACCAATGCACCTTCTACATTTCAAGGGTTGATGAATTTTATTTTCAAACCCTTCCTTAGAAAATTTGTGCTAGTATTTTTTGATGATATACTAATCTACAGCAGGTCTTGGAAGGATCATGTTGAACATGTTGACAGGGTGCTCAAACTATTGCAGGGGAAACAATTATATGCAAAAAAATCCAAATGTTTCTTTGGAGTACAAGAGGTGGAATATCTGGGTCATATTGTATCTCACGAGGGTGTTAAAGTAGACCCTAATAAAATTAAAGCCATTAAGGAATGGAAAGTCCCCACAACCATAAAGCAGTTGCGAGGATTTCTCGGGTTAACAGGGTATTATCGCAAGTTTGTTAAGAATTATGGGAGAATAGTAGCACCTCTAACAACATTATTGAAGAAAGATGCATTTTCATGGACTCCCGAAGCAACTAAGGCCTTTGAACATCTTAAAGAGGCAATGTGCCTAGCACCGGTCTTAGCTACGCCAGACTTCACAAAAACATTTATTGTGGAATGTGATGCCTCAGGAAATGGAATTGGTGTGGTTTTAATGTAGGAAGGAAGACCCATTTCTTTCGAAATTCGTCCAATCAAAGGAAAGTATTTACGTAAACCTATTTATGAGAAGGAAATGTTAGCAATACTGCATGCACTAAAGAAATGGTGAACTTACCTAATGGGAAGACACTTCAAGGTAAAAACTGATCATGATAGTCTCAAACACTTTTTGGAACAAAGACTATCTTCAGAAGAGCAGCAAAAATGGGTCACAAAGATGTTGGGTTATGACTTTGAAATAATCTACAAAAAAGCAAAGCTTAATGTTGTTGCAGATGCACTCTCAAGAAAGAATGAAGAGGTGGAAGCATTGCTTTGTGCCATTTCTATTATCCAACCAGATTGGATAACCCAAGCAAGAGATGAATGGAAGAAGGACAAAGATGTATGGACACTCATTCAAAAGTTGCAGCAAGATCCTAGTACATCTGATACATTTAGTTGGAAAAATGATTCCTTATGGTACAAAGATCGCTTATATCTTCGTAAGAATTCCCAACTAAAACAAAAGATTCTTCTGGAATTGCACACTTCTCCTTTAGGAGGACACTCAGGATTTTTAAAAACTTACCACAGGGTGAAGAAAGAATTTTTTTGGGATGGCCTTAAATCTGATATTCAAAATTTTGTGGCGGAATGTTTGGTTTTCAAACAGAATAAAGTGGATACAATTAAGACCCCGGGACTTCTACAACCTTTATCCATTCCAAGTCAACGTTGGGAGGAGATTTCAATGGATTTTATCACAGGTTTACCTAAGTCCGAAGGAAAGAATGTCATCATGGTGGTAGTTGATAGACTTACCAAGTATGCACACCTTTGTGCATTATCTCATCCATTTAAAGCAAGTACAGTTGCTACTACATTTATGGACAGAATTCAAAAGCTACATGGAAGCCCAAGGGTTATTGTGAGCGACAGAGATCCCATTTTTACTGGAAATTTTTGGACGCAGTTATTTTCTTGTTTGGGTACTCAATTAGCTCATAGCTCATCTTATCATCCTCAATCCGATGGTCAAACTGAGATAGTGAATAAATGTTTGGAAGGATATCTTCGTTTTTTTGTATCCGATAAACAAACACAATGGGTCAAGTGGTTACCTCTCGCTGAATGGTGGTATAACACTTCCTTCCATACTGCAGCAAAAATGACCCCATTTATGGCACTTTATGGATATCATCCACCATCGATCACATCATCTTTAAGGGAAAATTCGAAGGTTCAAGCAGTGGAAGATCACATCGAGCATCAACAAGAAGTTTTCCAACTCTTAAAGGATAACCCTAATTTGGCACAAAATCGAATGAAACAACAGGCAGATCAACATCGCAGCGAGAGAAGTTTTGATGTAGGAGATTGGGTATTTTTACGGCTACAACCATACAAACAAATGTCCCTCAAGCAAGCTAAGAAGGATAATAAATTATCGCCAAAGTAATATGGTCCTTACAAGGTGTTGCAAAAGATTGGTACTATGGCATACAAATTGGAGCTTTCTGCTTCTTCGCGAGTGCATCCAGTTTTCCATGTTTCATGCTTAAAGAAGGTTATAGGTGAAAATCTTCCAGTTCAAACAATATTGCCAGAACTTGATGAGGAAGGAAAAATCATATTGGAACCTGAAGTGGTCACGGAAACAAGAACTCGACAATTATGGAATCGATCAATTTCAGAGTATCTCATCAAGTGGAAGAACTTACCCACTGAAGATTCTACATGGGAGGATAAGAATTTTATACAGAAGCACCCAGAGCTACTCAAGCGTTGAGGACAACGCTTTTTTGAAGGAGAGGGGCATGTTAGGTCCCTATATTACTAGTATAGTACCTTATTGTTGTCAGTGTAACCCCTTTATTGTTATTATTGTACCCTTGTAACCCCCATTCTGTTATTATTGTGCCCCTAAATTATTATTGTTAGGTCGGCTAGGATTACATTGTGGCTCACTGGGATTACATTATGGCCCCATGGACTCCTATATATAGAAAGGAGGTTTTGTAAATGGAATCATCCAAGAATTGTTCATTCATGTAATGTATTGGAGGTTGCCCCCTCGAAGTGGCTCATTTCTAAGGCGTGAATATCTCTTTTCTTCTCTCTTTGGAGCTGGTTACACAACATTAAAAAATGGATCAGATCTTGAGGATAGTTCTTTTATGGTGTCAACCTTGTTAAAAAAAGAATCATGTCTTGAGGATAATTCCTTTATTGTGTCAACCTCGTTAAAAAATGAATGAGGTGATGAGGATAGTCCTTTTACTGTGTCAACCTCATTAAAAATGGAATCAAGCCTTGGGGATAGTTCTTTTATTGTGTCAACCTCATTAAAAAATAAATCCGGTCAAGCATGATTTTCCCTTTTCTTCAAGCTTGTGTAAAAATGAAACAGACATATTTCAAGCACAATTTTCTCTATTTCAAGCTTGTGTAAAAATGAAACTAATTTCAAGCATATTTTTCTTCTGCTACAAGCTTGTATAAAAATGAAACCTATCTCGAGTCCATTATGGTTATTATTTTCAAGACTCATTAAGCTCATGAAAATCCTCAGATTCTTTTATTATATTTCATGCTCATAAAATACATGAAAATTTCGAGTTCTTTCTATATTTTCCTGCTTGTTAATTAAATTGAAAGTTGACCATAAATCACACTTTTATCTCTTTTTTGAGATTTGTTAAACACAAAAAAAAAACCGCCATGGAGTTTGCTTTCATCTCTTTTCAGACTCCCAAAACATGAAAATATCGTGGAGCACTTTTCCTTTCGAGCTCATAAAAGGAATAGAAGCGACATCTACTCAGTATAACTTTAACCCTTTTCCAGACTGAGATAAATTATGTTTACGAAAAAGGAAAACCATAGTAAAAAATGGCTGAGAGGTTCTCTCAAGTATTATTTTACACTTTTTCAAATCCGAGGGACTATTATACGAAAAATATCTTATGAAGTTTCCTTTTTGTCCCTTTTTCAAACTCTCTAAACATGAACGATGACCGAGTTTTCATTGTTGTTAGACTCGTTAAAGCATCAAATAGCAACGGATGTTTCCATCATGACAAGATCGAGTTTTAACTTCCTTAGACTCGTTAAAACATCAAATAATGATCGATTCACCCAAAGGGTGGAATTATACATCAAGCATACATTATCCTCCTCAAACTTGTTAAAAATAAAGAGGTACGGGTTAGCAATGACTAGGGAAAATTTGAAAGGGATACAACACTTTATGGTAGCAAGTCTCTCCTAAACATGACACTCATTCATTTCATCTCTATGATTTTTGGGTTGGGTAATCTACTTGACGGCCTATCATACTTATGGTCTATCACACCATCCATCACTTCAGTTTTGGGTCAAATGCTTCCAATTGATTCAGTGTCGCCGATATGTTCAGGAGAAGTCACTTAGTTATTCCTTATCTTTTCCAATGCTCATAAACCTTCATTTTATGACCACCATCCATGAAATTTCTTCATTAGTCACATTTTGTCTCGAAAAACATTACTTCTATTTCATGTCGTTGATAGGGGAAATATCAAGGCCATCTCGCGACAAGTCGCTTCCTGTCGACATCACCTAATCATCCAGGAATTTGACTTAGAAACAACCTTTCAGTACCTTGGATATTTCTTACATCAACAACATGTTTCTCGCTACCAGCGATAGGTTTACATCAAAGGGCTTCGACCGAAAGACTTTGTATGGTGTTCAACATCAGTTCATATATTCACACCATGTAGAATGTACTATAGTAAATTGAGAGCCATTATCATCAATGATGGTTTCTCTCGCGTCCGTTAATGACTCACAGCATTGGCTGGTAATCAGATGATGTCTTCCCATGTTCGACATCAGATCATATATTCACATGCTTAACTCATACTTAAGCGATTGAATGAACGAGATAGAAGACCCCATATATAGTTTCATCCATCCAAACTGTGATTTTAGGAGTAGTACCAATTCATCTGTACGATGGTCATTAAATAGGTATTCGTCCTATCATGGGCCTATATCTGTAGACAAATTTATGATATTATGATAGTTTATGTGTTGATTATGGGAATGCCTCTCATAGTAATTCATTTCCAAGATGAAAACATATAATGATGTAATTTATTGTAATTGATGCAGGTCAGCATCCTCTTCATATCCTACTTATCACATTGTAAAGCATATCAATCAACATTATCATTTTTTACTTCATGATTTACGGGGAAGTTGTTACAGTCAATTTGGGCATCATCCAAAAACACAGATTAGTATCCATTAGGGTCTATCATACTCTAAATTATTCGCTACATGCCCTAAACATTCATCCCATTGGTGGTTTTCCTTCACGATAGTTTGACTCCTTAGATGCCAGTTAAACTGGCCCATTGATCCATCAACACACCCCTAGACTGCAATAACTTCTTTGCAGATCATCTACTCCCATGAAATGTTGCATTGAAGAGGATATAGGCCCACTTTCGAGTGCGTTATTCGAGTGGGAGAGAATTGTTCCTTGGATTCCAGGAATCTTCCCAACATCTTCTGGCTTCTAGAAGTTGTTCTAGCTTTCACCTCATCTCATAACTTCGAATATGGACACCACAGATTCATTAAACCTCTTACCATACTATTCCCATGAACAAGGAAACCTATTCACTCATTTTTGGAAAATCCATTGAATGTTTCATTTACGTCAAACTACCTTCATCTACTTATAAATAGAGCACTGATCATAGTGGACAAGGGAGCAAGAATTTGTATTAAGTAGAGTTATGCAGGTGAGATCACAACCCTTGGACATATTTTTCATGTAATGTTATGCTGATAGTGTGATGATGCTAAATGTGATGAGGATGGGACATAAGCTAGAGGAGTCATGTTGAATTGATCAACTGGTTGTAATTCTTCTTCTATTTCATAATAAAGACTTTTGATCCTTTCTTAATGCACATGTCAATGAGGCTATATGTGTGTTTACAAATTTAATTGGTTCACTTTTTTTAACTTGAATCAATCATATTGTCTTTATTTCATTTTTTGTCATCTGTTTTCCATTGAAGGTACCAATCAAGTGAGTACAGTTCGATTGAGAGTGAAGAAGCAACGAACGGAGGCAAGGAAAAGTGAATAGATTACAAGTAGGTTTTCTTCACTTTATCTATTCATTTTAAGGAAAAGGTAAGATATATTTCTTTCTATTGTTCGAATTGCACCATGACACTTAGGGAAAGCATACTTATATGTAGGTTTGATTTTCGTAAAACAAATTTGGTTGTGGTTTAGACCTTGGCCTAGGTACATTACCAGGAGGACATATGCCAGCTTCCTATCTATATTTCCTCACCAATCTCCAAACTCTTCACAAAATTTTTTTTATATACATCATCTTTCTCTTCAACACTAGGTTCCAAACATATAGATTATTTTCTTGTCTCATTATATGGATATTCCATTTCACAAACATATTTCATATGTCCAGTGTCTTGGAGGCATCAATCACTTATTTGTTACGATCGAAAAGTAACAGGTTAACAACTTTATTGTATTTTTTTTTTGTCTTAAGTTATTTCCATTACCTGCATTTGAAACTGCTAAAGCTCCTCCAAATATCTGTGATACTCTCTCCATTCATCAAAATCTGATCTGTCTAGTGAGTGGGATATTTGTTTCATCTGTTTCACCCATACTTCCTGAACTTTGGATGCTATGGTTGTAGGCCTGCTAGACTCCACTTTGGGTTTCTCATTTTTTTCAACATCTACAACATGTTTACCTTTCTCTTCCACAATGACCTGAGAGGATTCCTTTGATTTCTCCTTTGGCTGCGATTCTTGCAAGGTTGTCTTTCTAAGCTCTCAGTTCTATTTCTTTAAAAAGGCCATCTTAAGTTATTCTTTTTCATGTGCATCCTTCATATTGGCAATATTTTGGTCTTTTCCTATGTTTGGGAATTTTGAGCTTCTTTTTCATATTTCCCTTCTTGTTTATCTTCTAGAGAAACATCATTTGGTTGAGGAGTTGGCTCCTCAACAACTTGCTTAACCTTTGACCTAATTATAGGCCTTAATAAGAATTGTGCATCTTGAAGTGAACCTTGATCTTTCAACACTGTTATCTGAAAATTTTATGTTAGAACTTCTACCACATGAAATTTTGGTGTTTCTAAACCTTATTCTTTTATTTTTTACTTGACTTATTGCTTAGCTTCTTACTTTGGTTCTTTCTCTCACTTGTTTTCTTCACTAATGTATTGGCTATTGGTTCACCCTTTGGCTCGTATTTATCTTCACAAACCTCCAAAGGGTGAAATATCTGTTTGAGGCAGTAAACCTAGACGTGATAGAAAACTTTGCCATGAAATTGTATTTCTTTCAAGTTCATACATCACCAATATATTTATCAAAGAGAAGAAGAAAACTAGAGATTTCATTGTATTTATTATCCTCCATTTTATTTTCCATCCTCCTTAGGATCTTAAACAAATAGTAGGGTAGGTTCATAGCCTTTTTATTTGGGAAATATAACAAGATTCTAAGACAATATTGGTAAACTATGTTGAACCTACCCTCACAAGTGAAATACCTCTGAATAACCTTGAGTAGCTGGCCATGAGGATTCTAAAGGTATGTTCTAGGGAAAGTTGTATCAAAATTATTCTTGAACAATGGCTTAATAAACTATTTTAAGAATGAAACATTCAAATCATCTCCCTTAAACAATTTATCTCCATCTACGGTAATACTAGTGGCATTAAAAATAAATATCTCCAAAATAATGATCTCCGAGTCTGCTACCTAACTCTCTCCTCCTCAAAATTCAAGGAAAACAAATTGAAAAAATGCACATGGTGACCTACTGCTTGGGTTTTCTCACAGAAAGGGATACAACATGAGTTTTCAATGTCTACCCTAATCATTGGGTTAGAGTTGACTAGGGCGAGAATTTTTGGTTCAGTTGGTACAATTTCCCCTCCATTTTTACTTGCAGTGGGAGCCATCTCCCTATGTGGATAGGGAAATATCTTTTGTACTCTCTTGGCAAGCTACGTGGTCTACAATGACAATAGAAAACTCTATTTTTTGGACAGCAAGGAAAACAAGATTATGTACCTCGTAGACATGCTGCATAGTGATGGAAAGGGGGATATTGACACCTTCAAAGACTGCTGGAAAAATACACAACCCTAAAAATATTTATCTAGACTAGCTCAGCACATGACATGGATCACCATTCATTTACAAAACCTAGATTTCAATTTTTGAAATAAAATATGTGTGGCACATGGCATGCAAAACAACTCTCAGATAAGAGGATAACACGGCTAATCTAACCCTAAATTAGGATCATTGATAAAATTAGGATCTTAGTAGTAAGACCCTACCTCTAGAAATTCAAATCCAATTCATGTCAAGATTGTGTGGATTAATAAGGATGCTACATAGTGACTGTGTAGCACTATGTGAAGCAATGGTTGCGTATGAACAATTTGTAGGTAATGAATTTGTGGTAGCCGCGAATCTATCTTCTATCACTGCCTTAACTTTGAATCGATTTGTGTTCTTCAACCATGATAATTAACCAACTCGAACTCAAAAATGCAAACACTCTGCAAGCGATATGGTGGTGACATTGTTTGATTTGAATTAGGACTTAATTTCTCATGTAGCACGATGTGATAAGGCGCTCCATTTGGGATGATATGATGGTTTTTTCATGGGAATCATTAGAAAATTAGTGAGCATACGTTCTGAAGTAGTGGGGAATATATGGGTTATGTCATGCATAATTTGTAATTGTGGTCCTTTGAGGGAATAGATTTAGATGGGATGGGGTAAAATGTTATATGAGTAATGAATGGGTGATCAAAAATGGAATTTATGAATGGATAATGGAGAGTTTAGGTTATGGAACTAGGTAAAAAATGGTATATTAGAGGGGGAAATAAGAAATAGGATATTCTCAGAATTTTATTTACCTTGAGGAACAAAAATTGACTGTAATGATCTGAAGAGAACTTTATGAAAAACATATAATTGACACATACCCCTTGACTCGACTGATCAAAAAATTGTAACCATGATTCCCAATGACTCAATAATACTTCATGCTTCAACTGGACCACCTAATGACTAAACTCATGGTGAGGTCGAATAATGAATTTCGAACTTATGACAATGACAATGACTATAAGGTAGACTTATTCAAACTAAAAATTAAAGAACTCAAAAGACATTCGACAAATGAAAAATAATGACATTAACATTGGATCCATTAGGGATGGTAGCCTCCTAGCAAGGTGCCAAGAAGAAAAACACAGGCTAGTAGCCTATTCGGACCGTTTTGAAATGGAGTGAACTAAAAACTATAAATTGAAAGTATGATCTAAAGACTATAAAATTGACTACTAACTGACTGAAATTACTTAAATAATGGTAGGAGATCATCGAAATCCTAGGGCCTTCACCTAGGGCTTCAAATTTAGATGATAACCACCCACCTTATAAATATATATATACAATCATGCGAAATGATCCCTCCATTGTAGTTAATCAAACAAATGACTTCTTGACTTAGTCCTTCTAACACTTTCCTTAAGAAAATAGAAAAAATAAGAGAATGGAAACTTAGAATAAAAATTGAATCCACCCTCCATAAAGGACAGAAAAAATTCCTTAACTGATAATTACACCAATCTTACCATTGATTCTTTAAAACCATGAAAAACAACCTCTTTTGATGACCGCAACAAATCAACAAAAGGATCTTTGAAAACATGAAACATTATCCTGTTTTGTCCAAATTCAACTTCAAAGAAAATGGAATTAGTAGGTTTGTCTATAAAAATGTCCAAACTTTCCTTACCATCTTCAAACATGATAACAAAATTATGTATCTTGGGATTTTCCTTTTGTTGATGAAAGAATTATGTTGTGATCTCATTATATAACTTTGTTTGAAAACTATCATTTTGATTTTCATGATAGGAGACAATTTCCTGCACATGGCCCTCTTGTAGATATAAAATTCTAACAACATGAAATATTTCACTGCCTATATTTTCCACACGGACAATGTGAACAATCTAATTTTCATTGAATTTTACATGAGAGAAAAATTTAGCAGAGGAATGACATCAGAAGGAAAACTTGAAATGCTATCTTCATCATTGTTCTGGTCCAATGAACACTTACAAGCTTGTTGCAAATCATCATTAAAATCAGGGGATGAAAAATGGCTTTCATCATGAAAATGGGATTGGTCTTTAGTCACGAAAGAAAACATTGTTTGTTGGAAATTTTCTTGTGTATCAAGGCTACTAAAATCTACTAGTTCTCCCTCCTGATCACAAGGCTATTGCAAATTGTCATCAACTGCAAAGGACGAAACATGACTGTTATTATTGAGATCATGTTTCGTTTCACTTTCATCCAAGGGACAAAACATATTTTCTTCTTGGTGATGGAAATGGTTCTCGTATAAATCCTCCAAGGTCTCTTCATCCATGAACTATTCATGGCCATAAGAATTTTCTATATTTTAAATGAAATCCTAAAAATGTTCACAATAATTCTCAACCAAATACAAAGAACGACAAGACACTTTGTATTTCTCAAAAAATACTAAATGAAAATATTTAAGGGAATAAACTCTGGCAAATGACAGTCCTTCGTACCAAGATCTCGCTTTTCCTTCAAGAGTAGCCATGAAAATCTTCATCACACAATGTTCAGGAAATTTAACCCTCAAATTCTGTGCATGCATGTGATTTTTTAATCAAGTGATGAGCCACATCATCTCCTTTCTCCTTTTTGAAGTTTAGAAAATATGATTTCTAGTCTACATGAGGCATGTGATTTAGAAAACTTGGAATATGATCTCATTTCGTTGGAGCCTAGCTCACGGCTAAATTCATTTTTTTCCCAATAGAGTTTCCAGTAAAAAAATTATTTATGGATCTTGCTACTTGTGGAGCCTTTGGATCAAGTTACCTTTTGATTTGTAGTCACTAGGTGAATAGTTTAGGCTTCCTATGTGTCCGATTTTTGTCCATGATCAGCAATCAAATATGAAAATTAGATAATATTTCCTAGAGAAGATGAAACCTCTTATTTCCCGCCAACGACGCCACTATATTAGCACTCTATAAATCCCTTTAGAATGAGGAAAGGGTATTAGAGGCAGCCGCATGACCACTTTGGACTAGAAAACTGGTATTTTCTAGCTAGAGGGGGAACCCTCACTTGAAAAGCCTAAATATTAGAGATTCTAAAGCACATAATTGAGAGAGATCACATATGAGGAAACATTTTAAGTTTTTTTTGGAAATTAGTGGAGGATCTAGAAACACTAATGCATGTGATCAAAATGTTACTATCTCATCATACTAAGCATCTACTAACCAATTACGTATACAGAGGCCTGTCTAATACTTCGAATAGATAAATAATTATAGTATAGTGGGAGATAAACATATCTGACACTCATCCGCATGTGATAGAACATATGCGGTTTCTGTTACTTCATCTTGAATGACTGAATATTAAGAAGAAATATGCGAGATAGAAGTGTAACACATTTCATTCCCGTTTTAAACATTAAAACACAACTAAACTAGAGAATACATGATGGATTCTAATATATTTGTTCCATTACAGCCTTAAATATTGTTAAAGAGAGATAAATGAGTTAACAAATACATAGGAGGGAAACAAATTCAAAGTATAAAACCCCAATTATCTCTGAAATGATCACTATAATAACTCATGATAAAAGCATTTTATTACTGAAAATATAGATCACAATGCACAGGTAAGTTTAGAATTGGTTCTCCATAACATCCAACCCCTTATACATTATATTTCATGACATTAAATAACATTACAAACTCAAAAGTATTATGAAAAAGTAGAATGAAAGGTTTATCCATGAGAAGGATTGAACTAATGACAAACCTAGAAAGTTTTTTAAAATATCTTATGTTTTTTTAGTGGAAAAGGTAAAAAAATAATTTAGCTCTTATCATGATATCAAATCTAGACACCATCCCTATCCATGGTAATATTATACTAATCCATCATAGATCTTATATATGCATTTTTAAATTAAAACATAAAACAACAGCCAGCTACAAAATGTGGGCTGCAGAGCAAGTACGTAACATGTCATGCTGGCATGATATTCCATGTAATAATAGACACTTGGTTGGTGATTAGGTGATGAATAAACTTGTTACATAGCAACATGTTCTACCATTCTTCCCCTCACATGTGGAAACCTCAACACTCCACACAAAACTGTGTCTAGCATGTGCGCAACAATTGCACAACCCTCTGTAGAAAGATTTAAAATTGTGCTTATACCTCCTTTTCCCACCCCATAATTTACTAAATGGTCTAGATATATAATAAGCATTCTTAGACAAAAAAAGACAACCTTTGAGTTGAAAAAAGTTGACACATACAACCTTTGCAAAAACTGAATGACTCTACTACGTAATGTTGACAGTTCCTAGCTAATCATCAAAATTTGAACATTCAGAAAATAAAACATTAACTCCTCCTCATTTTACAAGCTAAAGGCTTGTTGGGAGATCACCTGATCTCAGTGATTTTAGGAGTGTCATATTATTTTATCAATACTATATGAGATGACTTTGAATCTGGTTGTGAATTAGGCCTTAGCCTAGTTACATTATGAGGAGGAGGTATGCCAGTTGCCTATATATATTTCCTCGCCAATATCCAAGCTCTTGACAAGCTTTGTTTCAGGTACCTCATCTTTATCTTCAACACTAGGTTCCGAACATACAAATTATTTTCTTGTCTCCTTGCAGGGAGAGTCCGTATGACAAACTTCTTACATCTATCTAGTGTCTTGGAGGCATCAATCACTTCTTTGTTACAATCCACATGTAACTGATTAACAAATTTCTGGTAGTTTTCCATGTATTGAGCTATTTCCATTACCTTCATTTGAAACTCCTCAAATTCCTCCAAATATCTATGATATTATTTTCATTGAGAAAAATTTGGTCTATTGGGTGAATGGGATATTTTCTTCATCTGGTGCACCGATCCTTGCTGAACTTTTGATGCTATGGTTGTAGGCCTGCTAGAACCCAGTGTGGGCTTCTCCAACTATTCAACATCTACAACCTATTTACGTTTCTCTTGTGCAGTGATATTAGAGGATTCCTTTGATTTCCTCTTTATCTGAGCTACTTGCAAGGCCATCTCTCTAAGCTTTCGGTTATGTTATTTAAAAAGGTTATCTTAAGCTGTGATTTTGCAACTGCATCCTTCATCTTGGAAATATTTGGGTCTTCTTCCTTTTTCTAGGAATTTTGAGGTTCTTCTACATCTTTCCCTTCTTTTTTATATTCTAGAGAAACATCATTTGGTTGAGGAATTGGATCCTCAACAACCTCCTTAGCCTTTGACCTAGTTCTAGGTCACGAAAATAACTATGCATCTTGAACTATCTCATGTGCTTTCAACTCATTTATCTAACACTTTCATGTTATAACTTCTACCACATGAAATTCTAGTGTCTGGAGCTTCTTCTTTTCTTTTGTACTTGACTTCTTGCTTGACTTCCTACTTTTATTATTTCTCTCAATTGTTTTATGTACTATTGTCTCAACTCCTAGTTCATGCTTTGTGTATTCTTTATCTTCAGAAACCTTCATGGGTGAAATATTTGTTTGAGGAAGTAAACCTAGCCCTAATAGAAAACTTTGCCAAAAAAATTTCTTTCTTTCAAGTTGATACATGACCAATATCTTTATCAAAGAGAAATGAAATAAAGTAGACATGTAAATGTCTTTCTTAACCTACACTTTCTTGTCCATCCTCCATAGACTCTTAAAGAAATAGTAAGGTAGTTTTATAGTCGTTTTAGGTACGAAATGTACGAAGAGTCTAAGATGATACTGTTAAAATTTGTTGAACCTGCCATCATAAGTGAAATACCTTTTAGTAACCTTTAATAGCTAGATATGATGATTCTAAAGGTATGTGCTAGAGAAATTTTTATCAAATTTATTCTTAAAATATATCTTAATAAACTCTTTTATGTATGAAACATTTAAATCATCTCCCTTTAACCATTCTCTCCATCTGCAAGGATACCAGTGGAATCAACTACAAATCTCTATGAAATAACCATCTCCATGTCTCCTAGCCTAACTTTTCGCTACTTGAAATTCAAGGAAAGAAAATTGGCCAACTGCATATGGTGACCTACTGCTTGGATTTTCTCACAGAAAGGTATAAAACTTGAGCTTTCAAATGCTACCATAATAGTTGGATTAAATTTTACTAGGTCTATACTTTTTGGTTCAATTTGTACAATTTCCCCTCCCTTTTTACTTGCAGTGGGAGCCATCTACCTATATACATAGGGAAATATCTTTCAGACATTCGTGGAAAGTTTCATGGACTACAACAATGATATAAAACTCTATTTTTTGGAAAAAAACAACAATAGGGTGATGTACCTTGTAGACACACTGCACATTGAGGGAAAGGGTGTACTGACACCTTCAAAGACTATTGGAAAAATACACAACCCTACAAACCTTTATCTAGACCAGCTCAGCACATGACATCAATCACCATTCATTTATAAAACCACAGTTTCAATTTTTGAAATAAAATATGTGTGGCATAGGGCATGTGCAAGGACTCTTAAATCGGAGGCTAAAATGACTTATCTAACCCTTAATTAGGCTCATTGAAAAAACTAGGATTTGAGTAGTAAGACCCTATCTCTGGAAAGTGAAAACCAACTCCTGTCAAGGTTGTGCGGCTTTGGAAGGATGTTGCATATTCATTGCATAACACTGTGTGTAGTAATGACTACATAGCACCAATGGGCAAGAAATGATGCTCTGGTAGCTATGACTCTATCCTCCATCACTGTCTTATCTAACCATGACAATTAACTAGCTTGAACTTAGCAATGTAGACATTCTGCAAGAGATATGGCAGTCACATTGTTTGATTTGAATTAGCACTTAATTTGTCATGTAGCATGATGTGATAAGGCGCTCCATTTAGTATGATTTGATGGTTTATGCATGGGACTCATTAGAACATTAGGGAGCATGCATTCGTGGGTAGTGGGGAATATATGGGCTATGTCATGTATAATATGTAATCATGTTCCTTTGAGGAAATAGGTTTAAAAAGGATGGGGGGAAATGAAAGTTATATGAGTAGTGCAAAGGTGATAGGAAAGAGGAATTATGAGTGGATAATGGGTAATTTAGGTTATGGAACTAAATAAACATCAATAAATTAGAGGGGGAAATAAGAAATAGGATATTCTCAAAATACCATTTTCCTTTAGCAAAAAAAAATTAATGTAATGGGCTCAAGAGAACTTTCTGACCGACACATAACTAACACATACACCTTGAATTGACCAATAATTTGTTTTTAACCATGACTCCCAATGACTTAATACTACTTCATGCTTCAACTAAACCACTTAATTATTAAACTCATGATGATGTCGGATAGAGACTTTCGAAATTATGGCAACGATTTTGACTATAAGTTAGAATTATTCAAACGAAAAATTAAAGAACTTGAAATACATTCGACAAAAGAAAACTACTAACCCTAATACTTCCCAATGCAACTTTGATCTAGTATTCTCTTATGGCACCTTGATCTACAAAAACACAATTTCATACCACATAGACCATGTCACCGGATCCATTCAACTCCATGAAGAACACTAATAAATTTTAAAGAATTAGAAATGTTATTTTTGGGTTCGATTATTTGAATATGTGTCGTATTATAATTTGTGATAGAGTATGATAATATATTAAGCAAATTTTGGCACTAAAATATTGGAAATACCATAATTCATTGAAGTTCTCACACGAGTACTTATGCCTTACAAAATACTACATAAATTGTGAAAAAATCATCAACAAAATTCTACCCTCTTAAATTCGCTAGTAAATATGAATTCCTTTGTACAGAGTCAGATAATGATGAAACACTTATAAATTTTCAAGGGAGACATGTGAGCTACTCTAGTACCAATTTCAAGTTTTCCTATGATTTTTTTTCTTGGAATGTAATGCTTTCAGCAAAGCTCTTGGATTATGTTTAAAGGGGGCCCCTTACAATTCACTAGTATGGACCTGTGTGACCACTATTGGGGTAAATCTAATTATAAGAAAAAGATGATGGGATTCCTTCATGCAATTAAGATATGGGGTCCATATGTTGTATGAAGGAATTTCTAGATGAAAACTAATAATCATATTTTTAATAATTTTCTAGAATAAATTATATCCCAAACAAAGCGATATAAGTGGGTAACTTAGAAACTAGGGTATTATTTGAGACTATATATAAGAAGGCTAAAGGAAATATTACGGATAGTATTTTATCTAAGTAATTTGAGGAGGATGCATCCATTTATTTCATATCCTTAACCATTCTAAGTTAGCTCAAGGAATCCCATAGAGAATGGCTACAAAATGACACAATATTAATATTTATCCAAGGGATATAGGAACATCTTAACCCTACAAAAGCTTATAGTACATGGAAGAAGAATGTTGTAAAGTATAAAGGCCACAATTTTTTGGTAAATATTTTTTCCTTAAAATAAATTTTATTGTAGGTATATTAATTTTATATAGAAATTAATTCTACCTTTCATAATTACTATTAAATAGCCATAAACACATTCTTTTGGAAGGGAATGAAGATAGAGATCCAATAGTTTGTAGAAACCTATGAAACTTTATGAGTAATAGGGTTGAGACAATGAGGACACTAGGACCTTTTGTATCAATACCAATCCTGACATATATATGGAATCACATCTCTATGCACTTAATAGTATGACTCTATAAATATGGTAACAGATCAAATATTATGGTGGTAGTTGGTCATTTATCCTAATATAACCATTTTTATGTCTCATTTCTCCAATTTTCCTCCTTTTTAGTTTCCCAATTGTATAATAATTAAAATTTCAAGGTACATGGCATGGTCACATATGTTTTCTCAATATGGGCCCCTACATTCACAACTAAATATTGGTAACATATAATTAAATGTTATGATATGCAATTAGATATGAAAATAATGTATCATCCATATATAGATGACCAAATTGAGGTGTTGAATGTAACATCTAGGAGTTAAAAGTTAATGTAATAAAGGTAATAAAGGAAAATTAAGACCAATTTCATGGGACATGTATTCCAAGTTTAATGTTGAGAAAAAAATCCTAGTGGGTGCCACTTTCAATTTGTTATGGCTAAGGACATTGGAAAAGGAATTGGCAAAGGAAAATAGCCATTAGTTGACATTTATCTATGAAAATAAAAGAAAATCGAAGAAAATGGAGATGAAAGTTCCCAGGTTTGCATGAGTAGAAAATTAAAGAAAAATAAAGAAAAATTAATAAAATAGAGGCCTGAATGATAAAAAGGCTTTTGAGGATTAGTTCATAACTATTGCTAGTTTTACCTTTTGACAATTAAGTTTTGGAGCTCTCTCTATTCTCTCATACTATTGCACACTTAGAGAATTCTTGGAACATTCTGGCATTGGAGAAAGGAAGGCAAGGAAGGACTGGGAAAGAAAAATGAAAGAAAAGTAAAAACACAGAAGGTTGAATAAAGCAGATTCAATGGGAGTATTTGTAGTTAAAAGTCACATGTGTGATTTCCTAGTTGGTTTGTGAATGCATGGTACATGCATTTATTTATTTCATTATTTTGTTTTCATTGACATGGGTTTTTTTTTGTGTGATAGTGGTGTTAGCCTTTCCCTGTCATTTACAGATATCCATGATGTGATTAGATACCTTTCTAGTTGAGCTTTAGATTTCTAGAAGGCTTTGGAACTAGGTGAGGTCGTCATGGGAAAATTCCCAAGGGTTGGAGATGGAGGTGGTTTAATATCTCGGAAGCCCTCAATAGGTGGGTAGACATAGGAAAATTTCTCAAGGTATTTCTGAAGAAAATTTTAGGCATCCAATATTGTTTGGGGCTTAGTGACCTCTTGACATTTTTTGGCGAGATTACAATAGCCTAAGGTTGGAGGTGGTTTAATGTCCAAGAATCATTGGGTTTTTATGTCTTGGTTTTATTATGTGATATCTTGACCCGTTTTGGTGAGATCGCGGAAGCATGAGGGTGGAGATGGTTTAATATCTGGAATAACTGGTTGTTTATTTATTGAGATCCCACATTCATGCTTGGAATATGGCATAGGCATGATTCTCTGAAAAATAAAGATTTTGTTCAACTAAAAATATGGTTGGGTGGTATGTGGAAGTCATAGACTTGGTTGGATTTTACATCAATTAATAAGATATATCTTCCTATTTTATTCTATGATCATATGTGCTTGTTATTATGGTGATTTAATGGTTTTTATGTCATGGTTAATAATATGGTTATGTGTTATTTAAAAGAATGAATTTGTAATGTAATCTAGCTATGTCTTGTTCAGGATTTGATAAGAATAGTATGGTTAATGAATGCATGGGATAAAAAGTATTATTGCAACTATTATGAGAGGGAATTATACATTCTTGATGATTCCCCTAAAATTTTCAGAATCTTATGTTCAGATATGCCTTCGTGACCTATAGATTACATGTTCATCATATGTTTGATAAAGTGCCATCATGATTAGGTTTGGTTAGGTCAAGTATTCGATGAATTTTTTTATGATTCGCACTGTATTCAAGTCTTTTATCATTATGCAAGTTTTGAGTAAATTTCAGGCAGATGTTTGGAGGATGGCCTAGAAATATTTCTCAAATATTGGTATCACAGGAATTGAACTGAGCATTTTAGGTCACAATGAAATTCAAGAAGGGTTGTGCATGTGGTTAGAGGATCAAAACCGCACTCATGTAGGCTTCTGCATGTAGTTGGGGTGTTAATTCAATGAAGCACTAGTCTAGCTCAGGGTCAAGTCACCTTGGGTGGTTCTTGGGCCCTTGAGTGTCTTTTAATCCCTGCCAGATTTCAGTTTGTGGTCTATAAGTTCTAGCAATTGACCCCACCTCCACAACTAAAGCCTGGAGGCTAAGCCATGTCATAATTTTTGGGTCATAAAGGTGAATTTTTAAAGGTAACCTTAGTTCTCTTCATTAATTATCAACTGAGGGAAAGTCTTGTTATTTCAAGAGTTTAGGCACAATATATGTAAGTGACATTGAAGGTTAACTACGCTAAATTAGCATAAGGAATATTTTCTAATTCTCGAAGTTCAATCAAACCAACTTTGGAGTGAATTATGAAATTATTCTGACCCTTCAAGGGAGCTAACTATGTTCTAAGCCTATGCAGAAATAACTACTTAAGACTAAAAAGAATAAACTAAAATTGAACAACATGCTCTGATGAATTGAACAACAACTTTAACAAATTGAACAACAAGTCTAATAAAATTGAACAATAATAAATTATTCTAGATATTGCAATGGATTTCTCTTTTAATCAACTAATAACATCCTTCGAAATTAAACATCAATCAAATTCCCACAATAATGATGAAAAGGTCAAATGTCAACTACATGAAGAATTAAACAACAATAATATTGTAGCTAACCTAACAATTGAAAAAGCCTTGAATTTAGATAAAAGAACATGAATGTTAAACTAGTCTAGTAAAAAGCAAGATATAACATTTCATATCACAATTAATCAATTCAACGATGTATTATGAAACACAATGGATAACCTGAAATGAAAATTTTGTAAATAAACGTAAAGCATAGAAGTATCTGAAGAACCCCCAGGGCTAGGCCCAAAGCCACTAGAAGCCTACTGCTAAGGAATACTCAAAAGTTGTATATTTCAAAAATGCAAAATTCTTGATTAATCGATCGAGCAATACATTAGTACAAAACTTGATTATTACGTTTATTACATAAAGGTTAAATTATGGGAACTATTTTTCTTGTTCATTCTTCAGCCTTTTATAGCTTAAAGGAAATTTTAGGAGTAGTAATGGATCTTTCTCATTATGGGACCCAGCTGCATCATGACTGTCAATTGAATACACCAAGCGTGGCCATACCTTTCCATATTACACCAATTTATAAGAGCTGGTATGAGTATGTCCACCTCCTTCTTCTGTTGTCTTTCGGTCATCTAGTCAAAAATTTGTTTATTTTTATTCCCTTGTTGTTGGCCCAACATACTCCCCTACTTAACTTTTTGTAGGTCCTCATCCAAATATGTGGTTGAGGTGTAGCTGGGTTAAGGAATATGCAGGGTATATCTCTTCTTTGTAAATTCTGAAGCCATGCCTCTGTTTTATATTTACAAATGCTTTGTTGGTGTGCCACTCTGGTAAATCATAATCATGATGATAGTATTCCAGGGGGTAACAGATGAAGGGGCACCTGTATATGCATCCTATCCATGTAGGACCCATGTTAAAAATTAGGTTGCTATACAGAAGGTACCTGGAGGCAGCAACCTTGAAGTTCTGGTAACCAAATGGCTCTTTGTTCTTCACACTATTGTAGAGGCTATCCATCTCTATTTGGGTGCTGCTAATGCATTTTTATGTATGTATTAGAAGTATGCCTTCCCATTCTCCACAATATCTCTATGAATCGGTCCCAATTTGGATATCACTCCCTTCCGCTGCATGAATTTCTTATGTTGGGTAAATAGGTACATCGGTTTAGTAGGTTCCCCTCTGACCCACAGGTCTAAGCCATGCTCTCTTTTCTGAAAAGTGTTGTAGGCCTTAGCTCACCAATTTTGGTTTTTACCAAGATATAGGAAGGCCTAGAATTGAACATCCCCTATGAAGGGGCTGGGATTACTATCCATGTCCTCCTCTAGAAAGGAATTGTATAAATAAATTCACGCAAAATATGTTGGACCTTTTCATTCTTCTCACTACAACACTAAACAAATTCCTCAATGGTTTTAAAATTGGTTGGCTTCCCTACCTTGACAGCCTTGACTTTCAACAATAAATATCATTCCACTAAGAATAGAGTATAGTTAGTAGTTGGTGCCCTGCAAGTTAATACATCTGAGTAAAGAGAGAAAACCATATCGGTTTTCTCTTTATCTTGTTCCACTTGCTCCTGTGATTTCTTTACTTTCGTCCTTTATTCCCCGAGTTGAGAAAATTTTTCATCCAAAGTTGCAGAAAGGGCTTTAAACCGCTTCAGTAGTGCCTGATGTTCGTGTAAGGGAACTACTTCCTTTCTACACTGGGCCAATTCATGTTGGACTTAAATTCATTCATTGTGCAACTTCTGATTGGCAACCTTTTCTACTAGGGGAGTGTAGGCAGGTGTCACTTCTGTTTGAGTCCCATTATCTTCTGTAAGTCCCAGATTAGTCTACAGAGATGCTTCGACAGTGATTACCAACTCCATCTGTGTCGAGGCTTCAGCCTTATTCATTAAATCAGTATATACAATAGCTTCAGTGATATCTATTAATTTTGTCTATAGAGAGGCTTCAGAAGTGTCCATTAGGTCAGTCTGTAAATAAATTTCAGTAGTCTCTACCATTTGGGCAATAAAATCTATTTGGGTTCCCATGGTAGCCAATTTATTCTCAGGCTTTCAAGCCTTGTTTTATTCTTTCAACTGTTTCTTCAGATACTTTAACATTTTTCTCAACCTCTTGCACTTCTTTCTCATTTTCCTGAACTTAATCTCAGCTAATTTTTCTTTTGGCGTAGTTTTGGCAGGAGAAGGAGGAGCAGTGGCTTCGGTTTCTGAAATGATTGTGCCAGTTCTAAGGCTATCAGCAATGGTGTTTTCTTCAAGCTTCTAAGATTTTTTTTTCAACATTAAAATCCTGGCTGGGTGAAATAGCATTTCCTTTAGGTGTTAAGGGGACTATTTCAATGCTTGTATTTTGTTCTAATAGAATAGTGTCTCCTGACTGAATTCCATATTCAACTATTCCTTCTATTTGTTCTTCGCTACTCATCCATTCATTGTCAGAGGGGGGTAAAACCCTCGAGTCCTGAAATTCATCCTCGTGAGGTAAGATTTCAGTGTAGCCAGAGCTTCTAGCAAAGGAAGACTAGTTCAAAAGGTTCCCCTCCCCTTCAGATTGTTCATACAGGCTCCTAATTTCACGATATGCATTCATTTTATTAAGAACTTTAGCAATTTATTCTTCATAGTCTTGTAGGGATATATTTTCAGGGCTTGAAGGTGGTGTATGGGATGGTCCTGCCCCATCTGGTAATTTAGAGGTATCTTTTCATAACTGCAGCCTTTTAGACTATCTTTTCTTCCTTGGTTCTAAGGTCAAAACATGGGCCCTCTTCCCTCTTTCTCTCTTGGGTATGTTTATTTTGGGAAGTTCAATCTCTATTCTGACAGGGGTTTCCTTAGGGCGAGGTAGGGCATGATTAACGAAGTTGTCCCAAGCTATCTAGATTTTCTCTAGCTCATGAATGATAATCAATTTATGGTGGCTTACAACTACTAGGGGGTTTCTAGATTTTCTAATTCGAACAACAGTATTGTGCAATAAAGAATTTAGAAAAAAAGGCAAGTTAACTGAAATTTTTCACTTGAGAATAGCTAACAGTTTAAGTTGGTGGGACTTTACCACATATTGGCATCCATCGCATGTATTGTATCTTTGTATGAACACTGCCAATTCTTTCCAAGGCTACTGTCAAGACGCTGGGTTAATCCCCTTCCCTTTCCATTCTAATGGTTCTCCTGGGTCATGGTATATTTACATTGCTTCTTGTAGAAGAAAATGGTTTTCAATCCATCTTTCTCCTTTTTTTGGTAGTCTGAAGACCTCAGCGATGATATCCATGGCGACTGGTATAATCCTTCCTCTTAGTAAGGTATCTCCCTCCTATAGGTTTTGCAGGAATTTGACTGTTATGTCTGTGCTAAACCCTTGTAGTCTGTGTAGATACGCCAACGAGCCAACTTTCTGGAGAATGGTGTGAGCTGCTTCCAAGATTTGGAAGGTTGTGGGTTCATTTCAGAGAGAATTTCCTCCCATGGCTAATGTGTTATCTTAACTAATTTCTCCTTCTGTCTGCATTTCTTTTGGTTAAAACAAAACACTACATAAGAGAAAAAAATGCAACCTCATATCGTAAATGCAATGATATTTTAGTCCCATCAGTGTATCCGAAGGAAGTTGTGTGGGGAATTCACATTCTTATTCATTATGGATATTTTCACTCCCTCCCTCAGGAGAAGGTTGTCCAGGTCCTTAAGTATAAGAGAGATATTGTAGCAATCATGAATGCATTTGAGGCAAAGGTCAGAAATCTATAATCAGAACTGTATGAGACAAGGGTGTCTATGCCTTGGAGTTCAAGAAAAGAGGAAATATTTCAACAATCATGAATGCGTGAGAGCCAAAGGTCAGGAATGAGTATTCATCATAATCGTACATCAGGTGGAAATGACTGAAGAAGGGGAGAAAAGAGGGATAGAAATTATTATGACAGGATGTCCTATTTTGACGGTGTAGCATGACGGAAGTGTGACAATGACGGATTATGATTGGTGTTTCCATCCCTTAATTCAACATGAAAATATAATTCATTCATTCATAGATAATTATGCGGGTAGATAGTGATAACACTTATTCAAGTAGTGCATTTAACTTGGAAATGGATTAATAGGAAATAAGGCATATATAAAAGTAATTGGATATTGTTAGAAAAATACTTGCATACCGTAAGTAGATCCACTGCTACCAGCAGGCATTCATATGCTCAACAGGGTTTCTATTTTAACCCAAAAATGAGCGATAATCCACTATGTAAAAGTGGATATTTTTCTTATTTTCTAGAGATATCACTATTCTTGTGTTGTGGCTAGATAATCAAAGTGCCACTCTCTGGGGTTGTAACAGAGTGATCAGGCCGGCTTGTGATGAGACCTCTCGTCCTTCAAGCAGTTTGAGTTTTCGAGAAGGTCACTAACCTGGTGTGTTTGCCATTGTGGTCATGTCACCTATTAAACCCTTATGATCATGGTCAGCTAGCTTGTGATGAGACCCCCTATTCTCTCTTAAAAATTATCATATAGAAATAATATATATATATTTTTAAAAGTACACATTTTGTTTGTTTTATAGAGAGACCATTGTTCTAGTGTTGTGGCCATATGGTCACAGTGCCAGTCTGATGCAGGAGCATCCGTCTTAACAATTTTATTGTAATTTAGTAGACATAGGGGGTATTGTATGTTTATGAAATTGGAATGATTTGTTTGGAGTTGAGTGATTTTAATATTTTAAAATAGGATTAATTAAATCTTGAGAGGATTTTTGTAAATGTTCTTTAAAGAGAATATGAGAGATGGAGAATTAATTGTAAATCCTAAATTAGAATTGGTTTCATGAATCTAGGGATTTATGAGAATCCTTAGGGATAATAGAGGATATTTAGGATTTGGTTGAGAATATAGTGGATTCAAACCAAAATTGGTTTTAGAATCCAATTGTATAAATTGTAAGCCTCGAGGGCATAATAGAGGGAGAGATTCAGGACAGACAAATAGGAGTTGTTTTATAAGCCTATGGGAAATTTAGAGAAAAGGCTACTTATACAGAAGATCAAGCGAGAGGAAGAATTTTTATGTAATTATTTGATTGTTGAGTTTATATGAATAAATAAGAGAGATTCCATACTAGAAAAAAGATAGGATAAATAGAGTATTTGAATTTGGAGATAGCTGGAAATTTTGTTTCCATCACTTTGAGCTACAGGATTATTGAAGGTATGAGACTATGTATTCTTAAAAGGTCGAATATTCATTTATTGAATTTTGTGTGATTTTCATATGTTGATGAATTAGCATCAATCACAGAATGGATAGATGCCATTAAAAAAAATAACTTGGCCTTCTAAATTGGGGTCCAAATCCGTTCGGTTGTATTTCACACTGAGGTTGACATCATATAAAGCATTTCAAATGAGATATTACACATTCTATTGTGTATAAATAGTGAAGTGAGATCTGCATTTTGAAATTAACACTATGTATAACCAGTGAAGTGAGATCCGCAAGCTGATGTCACAATTGGGCTTGAGGTATTGATGGTTTGTGGCTATGCATTTGGGTTTTCATTGCAATTGAAAACAATGTAGATATAACTATTAAAAACTCAAAATCTTCAATTTATGAATTGAGACAGTCTGTGTCAATGAGAGCAAACAAATGGTTGCAGATAATTTATATGCGGTTGAAATTTAAAGAGAGAAACTGATAAGAGATCTTAGTTTGCAAAAGACTGTATTATGAAATTGGCATAGTCATTGTGGAATTACTTCAGGTTGGAACCATGGTTCTGTTCGAAATCATGAGTTGAATAAAGTTAGAAAAACATGAATTGATGGCGCAGAGGAATGGTAAATGGTTTTATAAGCAGCTAGTATTTTTATCGCACCGCTTATTCATTATCAACGGTAATTTTTATGAGCGTACGATAGTGGTTAGGAGATGCCACATGGCACATGGAAACGACCTATTTTTCAATTGTTGAAAATTGTTAAGTGTGGGGTTGTATTGGTATGTTTTGTGGACCCGAGGTCAAATGGTAGCAGAGGTTTTGATTGATATCCGTCAGATCGAAAGCTTGAAGCGATCGACGATAGAGAAGGAAATGTCGAGTCAGCTTTGACTTCCATTAAAGAAATAAGGTTGGTGGAAAGGTAATTTAATGACATTTTAATGGGATTTATGAATGACTTCTATTATATAATAATTATATAATAGAAATAAAAGGAAGAATAAGGGATAAGTATATAAAAATAATGGTTGGGGTTTTAATTAAAGTCAAAAGATTTATGGGTGAAAGAAAATCATGAGTAATGAATTACACAAATATTTGTGTAAAGTTTGATAGATTCCGTGTAAATATTAAATGGAAAGTATATCTTTAGAGTTATTTCACTAAATTTGAAATAAAGAATTCATGAGGATAAAATGATGTAATGCAAACTATGTGGAGATAGTGGGTAAATGCAGCTATGGCTACGTCAAGTGGTATCAGAGCTGGAAAATCTCTTTTGAAATATAAAGTTTTTTTTTTTTTAAATTAGAATGCATGTGTGATGGAGAAAGCAAGAGGAGATCAGATTTTGAATCTGATAAGCAGTAGATATATAGAATTGAAGTAAATAGACATTAGCTGAAATAAATAAAAACAGTCCATTCAAAGTACAAATGAATGAGGAGAACAAGGTCATGCAGATATCTTGAAGGTGAGATAATGTGTTCTATTTTAATCTAGTATGAAGATTGTGGTTGTAGAATTCTGGTTGCAAATAAGATGAAAACAAGGAAAGATCCAAGCCTTAATAAGTAGTGATGGAGGAACTGGTAGAAATTTCTGAAACAAATAAGGTGACTAAGTGCGGCAGCCAAATAAACAAGTAGTTCAAGAGAGTGAACCAAAAGAATACCTAGGAAAAATTCAAGCTCAGAAATGAAGCTTGATAGGGTATTGAGTAGCAAAAGGAGATTGTTACAAGAGAAGGCTATGTTGTAGATCATGAATCAAGCATTGATGGCCTCATGAAGTTGATGGCCATGGAGGATCGGAGAAGATGTTCTAAATATTGCCACAAAGATAAGATAAGTGGTGAGGATTGAGAGAGAGATATTGCAATGATAAAAGTACAACTGAAGGTACTACAGGGACGGCTACAAGAGAGAGGGAATGAATGCCGAAAGCATGGATGGAGAATGAGGAAATGGGTTAGATGGAACCTATTTCAAAAGAAATGGAATTCTAAGATGATGAACAAGTTTAGAGAACTTGTACAAATACATATTTTTTTGATGGAAAAGGAAAGACTCAAAGGGATTGAGTCACAACAAATAGGATCTGCTGGAAACCAAAAAATGTATTGTGAAATATTGGTGCTTGAAGAAGCAAATGAGACTAAAAGGTCTTGTAGTTTTAAAACTAATGATTTGTGTATGATTGCAGGTACATCCCAGGATGTTAAACAAACTTTGAATTTTTTTAAGGACAAGGAGTTGAATCTGAAATTTGTTCATATTAATGCTGAGATAGCAAGATCTCAGAAAGAAAAAGAAACAAAAGGGCCTCATGGAAATATACAGTAGAGTATCAAAACAAAGGAAGAAGGACTATCTGATGATTGGTCAACAACAAGTGAAGGTATGGAATTTTGTGTAAGGTTTCCAAATTCTACCCCAATTGAGATTGTTGAGTTATATATAAAGTTAGATCTTGAAAGAAGAGAGTTGGAAAAAAGGAGTATCTATACTCAGGATAAGTTTCTCAAAGAGGAAGACAGAAATTGTCACGAATGACAGTCAGAAAACAGAGCATAAGGATGTAAGAATTATTCAGCAAATCAAAGAAGTTCATTATTGTGAACTAAAGTAGAAATACATTCTTGAAACAAATGATATGAAGGAGAGACTAGATGATAGTCTCATGGAGGATTTAAATCAACATACTGATGTGCTGACAAAGGAATTGGAAAAAAATTCAAAGTAGCATACTGAGATGTTGCCAGAGGAGGAAGAGACATTGAGGTCTTGTATTTTTAATATTGATAATTCAGGTGTTAATTATGCAGGTAAAGTAGGACAGAAAATGAAAAATGTCATAGAATCTAATGAAAAAGAAACTATGTTAGTTGAAAACATAGTGAAGGATCATCATTCTATTATGGTGATTGTCACAATGGAGATAACCTTCGAAGCTGGAAAGAAAGACAGTAAAGATTTTCTGAGTCCTAAAAGAGACTTAGAACTACAAGAAGAAAACTTGGTGACTGGATCATCAAATGAGACCATTGGGTATTTTGATTTTGAAATTGATAATTTGATTAAGTTTAGAGATGTTGCGGAAGACAATCCATCTCTTGGATTTGTCTTGAATGAAGATGAATTGTTGTAGCAGAAGGAAACCATACATTCCTTACTTAATAAGGAGATCATCTACAAGGAAGGTGAGACAGTCATGTCTGAGATGAAGGAGCTTCTTATTATTGATGACAAGGATGAGTTGGCTTATCTGATTAGTCAAGAGAAGGCTGTAGGAAAAACCCTTAGAACTGTCATAGTGGTGGAGAATAAGAATTCTATTCTGATAAAGGATGAAGATATAAACTTTGAATAATTTGAATTGATTGCCAGAATCAATCAAGGAGGTGAAGGACAATCACTAAAGGTTGTCAAGGAAGAAGAAGGAGGTTATGATGAAACTGAATTGCAGCATATTGATAATATGTTTGATATGAGACAAATACAAAGGGAATGGTTGAAATTCTTGCTAAAAATAATTGTACCGGGGAAAGGAATTGTAGACACTGAAGTGAAAATACCTAAATTTATGAAAGAGGCGGAAGAAAATACTAGTTTTCCAAAATATTTTATGCTTACTAGTATACAAAGAAGAATAAATGAGTATATTGCTACAGCCAAGGAATATGAAGATAAATTATTTTTTGAAAATAAATTTGCAGGTAGTGAGCAGAAGAAGGATGTTGCAGAGGGAGATATCTTAAGAGATATGCATGAATTTTGGGAGGTAGAAATAGTATTTAGAGCAATATCTACAATGATATTTGCAGTATAAATTGGAAGCAACAACAAATGGTAGAGTGGTTACCAGTCAGAAGATAACTTGAACATAGATATTGAAAGCATAAGAAGGTTGATGATGAAGGTCTCTCAGAAGAAGACAACAACAAGAAATCAAAGGAACAATAGCAAGGAAAAGACAAGAAGAGACTGTGAATGCATAGCTAGTGGGAAGATGCAGAATAAAGTATGGAAGCCTAGAAAAGAAGAGTTGAAACATGATGAAGATAATGTAGCTTATGGACAATAGAAAAATAGAGTATGGGATCTAGGAGGCTAAATTTTGGAAGCACATGATCAGGAGATCATGATTAATTTCTACTTTTGGAGTCTGATGCAAGAGCATCCAGCTCAGTAATTTTATTGTAATTTAGTAGACATAGGCGGTCTTGTATTTTTATGAAATTGGAATGATTTGTTTTGAGTTGAGTGATTTTAATATTTTAAAATAGTTTTAATTAAATCTCGAGAGGATTTTTGTAAATTTTCTTGAAAGAGAATATGAGAGATTGAGAATTAATTGTAAATCCTAAATTAATCCTAGTGGGCCACAATGTAATCCTAGCTGACCTAACAATAATAATTTAAGGGCACAATAATAACAATATGTGGGTTATAGGGGTACAATAATAACAATAAGGGGGTTACACTAACAACAATAAGGGACTATACTAGTAATATAGGGACCTAACAGAATTGGTTTCATGAATCTAGGGATTTATGACAATCCTTAGGGATAATAGAGGATATTTAGGATTTGATTGAGAATATAGTGGATTTAAACCAAAATTGGTTTTAGAACCCTATTGTATAAATTGTAAGCCTCGAGGGCATAATAGAGGGAGAGATTCAGGACATACAGATATGAGTTTTTTTATAAGCCTATTGGCAATTTAGAGAAAAGGCCACTCGTACAGAAGATCAGGCTAGAGGAAGAATTTTTATGTAATTATTTTATTGTTGAGTTTATATGAATAAATTAGAGAGATTTAATATTGGAAAAAATATGGGATAAATAGAGTATTCGAATTTGGAAATAGTTGGAGATTGTGTTTCCATCATTTTGAGCTACATGATTATTGAAGATATGAGACTACGTATTCTTAAAAGGTCGAATATTCATTTATTGAGTTATGTGTGATTTTCATATGTTGAGGAATTAGCATCGATCATAGAATGGATCAATGCCATTAAAACAAATAACTCGGCCTTCTAAATTGAGGTCCAAATCCATTCGGTTGTATTTCACACTGAGGCTGACATCCTATAAAGCATCGTAAAGGAGATATTACACATTCTATTGTGTATAAACAATGACATGAGATCCACATTTTGATTTTAACACTGTGTATAAACACTGAAGTGAGATCCACAAGTTGATGTCGCAACTGGGCTTGAGGTATCGATGGTTTGTGGCTACCCATTTGGGGTTTTATTGCAATTGAAAAAAATGGAGATAGAACTATTACAAACCCAAAATATTCAATTTCTAAATTGAGACAATCTGTGTGAATGAGAGAAAACAAATGGTTGCAGAGAATTTATATGCGGTTGAAATTTAAAGAGAGAAACTGAGAATATATCTCATTTTGCAAAAGATCATATTCTGAAATTGGCATAGCCATTGTGGAATTCCTTCAGGTTGGAACCATGGTTCTGTTCGAAATCATGAGTTGAATAATGTCAGAAAAACACGAATTGATGGCGCAGAGGAATGGTAAATGGTTTTATGAACAACTAGTAGTTTTATTGCATTGGTTATTCATTACCAACGGTAATTCTGATGAGAGTGAAATAGTGGTTAGGATATGCCAGATGGCACATGGAAACCACCGGTTTTGCAATTGTTGAAACCGTTAATTGTTGTGCATGTTATAATGCAATTGCCATCAATTTCAGGAGCACATATGATCGTTGGTAGAAAGGAGCATTAAGCGTTATGCGTGGGGTTGTATTGGTATGTTTTTTGGACCCAAGGTAAAATGGTAGTCGAGGTTTTGGTTGATATCCATCAGATCGAAAGCTTGAAGAGATTGACGCTAAAGAAGGAAATGTCGAGTTAGATTTGACTTCTGTTAAAGAAAAAAGATCGGTGGAAAGGTAAGTTAATGACATTTTAATGGGCTTTATTAATGACTTCTATTATATAAGAACTATATAATAGAAATAAAAGGAAAAATAAGGCATAAGTATATAAAGATAGTGGTTGGGGTTTTAATAAAAGTCCAAATATTTATGGGTGAAAGAAAAGCATGAGCAATGAATTACACAAAGATTTGTTTAAATTTTGATAGCTGTCGTATAAATAATAAATGGAAAGTATATCTTCAAAGTGGTTTCACCACATTTGAAAGAAAATAATTCTGGAGGATAAAATAATGAAATACAAACTATGTGCAGATAATGGGTAAATGCAGCTATGGCTGTGTCAAGTGGTATCAGAGCTGGAAAAGATCTTTTGAAAGTTAAAGCTTTTTTGTTTTTTTAATTAGAATGCATGTGTGATGGAGAAAGCAAGAGGAGATCAAATTTTGAATCCGATAAGCAACATATACATAGAATTAAAGTGAATAGACATTTTTCAAAATAAATAAAAACATTCCATTCAAAGTACAAATGAATGAAGAGAACAAGGTCATGTAGAGATCTTGAAATGAGATAATGTGTTTTATTTTAATCTAGTTTGAAGATTGTGGTTGTAGAATTCCAGTTGCAAATACGATGAAAACAAATAAATATCCAAGTCTTAAGAAGCAGTGATGGAGGAACTGGTTAAATTTCCGAAAGAAAGAAGGTGAATGAGTGCAATAGCCAAAGAAACAATTGGTTCAAGAGAGTGAAACAAAAGAATACCTAGGAAGAAGTCAAGCTTATAAAGGAAGCTTGATAGGGTATTGAGTAGCAAAAGGATATTGCTAAAAGATAAGGCTATGTTGCAGATCACCAATCAGGCATGAATGAGCTCATGAAGTAAATGGACATGGAGGATCATAGAAGAGGTTCTAAATAATGCCACAAAGATAGGATAAGTGATGAGGATCGAGAGAGAGGTATTGCATTGATGAAAGTACAAATGAAGATGCTACAGGGATGGCTACAAAAAACAAGGAATGAATGTCGAAAGCATGGATGGAGAATGAGGAAATGGGTTAGATGGAGCCTATTTCAAAATAAATGGAAATATAAGTTTATGAACAAGTTCAGAGAACTTGAATCGATACATATTTCTTTGTTGGAAAAGGAAAAACTCAAAGGGATTGAGTCACAACAAATAGAATCTGTTGGAAACCAGAAAATACACTGTGAAAGATTGGTGCTTGACGAAGCAAACGAGACTGAAAGGTCTTGTAGTTTTAAAACTAATGATTTGTTTATGATTGTAGGTACATCATAGGATGTTAAACAAGCGTTGAACTTTTTTAAGGAGAAGGAGCTGAATCTGAAATTTGTTCATATTAATGCTGAGATAGCAAGATCTCAGAAAGAAAAAGAAACTGAAGGGTCTCATGGAAATATATAGTAGAGTATTGAAATAGAGGAAGAAGGACTATCTGATGATCGGTCAACAACAAGTGAAGGTATGGAAAGTCGTGTAAAGTTTCCAAATTATACCCCAATTGAGATTGTTGAGTTAAATAAAAAGTTAGATCTTCAAAGAAGAGAGTTGGAAAAATAGAGGATCTATACTTAGGATAACTTGCTGAAAGAGGAAGACAAAGAAATTGTCATGAATCACAGTCAGAAAACAGAGGATAAGGATGTAAGAATGATTCAGCAAATCAAAGATGTTCATTATTGTGAACCAAAGCAGAGATACATTCTTGAAACAAATGGTATGAAGGAGAGAGTAGTTGATAGTCTCATGGAGGATTTAAATCAACATACTGATCTCCTGACAAAGGAATTGGAAAAAATTCAAAGCAGCATACTGAGATGTTGCCATAGGAGGAAGAGGCATTGAGGTTTTGTATTTTTAATACTAATAATTCATGTGTTAATTACGCAGGTAAAGTAGGACAACAAATGAAAAATGTCAGAGAATCTAATGAAAAGGAAACTATGTTAGCTGAAAACATAGTGAAGGATCATCATTCTACTATGGTGATTGGCACAATGGAGATAACCTTGGAAGCTGGAAAGAAAGAGAGTAAAGATTTTCTGAGTCCTGAAAGAGACTTAGAACTGCAAGAAGAAGATTTTGTGACTGGATCATCAAATGAGACCATTGGGTATTGTGATTTTGAAATTGATAATTTGACTAATCTTACAGATGTTGCAGAAGACAATCCATCTCTTGGAGTTATCTTGAATGAAGATGAATTGTTGCAGAAGAGGGAAACCATAGATTCCTTACTTAATAAGGAGAGAATCTACAAGGAAGGTGAGACAATCATGTCTCATATGAAGGAACTTATTATTAATGATGACATGGAGGAGATGGCTTATCTGATTGGCCAAGAGAAGATTGTAGGACAAACCCTTAGAAATGTCACAGTGGTGGAGAATCAGAATTATATTCTAATAAAGGATGAAGATATAGAGTTTGCGGAATTTGAATTGATTTCCAGAATCAATAAAGGAGGTGAAGGACAATCACTGAAGGTTTTCAAGGAAGAAGGAGGAGGTTATGCTGAAACTGAATTGCAACATATTGATGATATGTTTGAGATGAAACAAGTACAAAGGGAATGGTTGAAATGATTGTTGAAAACAATTGTGCCAAGGAAACGAATTGCAAGCACTGAAATGAAAATACCTAAAGTTATGAAAGAGGCTGAAGCAAATACTAGTTTTCCAAAATAATTTATGCTTACTATTATACAAAGAAGAATAAATCAGTATATTGCTACAACCAAGGAATTTGAAGATAAATTATTTTTTGAAAATAAATTTACAGGTAGTGAGAAGAAGGATGTTGCAGAGGGATATATCTTAAGAGATATTCAGGATGTTTGGGAGGTTGCAACCGTATTTAGAGAAATATCTACAATGATATTTGCAGCAGAAATTGGAAGCAACAACAAATGGCAGGGTGGTTACCAGTCAGAAGATAACTTGAACATAGAGATTGAAAGCATAATAAGGTTGATGATCAAGGTGTATCAGAAGAAGACAGCAGCAATAAAGAAAAGAAACAACAACAATAAAAAGACATGAAGAAACTGTGAAAGCATAGCTAGTGGGGAGATGAAAAATAAAGTATGGAGGCCTGGAAAAGAAGAGCTAAAACATGATGAAGATCAAGCAGCTGATGGATAATAGAAAAAAAAAAGTATGGGATCCAAGAGGCTAAATGTTGGAAGCACATGATTAGGATATCATGATTAATTTTTACTTTGGGAGTCTGATGCAGGAACATCCAACTCAGAAATTTTATTATAAGTTAGTATACATAGGGGGTCTTGTATTTTTATGAAATTGGAATGATTTGTTTGGAGTTGAGTGATTTTAATATTTTAAAATAGGATTAATTAAATCTTGAGAGGATTTTTGTAAATGCTCTCGAAATAGAATATGAGAGATTGAAAATTAATTGTCAATCCTAAATTAGAATTGGTTTCATGAATCTGTGGATTTATGAGAATCCTTAGGGATAATAGAGGATATTTAGGATTTGATTGAGAATATAGTGGATTTAAACCAAAATTGGTTTTAGAATCAAATTTTATAAATTCTAAGACTTTAGGGCATAATAGAGGGAGATATTCAGGACAGACAGATAGGAGCTGTTTTATAAGCCTACGGGAAATTTAGAGAAAAGGCCAATGATACAGAAGATCAGGCCAGAGGAAGAATTTTTATTTAATTATTTGATTATTGAGTTTATATGAATAAATAAGAGAGATTGCATATTGGAAAAAAGATGGGATAAATAGAGTATTCGAATTTGGAAATAGTTGGAGATTGTGTTTCCGTCATTTTGAGCTACAGCATTATTGAAGGTATGAGACTGTGTATTCTTAAAAGGTCAAATATTCATTTATTGAATTCTGTGTGATTTGCATATGTTGAGGAATTAGCATCGATCATAGAATGAATCGATGCCATAAAAAAAAAATAACTTGGCCTTCTAAATTGAGGTCCAAATCCATTTGGATGTATTTCACACTAAGGCTGACATCGTATAAAGAATTGTAAAGGATATATTACTCATTATGTTGTGTATAAATAGTGAAGTGAGATCTGCAGTTTGAAGTTAACACTGTGTATAAACAGTGAAGTGAGATCCGCAAGTTGATGTCGCAATTGGGCTTTAGGTATCGATGGTTTACGGCTACCCATTTGGGGTTTTATTGCAATTGCAAATGATGGAGATAGAACTATTACAAACCCAAAATCTTTAATTTCTGAATTGAGATAATCCGTGTGAACGAGAGAAAGAAAATGGTTGTATAGAACTTATATGCAGTTGAAATTTAAATAGAGAAATTGAGAAGATATCTCAGTTTGCAAGAGATCGTATTATAAAAATGGCATAGTCATTATGGAATTCCTTTAGGTTGGAACCATGGTTCTGTTTCAAATAATGAGTTGAATAAATTCTAAAAGACACGAATTGATGGCAGAGAGGAATTGTAAATGGTTTTATGAGAAACTGGTATTTTTATAGCACTTCTCATTCATTATCGGCAGTAATTCTGATGAGAGTGCAATAGTGGTTATGAGATGCCACATGGCACATGGAAACCACCTATTTCATAATTTTTGAAAATCATTAACTGTCACAAATATTATAATGTGATTGTCATCGATTTGAGGAGCGCATATGATCATTGGGAGAAAGAAGCATTAAGCGTTAAGTGTGGGGCTGTATTGGTATGTTTTGTGGACCCAAGGGCTAATGGTAGCTGAGGTTTTGGTTGATATTTTTCAGATAGATAGCTTTGGATATCGACGGTAGAGAAGGAAATGTCGAGTTAGTTTTGACTTGTGTTAAAGAAATAAGATCAGTGGAAAGGTAAGCTAATGACATTTTAATGAGATTTTTGAATGAATTCTATTATATAATAATTATATAATAGAAATAAAAGGGAGAATAAGGCATAAGTATATAAAGATAATGGTTGGGGTTTTAATCAAATTCCAAAGGGTTTATGGTGAAAGAAAAGCATGAGTAATGAATTACACAGAGATTTGTGTAAAGTTTGATAGCTGCCGTGTAAACATTAAATGTAAAGTATATCTTTAGAGTGATTTCACTACATTTGAAAGAAATAATTCTTGAGGATAAAATGATGAAATGCAAACAATGTGTAGATAGTGGGTAAATGCAGTTATGGCTATGTCACACTCACTAGGATTGTAACAGAGTGACTGGGTCGGCTTGTGATGAGACTTCATGTCCTTTAAGCAAATTGAGCTACCGATAAGGTCATTACCCTGGTGTGTTGGCCATTGTGGGCATGTCACCTGTTAAAACCTTATGATCATGGTAGCCTGGCTCGTGATGGGACCCCCTATTCCCTCTTAAAAATTTGCATATAAACATAATATTTTATTGTTCTTTATACATGAAGGGAGGATCATTAACTCCTTAAGAGTTAGGGATGGAGTGAGAAGTAAAATGATGCCAATACAATTAATATTATTTATTCCTATATCCTCATGTCAAGGAGAGTTACTACTTGAGAGTGTAGAAAGGTATACCAACATAAGACCATGAAAATGAATTGTGTGATAGTATGTTTGAAGAGGATATGTTTATCCCTTCATTTCATAGATAAACCATGGGAACTTCCAGAGTAGAGATTTCCATCAAAGTTTCAAAGGATCACCATATTAGTAGTATCACTACTTTTCTCCTCTAAAGGTGCCAATTTACTTCCAAAAATGGCTTTTACGGAGAGGGTGTGTGAAGTGGAGTGGATATTCAAAAAGATATCATCAAAAAATGGAAGAAGAAAAACATGCATAGAGAGAAAAAAAGAAAGAACATCAACTGTTCCATTTGTTTGAACAACAAATTTTCGATTGGATTGAACAAAAAAACTAAACACGCAAATTAGGACCATTCAATTGAATTGAACAACAGTTGTTCAATTCGGTTGAACTGCAACTGTTCAATTCGATTAAACAACAGTTATTCAATTGGATTGAACAGTATTTGTTCAAAGGTTTGAACAGCAAAAATAAACACACAAAAATACGACCATTCAATTGAATTTAATAACAACTATTCAATTTGATTGAATAAAAGCTATTCAATTGGATTACAATAGCCGTTCAAAGGTTTGAACATCAAAAATAAACACACAAAAATATGGTCGTTCAATTGAATTGGACAACAATTGTTCAATATGATTGAACAATAGCTATTCAATTGGACTGAAAAGTAGTCATTCAAAGGTTTGAAAAGAAAAAATAAACACACAAAAATACGACTGCTCAATTGAATTTAACAACAAAAGTTCAATTCGATTGAACAATAGTTGTTCAATTTGATTGAATGGTGGCTGTTCAATTGGATTGAACAACAACAGTTCAAAGGTTTGAATAGAAAAAATAAACACATGAAAGAAAGGATAAAGGGAAAGAATGCAGTTGAAGGAATGTAGAATAATGAGAAAAAATATAAATTACAAGGGGCATATATACAATATTTACAAGAGGAAATAACAAATGTTCATGAACTTAAAGCTAAGGGGACATCACCCCTACAGCTAAAATTTTGATGGTGGGATCGTCACGCAACTACTGGCAGAAATACTCATTTGTAAGTGGTTCATGATAGATGTGCACTTGGTGTCCATTAACTCGAAAGGTGGAACCAGATCCGTCTATGGTAGTCAAGGTAATGGTACCATTTTTGTGTACTTCCTGGATTTTGTATGGGCCAAGCCACCTTGTCTACAATTTACCCAAGATGTCTTGGAATCTGGATTCATAGAGAAGTACCCAATATCCTTTCTGGAATGTCTTGTTTTTGATGAGGTAGTCATTCCACTTCGCTCAATGTTGTTGAACAATTGCAATGTGCTGTATAGAAAGTAACCATGTTTCATCCAATTCATTTATTTGCTGGAGTCTTCTAATCTGGGCCTCCGTCAAATCCAACCCCACTTCCTGGGTTTTCCTTAGAGTTTTTATTTCAAATTTGATAGGAAAAATTGGTTCCCTTCCAAATACCAAATGGTACAGAGAATATCTAGTGGTGTTTCGCCATGTTATGCAGTAATCCCACAAATCCTTTGGTAGTCTAGTAGCCCAATCCCGGTGGTGCATTGAGACTATTTTAGTGAGAATTTCCTAAAGGAATTTGTTGGTACATTCGACTTGCTCATTTTATTGCGAGTGGTAGGGAGAGGTGACTCTATGGATGACATGCTGGTTCTTCAGAGTGGCCATAATTTTATTTCCCACAAACTGTGCCCCTCCATCAATTATCACTTCTCGAGGTAAGCCATATCGCACAAATATATGAAAGGGAAAATTGATCACAGATTCTTCCGTAGCACTATTTCTACCCACTTTGTCACATAATATGTGGAAAATAGTATGTAGGTCTTTTGATTTTATGGCAATTGGAATGGTCCAACGAAGTCCAGTGCCCACTGTTCGAAAGGTTCCACTACTAGCTCTGGTTGAAATGGAATTTCATCAGCTTGGCCTGGGCGGCCCATTCTTTGGCAATTATCAGAGGCCTGGACATATTTCTTGGCATATTTAAAAATTTTAGGCTAATAATAGCCCATTTGAAATACTTTGTGCCCCGTCCTGTGATTTGCAAAATGGACACTGCATGGCTCATCATGACAGGCCCTTAGGATGTCATAAATCTCGCCTTCTCGGATGCATCTGCATATATGCATATCAACTCCTATATTAAAAAGATATTCGCTAATCCAGGAGAATCTAGCACTAAGATGGACAATCAACTTCCGTTACTTTTATGTCAAGTGTCTTGGTAGCTTTCCTATTGCTACATAATTCACTACATCTATGTACCATGGTGTTTGTTTACTACTAGAACAAACAAATTCTCATCTGGGAACAGATCGTCAACTACTAGTGAGTAATATAACTTTGGAACCCTCAATAGGAAATCTGCAACCACGTTCTCCTTCCCTGGGTGGTCTTTGATAGTTATGTCAAACTCCTGTAAAAGCAACAACCAATGAGTCACTCTTCCATTTGTAATAGGTTTATTGGCTAAATATCTAATGGCAGAGTGATCGGTATACAGGAATACTTGATAGCAAGTTATATAATGTCTAAATTTATTAATAGCATAAATGATAGCAAAAAAATCCTTTTCGGTCACTGTATAGTTTAACTCTACAGGAGTGAGATTATTGTTGATGTAGTAAATAACATAAGGATTTTTGAATTATTCTTGACCGAGAACTGCCCCTATTGTTGTGTTGGATGCATCTGAGGAAATGTGAAAGGGCAACTCCAAATTGAGGCCACGTAATATTGGTGTAGTCGAGACCAATTTCTTTAAATTTGAAAAAGCAGTGTCACATTTATTAGACAAAAGGAATTCAACATTTCCAGTTAATGCATACAAGGGCGCAACAATTTGTGAGAAATTATTTATAAACCTATGGTAGTACCCTGTATACCCAAGGAAACTACGTACCTTTTTCTAAGTACAAGGTGTGGTTAATAAAAGGATTACCTCTATCTTTGCCAGATCTACCTGTATTCAAGCTGCAGAGATGTAGTGCCCTAGGATTACTCATTCAATAATCATCATGAGACATTTCGCGTTGCTCAAACACAAGCTGGTAGCAATACCTCATTCCAATACTTTTTATAGTGTTTCTAGTGCTTGATCAAAATCATATCCATATGGGGTAAAGTCGTCCATGTAGATCAGATTCCTTCATTTATTAAATCATAAAAAATGCTAAGTATGGCCCTTTGAAATGTTGTTGGGGCATTGCATAACCCAAATTGTAATAGGAAAATCTACCCCATGGGTAGGTAAAGGTTGTTTTATCGTGGTTTTCAGGGGCTATTTGGATTTGATTATAGCCACTGAACCCATCAAGGAAGGAGAAGAACCACTTTCCTGCCAATGTATCAAGGACCTGATCAAAGAACGAGAGGGAGAAGTGGTGTTTCTGTGTTGCTTTGTTCAGTTCTCTGTAATCCACACAGATTCGCCATTTCCCATTTTTCTTCAGAACGACTAGTAAAGGAGAGACTCATTTGCCGTCTGAAATAGGATAGATGAAGTTTACATGGAGTAGGTTTTGCAATTCATCTTTTACACTGTCTTTTAGATGCAGATTTAATCTCTGCTGGGGTTTCCAAATAGGTCGAGCATCCTTGTCAGTATAAATATGATGTGTGCATAGCTCAAGATCTATACCCTTCATGTATGGGTATTCCCAAGCAAATTATCCCTTATATTTATGTAAAACCTTAATGAGATCTTGCTGTTGGTTACTATCTAGAATGCCATTGATATTTAAAACCTTTCCTGGCTCAATTTCAATTGGTATTTTGTTGCGAACAACAGTTGTGGGTATGTGATGATTATCAATGTCTGCCAAGGGGTCTTCCTATGCTTCATTATCAAGAACTGACTTTAACATTTGGAATTTTAAATTTTTAGAAGTAGGTGGCTGATTCATGAAGTTATTAATTACATCACCTTCAGTTTGATCTTTGAGTTTGATTTCTTTAACTATAGTCAGCGGTGAACAGATGTTTTGTTCCCAATATGTATGTGGTTGCTTGTGAATATCTACAGTGGGAAGACTTGGTTTGGCGAGTGGGTATATGGCAATATTTTTTATGCCATCACCTCTAGCAATGGTCATGCTGCCTGCCCGACTACCTATGTAAGCGTTGAATGTTGCTAACCAAGTCCATCCCAATATCAGAGGGTGCCCATATAACCTACTTTTTGGGCTAATAACTAAAAATTCTACCAGATACTCCCATGAGTCCATAGAAACCAAGATGTCCTATAATATTCCTTCTAGTTTGATAACAGATCTGTCAGCAAGTTCCAACAAGGTAGATGTGGGTTCTAATGTTGTTATGCATTACTAATCGCAAGTTTCTGTGGTTAAGATGTTGATGGCTACCCCTAATTCAACCAATGTGTTCGAAAAGTAGTGGCCATAGATTTTTACAGTAACTATGGGATTCCCTGGATCCTCATATTTTACTAGTTTTTCTTTACCCAAGAGTAAGTCTGCTCCCACCACATGAATAATTGGTATATTTTTTGCTTTCCTCACTTGTTTCTTTCTGCATAGCTCTTTAATTGTCTTGGCATAGATAGGAATGTCTTGGATAGCCTGCAAAAGAGGAATTTTAATACAAAGGTTTTTAATTCCCCTAGGAGATGAAAATCTGAAGAGACTATTGTTTTAGGTAATTTTAATCTCTTAGGAAATGGAGGGGAGGAAATAATAAGGTTTTCAATGTCCCTTTGGTCAATTGTGTCCCTGATCTGCTTTACCTCTATTTCAGCCAAGTTGATTGTTTAGGTGTTGTCGGAATTTCTGATTCAAGTTGTAGCAGGGTCGTATCTTCCTTAGGTAAAATAATACGTCTTGATCTCAACCTAAGTTTATTGCATTGCTTCTATTCACTCTTTTGTTTTGGGTTTTCGACAATCTGGATTAGCTGAACCAAACTGTTATTTGGGTTAGGATTAGGCGCAGCTAGCAGTTGAGGACACACGATCGGCTAAGGATTGCATTGGACTCGGTATGGAGCTGGTAATGTAGGTTGATTCTGAGCCTCTTTCCCCATCGGTCGATTGGTAATTCCAAAAGTTTGTTGCCAGTTTTGAGACCAATTTGTGTTCTGTGAAGTGGAGGTAGGCCACTGGGACTGATAGGGATTTTTTTTCCAGTAAGGGGGAGAAAAAGGAAAATTTTGCCAATTATTACCTAAAGAGGGTGGTGTTGGCCAAGGAGGCATAGAAAATGATGGGATGGTCAGGCAGAAAAAGGTGATTTATTTTTCCATGCTATTACAAGGTTATGTTGATTAAATTGTGGAGAAGAAAATAACTAAGTAGGTCTTGTGTCATACCTGGTCGCTCTTGCCACTGTTGACGTTCATTCATTAGATAAACTGGTTCTATATCTTATTCTTCATCTTTAAAAACCACTTTCACTCCCGTAAGTGAAGGGCAATGGTCAGTGGCATGGTCCTTGGTACAAATAGTGCATGTATGGACCATGTCTAATGGAAACTCTTGTTGGATATGCTTCTTCCTACATCGTGGAAAAAAGACAGCCAGGTTTTGTTCCCTATAGCTTGCTTCTTCTTGTCTTGTAGGACATTTGGCTGCATTTTCAGGGTGCCCAACATATCAGTTTCAAAATATTCGAAAATATTACCAAATTATGCTCTGGTCACGTTGCCACTAGACTGTTTATAATTCCTTATAGCTGAGTCTTGCCCTGTTGGCCTACTTCGCGTACTACGTCGAGAACACCTGATGCACAGTGCAATTATGTCCTCATATTATTCTTCATATATGTCCTCTTTTGCCATTATACTAAGTGTTTTGAGCCATTCTTCTTTCATTCCCTTAATCATCATTTCTTTTAAGATATCTTTAGATAATGTACTATATGGAGATATTTGCAAATTATATTGAAATATTTCAATGTATTCTTCTCATTGTATCTTGGAGACATATTGAAGATTTCATCTTTGAGTTCTAGAGTCCGGTAGTAGTCTTGATATTTATTGAGAAAGGATTTTTTCATTTGATCCCAACTATTAATGGTTCCTCCATCGAGCCCGATAAACCAACGTAATGTCATCCCTTTCAACATAGACGGAAATAGTTTTTGTTTCTGACGGACGATTGTGTATTCATATCCCCTACATAAGACATCGAATTCAAATAAGAATTCATCCAGATCTTCTGAGGTGAGCCCATGGAAGGTGGGGATGTTTTGTAATGTAATGGCTTTCATAGGGGCATTTGTGACCAGATCAACAATGAGATACTCCAGTGTTGATGTTTTCTTATGGTTTTGGTTGCTTGCCATTTGTCCAAAAATATGCCAATAATCTTCAGGGATTTCTTATTCTGGTGGAATAATTTGGGAGGAATTACGGAGTGGATTTAGAGGAAGATGTACAACACTTCCCCGATCTGGGATATTGGGTGTCTCTGTCTCAGCCACTCTCTCAGGGGATTCAGGCTCTATAGTTTTTACTTGTACTGCACTGCTACTTTCTCCTCCTCCTTCCCGTAAATTGCAAGAACTTCCCTCTCTTTTAGGGTTAGGAATTACGTGCTCCATTGTCTAAAGGCTTTGTTTAGACCCTTATGTTTCACTTTGAATCTCGACATGGGCTACAAATGGTGAGGTTGCTTCTTGAGGGAATATAGAAGGACTCTGAGTGGGAATGGTTCTGGGTCCTACAAATGCCTGGGATTCCACCTTCTTAATTATTTTTTCTATATATATTTTTCTTCCAAGGACCACCAATCCCTTGGGTTTTGTGGATTTAAGCTGGGGGTTTTGATCTATCTTTTTCTTCCTAGTCATAAACAAGGACACCTATCCTACCAACCTCTACACAATTTTTGAGAATCGGGATGGAGAGAAAGTATTTTTCTTACTGATACGCAGGTTATTATCTCTTGTTTTCAATACCCAGTTCTTCACAACAAAAGGAAAAAAGAAATAAGGGACATCACTCTCAAACACTCTCCCCAGCAACGAAGCCAAAATGTTGGGTCATAAAGGTGAATCTTTAAAGGTAACCTCAGTTCTCTTCATTAATTATCAGCCTAGGGGAAGTATTGTTATTTAAAGAGTGTAGGCACAATATATGAAAGTGGCATCAGAGGTTAACTAAGCTAAATTATCATAAGGAATATTGTCTAATTCTCAAAGTTCAATGAAACCAACTTCGGAGTGAATTATGAAATGTTTCTGACTCTTCAAGGGAGCTAACTTTGTTCTAAGCCTATGCAAAAGTAACTACTTAATATTGAAAAGAATAAATTGCAATTTAAAAACATGCTCTGATGAATTTAACAATAACTTTAATTAATTGAACAACAAGTCTAATAAAATTGAACAACAATCAATTATTCTAGATTTTTCAATGGAATTATTTTTTAATCGACTAATAACATCCTTCTGAATTAAACGTCAATCCAATGCCCACAATAATGATGAAAATATCAAACGTCAACAATATGTATAATTGAACAGCAATCGTATTGTAGCTAACCTAACAATTGAAAAAACATTGAATTCAGATAAAATAACAAGAATGGTAAACTAGTCTAGTAAAAATCAAGATATAACATTTCATGCTCGCAATTAACCAATTCAATGATGTATTGTGAAACGCAATGGATGACCTGAAACGAAAATTCTGTAAATAAACATAAAGCATAGAAGTAGCAGAAGAACCCTAGGGTTGGGCCCAAAGCCACTAGAAGCCTGCTGCTAAGGAATACTCAGAAGTTGTCTATTCCAAAAAACACCAAATTATTCATTAATCCATCGAGCAATACATTAGTACAAAACTTCACGATTATGTCCAAGTACGTTTATTAGAGAAATATTAAATTACAGGAATTGTTTTTCTTGTTCATTCTTCGGCCTTTTATAGATTAAAAGTGAATTCAGGAGTAGTAACGAACCTTTCTCACTATGGGACCCTGCTAAGTCATGGCTGTCAATTGAGTACTCCAAGCATGGACGTACCTTTCCATTTTCTGCCGATTCGTAAGAGCTGGTATGATTCTGTCTGCCTCCCTTGTCTGTTGTATTTCGGTCATCCGGTAAACAATTTGTCTGTTTTGCTTCCCTTTTTCTTGGCCCAACAATAGTAACTCTTTGTCTCATGTTTACTTTGGAAGACTCATAAAATTGGGTAAATTTTTGACGGTGTAGTGATAGGATGGTATTAGATCTCCCAAGTTCAATACTTGAACATGATAGTAGGAATATGTTTTCCATGCATGCATCTGAATGTTTATGTGTTAGGTCCCTATATTACTTGTATAGTCCCTTATGATTGTTAGTGAAACCCCCTTATTGTTATTATTGTACCTTTGTAACCCCCATTTTGTTATTATTGTGCCCTTAAATTATTATTGTTAGGTCGGCTAGGATTACATTGTGGCCCAATAGGATAACATTATGGCCCCATGGACTCCTATATATAGAAAGGAGGTTTTGTAAATTGTATCGTCCAATAATTGTTCATTTATGTAATGTATTGGAGGTTGCCCCCTCGAAGAGGCTTATTTCTAAGGCGTTGATATCTCTTTTCTTCTATTTTTTGAGCTTGTTACACAACATTTGGTATCAGAGGTTTGGATTCTAGGGTTTCGCTGCTCCAAATAGGTCATCGTGGAATTTTCGCTATGAATGTTTTTATAGGAAGTTTCAGAAGCTAAAAATTTTAGGGTGCCAAGATGAAATCCTGAGGAATATTGTCTAAAAATTTTAGAGCTTGGTTTGCAATATTTTTGGCGATATTATCTGTGGAATTTAGGTCTTTTGTCAGGCTCCTAAATAGGTCATCGTGGCATTTGCGCTATCAAAAATATTCTACGAAGGTTTAGAATCTGAAATTCATATGGTGTGGAGCTGAAATCCTGAAGAAATTCTTCAAAAAATTTCAGAGCTTGGTTTGCAATATTTTTGGAGATATGATCTGTGGAAGGTTGTGCTTTTTCAAGCTCCTGAATTTCATCTCAAAGAGGTGATCGTGGGAAAAGTTCAATAACTCTCTCTCTGGGCATCGGATTGGAGTTCCATAAAAGGTGGTCACAAGTACACGGACTTTAGTTTCTTGGCTATCAATTTTAGAGACAAAGGACGAAACAGTGAGACGTGGAAAGTCATATAAGTTCTCTCTACTGAACCAGTCCAGAATTAGGTCATTGTGGGAGATTGGACACAACTTTGTCTTGGAGAATCAAAATTAGGTCAGACCTGTGGCATTCGAAAGATGATTCAGAGGGCTACTTTGGTACTGAAATTAAAATATTGAAGTGCTGCAATCTCAAATATAATCCAATTTCAATATTGAGCTCCTCAAAAGCAAGAAAAAGGTGTGTATTTTGTTTTCGAATTGCATAAGTCTTGTTTGAAGAATCAATTTGAATTGATTCCAAGGGCATATTGTAGAATATATATCAGTATTGGGTTCTAAAATATGCCCCGTAAAAATAATTCAACACCCATTAAGCCTTCAGAAGGCTCTACTATGACTCATGAATATGAAGAATTGCAACATGATCTATCAAAATTACAAGAGCAAGTGCAACAAATTTCACTCTCGCAAAGAGCAACAAAAAATGAAATGGAAGTTTTGAAGAAAGGCGTGGAAGCTAAGATGGATGGCGTGCAAGCTAATATGGATGGCGTAGAAGCTAATATGGATGGCATGGAAGCTGGCATGGAAGCTAAGATGGATGACATGAAATACAACATGGAAAACATGAAGAATGATCTAAAAACAGACATTGAAGGTTTGACAAAGTTGATACAAGAAATGTTTCCTAATGGTGAAAAGATAGTATAAGAACCTCATGATGAGAACAAAATCAATGTTAATCATGATTTCATAAACTCTAATGTTGGCGGGAAGAACCACCATATTCCAAAAATGGATATGAGGAAGTTTGATGGAAAGGATTCTGTAACATGGATACTACAGATGGAGCAATATTTTGATCTCCATAATGTGCAAAACACACAAAAGGTACGCATTGCAACTTTACATTTAGAACAAATACATTTGTATGGTATCGATGGCTTTGCTCCCGTAAAAAAATTGTCACTTGGTCAATTTTTACGGAGGAAATGATAGCACATTATGAGGATACAAAGAGCAACACCTTCTTTAGCCAATTGATAAATCTCAAAAAAAAGGGTTTAGTGGAGCAACACATTAAGGACTTCCAAAAATTGAATATAAGGGTAACTGATATTCCAGAGGAACATAGGATTGATCTCTTCATAGGCACTTTAAAGGATAACATTCAACATTGAGTTCCCGTTTTGGAACCTGATTCATTGGAGAAGGCATTCAGGTTGGCAAGAAAAGTTGAATGTAAAATTATGGCGACAAGGAAGCCTACCACTCAATTCTATAAAGAAGGAAGTGTTGCTACGCCTAGATTTCCACAACCTACAAGGTTGACACCACAAAAATTGGAAGAAAAAAGAGTAAAAGGGCTTTGCTACAGTTGTGATAGCAAATACACTAAAGGTCATAAGTGTGCTAAGAAGAAATTATTTTACATAGATTATGAAGAGGAAGAAGGAAATGAACAAGAAGAGGATATACACCAAGAACCAGCCCTAGAAAAGGAAGAAATGAATCTGAACATATCATGCAATGCACTGGCAGGAATTACCACTCCTCAAACTCTCAAGATAGAAGGACAAATAAAGAAGAAAAAGGTAATAGTGTTGATTGATTCAGGTAGCACGCATAATTTTATTCATTTTAAGGTAGCCAAGGAATTAAATTGTTTCCTATACCCAGCACCAGAATGTCAAGTGATGGTTGCAAATGTAGGAACTATAAATTGCTCTGGAAAATGCCATAATATCAAGCTAACTATGGGGGAATATGTATTGACTAGTCCAATGCTTTCCATTCCCATGGGAGGTGCTGATGTTGTACTAGGAGTACGATGGTTACAATCTTTGGGGATGGTAGCTTTTAATTTTCAAGAACTTTTCTTGAGATTTTTTTCAGAAGGAAAGGAAATCGAATTATAGGGTATTGAAGGGAAGCCGGGAAGGATAATAAGCTCTAATGTCATGACAAATATTATAAAGAAAGAACAACGAGGCGTAATTGCACAATTATGCTCACTAGAAGTTCCGACATCAAAATCATCTATTTCTGCAGATCTCCAACAAGTCTTGGACAATCATTCCAAGGTGTTTGAAACTCCCAAAGGACTCCCACCTATTCGTGATCATGATCATGCTATTCATTTGATTCCGGGAAGTGTTCCTCCAAACATCCGGCCTTATAGATATCCTTACTTCCAAAAGAGCGAAATTGAACGTATGATTGCAGAAATGTTAGAGGCGGGTATAATTCAACCTAGTCAAAGTTCTTTCTCTGCTCCTGTAGTATTGGTACACAAGAAGGATGGATCATGGCGCATGTGTTCAGACTGTAGGGAGCTCAATAAGCTCACCACTAAAGATAAATTTCCCATTCCTGTGATTGATGAATTATTGGATGAATTACATGGAGCAATTTATTTTACCAAGTTGGATCTTCGTTCAGGATATCATCAAATTAGAATGAAGATTGAAGATATTCCAAAAATAGCATTTCGAACTCATGAGGGTCATTATGAATTTTTGGTCATGCCTTTTGGCCTTACCAATGCACCTTCTACATTTCAAGGGTTGATGAATTCCATTTTCAAGCCCTTCCTTAGAAAATTTGTGCTAGTATTTTTTGATGATATACTAATCTACAGCAGGTCTTGGAAGGATCATGTTGAACATGTTGTCAGGGTGCTCAAACTATTGCAGGAGAAACAATTATATGCAAAAACATCCAAATGTTTCTTTGGAGTACAAGAGGTGGAATATCTGGGTCATATTATATCTCACGAGGTGTTAAAGTAGACCCTAACAAAATTAAAGCCATTAAGGAATGGAAATTCCCCAAGACAATAAAGTAGTTGCGAGCATTTCTCGGGTTAACAGGGTATATCGAAAGTTTGTTAAGAATTATGGGAGAATAGCAGCACCTCTAACAACATTATTGAAGAAAGATGCATTTTCATGGACTCCTGAAGCAACTAAGGCCTTTGAACATCTTAATGAGGAAATGTGCCTAGCACCGGTCTTAGCTACGCCAGACTTCACAAAAACCTTTATTGTGGAATGTGATGCCTCAGGAAATGGAATTGGTGCAGTTTTAATGCAGGAAGGAAGACCCATTGCTTTTGAAAATCGTCCAATCAAAGGAAAGTATTTACAAAAACCTATTTATGAGAAGGAAATGTTAGCAATACTGCATGCACTAAAGAAATGGAGAACTTACCTAATGGGAAGACACTTCAAGGTAAAAACTGATCATGATAGTCTTAAACACTTTTTGGAACAAATACTATCTTCAGAAGAGCAACAAAAATGGGTAACAAAGATGTTGGGTTATGAATTTCAAATAATCTACAAAAAAGGAAAGCTTAATGTTGTTGCAGATGCACTCTCAAGAAAGAATGAAGAGGTGGAAGCATTTCTTTGTGCCATTTCTATTATCCAACCATATTGGATAACCAAAGCAAGAGATGAATGGAAGAAGGACAAAGATGTATGGACACTCATTCAAAAGTTGCAGCAAGATCCTAGTACATCTGATACATTTAGTTGGAAAAATGATTCCTTATGGTACAAAGATCGCTTATATCTTTGTAAGAATTCACAACTAAAACAAAATATTCTTCTGGAATTGCACACTTCTCCTTTAGGAGGACACTCAGGATTTTTAAAAACTTACCACAGGGTGAAGAAAGAATTTTTTTGGGATGGCCTTAAATCTGATATTCAAAAGTTTGTGGTGGAATGTTTGGTTTTCCAGCAGAATAAATTTGAGACAATTAAGACCCCTGGACTTCTACAACCTTTATCCATTCCAAGTCAACGTTGGGAGGATATTTCAATGGATTTTATCACAGGTTTACCTAAGTCTGAAGGAAAGAGTGTCATCATGGTGGTAGTTGATAGACTTACCAAGTATGCACACTTTTGTGCATTATCTCATCCATTTAAAGCAAATACAGTTGCTACTACATTTATGGACACAATTCAAAAGCTACATGGAAACCCAAGGGTTATTGTGAGTGACAGAGATCCCATTTTTACTGGAAATTTTTGGACGGAGTTATTTTCTTGGTTGGGTACTCAATTAGCTCATAGCTCATCTTATCATCCTCAATCTGATGGTCAAACTGAGATAGTAAATAAATGTTTGGAAGGATATCTTCGTTGTTTTGTATCCGATAAACAAACACAATGGGTCAAGTGGTTACCTCTTGCTGAATGGTGGTATAACACTTCCTTCCATACTGCAGCAAAAATGACCCCATTTATGGCACTTTATGGATATCATCCACCATCCATCACATCATATTTAAGAGAAAATTCGAAGGTTCAAGCAGTGGAAGATCACATCGAGCATCAGCAAGAAGTTCTCCTACTCTTAAAGGATAACCTGAATTTGGCACAAAATCGAATGAAACAACAGGCAGATCAACATCGTAGCGAGAGAAGTTTTGATGTAGGAGATTGGGTATTTTTACGGCTACAACCATACAAACAAATGTCCCTCAAGCAAGCAAAGAAGGATAATAAATTATCGCCAAAGTACTATGGTCCTTACAAGGTGTTGCAAAGATTGGTACTATGGCATACAAATTGGAGCTTCCTGCTTCTTCGCGAGTACATCCAATTTTCCATGTTTCATGCTTAAAGAAGGTTATCGGTGAAAATCTTCCAGTTCAAACAATATTACCAGAACTTGATGAGGAAGGAAAAATCATATTGGAATCCCATGATCATTAAACAAGAATTCGAAAACTACTGAATCGATCAATGTGGTCGTAGTATCTTCATCAAGTGGAAGTACTTTACCCAACGTAGATTCGACATGTGAGGATGAGAATTTTATACGTGTTGTTCCGTAGCTACCCGCTACTGAGGACAACACTTTTGAAGGAGAGGGGCGTGTTAGTCCCTATATTACTGCTAGTCCTTATTATTATTAGCAACCCCCTTATTGTTATTATACCAAAATTTATTTTGTTATTATTGTGCCCTTAAATTATTATTGTTAGGTCAGCTAGGATTACATTGTGGCCCACTAGGATTACATTATGGCCCCATGGACTCCTATATATAGAAAGGAGGTTTTTTAAATTATATCATCCAAGAATTGTTCATTTATGTAATGTATTGGAGGTTGCCCCCTTGAAGAGGCTTATTTGTAAGGCGTTGATATCTCTTTTCTTCTATTTTTGGAGTTGGTTACACAACACTATGTGGTTTCTATGCACACATTTCCATGTTTATGGCTATTACACATGGGGTCATTATATGTAGTTTGTGATATCATTCGTGATGCCGATATATTGATATTATTATGTATATACACGTATGATGCTCATATGGACTTATTTGTACAAATAATATAACATCCCCTAAACTTTACCAAGGTATTTTGATTATGTTTATATTTGTTTTATCTGACATGGTATGTCTGCTAGAAGAAGAGAATCATATATGATAACTTGAATGCTGGATTATAGTTCATGAGACTCTCCTTATATATCAGACGAACAACCAAGAGATGAGTACTCTCCTAGCATAGGAGATATCTTAAGAAGTATAAAGGAAAAAATTAGAAGTTGTAAGGAAGATAATAGCCGAATCATTAAGTCAGAAGAAAGAGTTTCTAGGGCATAGAAGAAACAAGAAGAATTTGATGTAGTTATCCTTCATATTTTGTTATATTTGTAGAGAAAAAAACAATTATGGATTAGTTACAGATAGAAGTACAACAATAATGGGGCATATGGTGATGGGTCTCATGGCAGGTGCAGATTAGACAAGGATGACATAGTCAGGGATGGAAGGTTCTTGGATACACTTGATAGGAGAGATACTGGCTATGAGTTTTATTCTAGTTCTAGTTCAAACAAGTGTTATGGTCATCATCGCTATCATCCTTACAAGAGGAGTGAGAGGGATATTTTCCAGATAATTTCAAGAAATCTAAGCCACCTACATTCAATGTAGAGTTGAAGAAAGTGGAAGATGAAAAGCCATGGTTGTTTGGTATGAATAATGTATTTAAGGGACATGACTCTATAGAGAACATTAAGGAAAAGATAGATATTTTTTGTCTTAAAGAGAAAGCAGACATTTGATGGGAAGATGTGAAGCATGTCAGACACATCAGGACATAGGGGTGGAGTTGCCATGAATTCAAGAGACTCTTTAAGAAGAAGTAATTTTAAGAAAGGTAGAATGATGGAAATTCAAAGGAGTTCTATTAGCTAAATATGGGATCTATGACAGATCAGAAGTGAATAACTAAGTTCCTATATTTTTTGAGGTATGTGTTGTATATTATGAATGAGAGGGAAAAATTTCAGATATTTATCAATGGGATGTCAAGATTTAAGGATCGGATTTGGTATGATGAGCTTCGGTTAATGGAAGAAGTCATTGGAAATTTGAAAAAATATTATGATAAATTGACGCATAAGACCAAGTGTAAGCATGTTTGGAAAGGGACGTAAAAGAATAAAGGAAAATCAACATCGAAGCAAGGAACACCTAAAAATGTAGGGAGAAGGAAAATTGGTCTCAGCCTAGAGAGAATCAAAACAAAAGTAGTGGGCCTTTGCAATGTTGGATATGTGGGAAGGATAATCACACAAAAGATTGTTTGTTGTATAAGGGTGGTAGAACTCATATCTATAGTGCTCAGGAGGTGGAGATAGTTGGCGATGTTGGGTATAGAATTCCTTGGATCTATGTGTCATTTCGTAACAAGAAGATAGGTCATGAGACACCCATTTTCAATATGGAAGGTAAGTTGTATGATTAATTTGTTTCCCTTTTGATTGACCCTAGATATAAGTAATGTTATGTTAATTCTAACTCGGTGGATAAGTGTGGTTTGAGAAAAGAAATGCATGCAAAGTCTTCATTGGTGCATTTGGTTATAGGTACAAAGAAAATACGTTATCATTGGGTAAGAGCTTGTGCCTTTGGGTTGAATGTTATTCCTACATCATTACCTATAAATGTGCGTCCATTGGGATCATACAATATGTTGTTGGGTATGGATTGGCTGTAATTTTATAGGAGTAAGGTGGATTGTTATGAGAAGGATATTTATTGCTTGGATGATGATGGAGAAAAGAGAATCTTGCAAGTAAGAAGAATCCTACATCGGTGAGTATGGTACAACCATGAAGGTAAAGAGAAGTTGCAGGAAAGGGTGTGTGTTATTTGCAGTGCATGTTTCTATTGACAAAGGTAATGTTGTTGAGGATGTGGAAGTCTTGAAGAGCTATATAGTTTTACATCAGTTTCAAGATGTATTTCGAGTAGATATTTCAAAGTTGTCTACTCATAGGGAAGTCGAATTTTCTACTCAGTTGGTTCCATGATCAACAAAATCATCAAAGGAAACTTATAATATGAGCACTCCATAATTAGTGGAACTAAATTTGTTTTTGAAGGAAATTATTGATAAGGGATACATTAGGCCAACTATGTTGCCTTGGGGTGTAGCAATGTTATTTTTCAAGAATAAGGATGGTACTCTCAGGTTGTGCATTTGTTACCGAAATTTGAACATGGTGACGATTAAGAACATGTATATGTTACTGAGGATGAATGAATTATTTAATCGATTAAAGGGAGACAAATTGTTCTCGAATATTGATTTGAGATCAATATATCAACAAGTACACATCAAAGAAGAGAACATGTACAAAACTAATTTCCTAACCAAGTATGGGCATTATGAGTTTGTTCTGGTTCCTTTTGGTTGGACTAAATCTCCAACTACTTTCTTGTTTTTGAAGAATAATTTGTTGTGTCCTTACCTGGACAAGTTTTTTATAGTATTCCTTGACAATATATTGATATATTCTAGGAATGAGGAATATCATGCCGAACACTTAGCAACAATATTGAGATTTTTAAGAGAGCATCATTTATATTCCAATCTTAGTAAGTGAAATTTCGTTTAGAAAAAAGTTCATTACTTTGGATATGTTGTTTCCAAGGAAGGTATAGCACTGGACCCAGAAAATATAAGAGCTATAATGGAATGGGAAGCTCCTAAGAAAGTCGATGAGGTCAAATAATTCATGGGGTTAGAAAGTTATTATAGGAGGTTCATTAGAAACTTGTCTCAAATTTCCTATCATATTACATCTTTGTAGAGGAAAGGATATAAATTTGAATGAAAAAAGGAATGTGTAGCTATTTTTGAGCATTTGAGGCAATTTATTACTAACACTCCATTTATAAATATTGCAAATACAGAAAAAAGAGTTTTTTTGTGTACATATTTTTGCAGGAGAGGATTTTGTAGAGTCTTGATGCAAGATCGACAGGTGGTATGCTACGAGTCAAGGAAACTGAATGAGCATGAGCAGAACTATGTGGCGCATGATATTGAGTTGGAAACTATCATTAATGCATTGAATATGTGGAGCAATTATCTTCTTGGCAAGAGGTTCATATTTATGATTGATCACAACGGGTTGATATACTTGCTTGACCAACCTACTCTGAATTTTGGGAAAGATAGATCATTGGCTATGCTCATTCAGTTTGACTTCAAGATAAAGTACATTGAGGTTAACGATAACATGGTTGCAGAAACTCTTATTAGATGAGTTCAAGTATATCACATAACAACTGATGAATATCATCAATAGGTATATTTTGAAGATCATGATGCCATCCTACAACCTTAGAAGTTTGATTTTCTCACATTAATTCAGATATTTTGTTATATTATACTTAGTAGGAAGATTAAAAGGTGTTTCTCATAGTATGTGGCCTAATGTGGTTTAACTGCAAGACAATGAATATTTTCTTAGGTATTCACTAATGCGGAGTCTCGATGGAGAAAAGAAAGAGAGAATTTATGGGGTTTTCCCACCTCCTTAACTCCCTAAATTGGCTTGGGATCATAATATCCTCTGTCATTAGATTGAATTCATTGGAAACCGAGTCAATCCTCATGCAATTGAAGCTTAATAAGGACAAGATCCACTATTTTCTATATGAAGGAGGAAATCACTTCTATTTTCAAGGCATCTACTATCAACTATCCTTTCTATAAGTAAAGAAGATTAAAAGCTCATTAGGATTCAGATTTCTGTTTCAGCTAGGTGTACATATTGAGCATAGAGCTTGACAGTGTCATTTTGAATTTTTATGTGATGTATAATACTTTTAATTTATGATAATGCGAAGCTTGTTATTAAGATACATCTAAGTTAGTTTCATAGGGCTGAGACCCTTGGGTTTTGTCCCAACCTAGTGTCTTAGGTCCCTCTTGTGTATTTGTGTTTCTTTCTTAGCTTCAAGCATTCCATACCTTTCTTTAATTTCTGTAGAGGTTAAGCTATAAAAAAAAATTGTGATTAGAAGCTTCTGCATCACCTATCTTGTAGGAGAATGGTTGGAATAATTCATAATCTCCATAAAAAATATTGTGTTTATTATTTCTTTGAAATAGATGCATTACAGTTTCCCTTCTGCATACTTTCTTTACATATATTGGAATCTAGTTCAATGACTTGAGTAATGTTAGAAGCATAAAATAGATGTTATTTAAATTCAGCTCATATTTTCCATCATAGTTCTTATTACTATGTTAATGATCAAAGAATGCATGTGTGTGACTGATTGTAGGGCTGTGTTATTCTGCAAGGGTACATATTTCAACTCCATGTTGGAATCCTCCATATTCCCTCTACATCTCTCAATCCCATATATAAGACTCTATTTTCACAGTAACTCTACTCAACAAATTTAGGACACACTAGGAAGTCATCCTGGTTCAAGACAAACCTCCAAGAGGTGTTGGGCTTGGCTAGGAGGCTTCCGAAAACTTCCTCCTCACTCCATAACGTTGATACACCTCTTCATGCTTTCAAGACTTCATCTCCACCCTAAAAACACCGTCGGAACCCCTCCTATAGAACTACATGTCCTCCTTTAGCATGCCTATAACACAAATTTCCTTCACTATATTTTCCCCCCACTTCAACATTAGCTCAATTAGGATGAATAAAAACCCTAAGTTGTGATTTAATGGTCAAGAGAACATCATAGAACAATGAAACCATTCCTTTCCCTCACTACAAAAACATAGTAGAATTATTCTTTCAATTACAAGCAATTTACAACTTCAATTTCTGATTTTTCTGCAAGGGTCAGTAGACAAATGATTCATGTAATTTTCTAATTAGTTTCATGAATGATGAAAATTATAGTATCATTCCTTCTACAATTATATTATCTTTGTGTTGAGGAGGTAAATCCCCTCTGCGGATAGAGGCGATCCCTACTAGCCCAGCAGGGGTCTAGCAACAATAAAAATGTTACGACACAAGATCCTAGTTACGAATGAAAATAATAAAGATGGAAGCCTACCTGGAATCCAATGCTACGATCTGAAGAAGAAAGCGTTCCCGTTCCTCAGCCCCGGCAGATCACAATCCTCCACGATCTCCACAGATGGACACCTGCACATGCAAGAAACAAACAGATACAAGCACAAAATCTAGCATACGTAACTAATATCAGTCAGAAAGGATATTAATCATATTAACATGATCGAAAACAGAGTGGAACCATAATCATAATCATTCATTAAATAACAATCGAAAGAGATTACAACCAAAGTTCTGACGTCGTGGTCTCCTTCGGATGGGTCTCCAGTCATTCACGTCTCGCAATGCTCGCCAGGGAAAGGGAAAAACTCTCCAGAGTCTCTCGACGATAATCTCCTTACTTGATTCGGCCTTAAGGGAAGAAAGAGGGCTCTTACAACACAAAGGCTCTTGGGAATTTGGAGATTCAAAGCTTAGGCACTTCAAGACTATCAGCCTTTCAGCCCCTTCATCAATGGATGAAGGCTATATTTGTAGAGGAGAGGAGGAGGTTGGGATCCCTACAATAGTGGAAGGGAGGCCTTATCCCTTGGGAGGTTCCCCATAAGGTGGAAACAAGAGGCCAAAGGAGGAAGGTCGTGGTTATCCAGGTGAAACCACTCCTGATGACTCATCCACGAAGTTGTTGTAATCGAAACTTCGCCTCTTTTTTTAAAAAACTTTCCAAAAGTAGAGTGACGCGGGTGCTTAACTGGGACAGAGCACCAATTGGCACGGGCTTAGTGTTAATTTTCCCCCATTGGCACGGGTACATAACGGGCTACCAGCGCCACGGCAAAAACAGGTGTTTTTAGGGGTCTGCTCAGGAAATGATCAACAGAAGGAATGTTGTCCTCATGGAAAGGGATGCAATGATGGCATTTGCAAGACATGACACTACTTATTGGTCACAGAAACGACCCTCCAATGGGCGAGATGGGAATTGCAGGGACGGTGAAAAATTACTGTGTAACAGATGCCCCCTAAAGCATGAGGCCCGACAGAGAGAGGGGTGAAATGCTTTACGAGAACATGTTCAACTGAAGCTCCACCGTCGGAGAACCTGCGTAGAAAAATACAATTGATATCTCAAGTACATGATGTATATGCGGTATGGGCGCAGCCATCCGAAACAGAGTACACTATAATCTGGATCCAGGGTATGGGCGCAGCCATCCAGCGAGGATCAAATAAATAGACTCAGGTATGGTCGCAGCCATCCAATCAGTGAGTCATGTACATAATGATAATAATCCACAATCCCAGCCTGGATTACAACAGACACAATCCAGGGTCTTGCGCTCCATCTCGACCCAAACAAAGTACAAGTTCAAGCATGGGAATATGTGAGCTGAAGTCGAACATGCAAGAACATCGTCTGATTACCAGCCAGTGATGAGAGCTGTTAACAGACGCAAGAGGAACCACCAATAATGACAATGGCCCTCAGGGTACTACAGGTACAATATACGGCATGTGAATCAATGAGTTGGCTTCGAACACCCACAGAATCACTCGATCGGAGGCCAATGATGAAAATCCCACGTCGAATGCGATGAACCTGCCATTGAGGCATGCAGGCTCCAAGGTACCATAAAGGAGTCTCTAGATCAACTTCCTGGATAATGAGCTGAAGTTGACAGGAAGTGACCTTGATCGAAGGTGGGCCATAATGTTTCCCACATCATCGACATGAGACAGAGGAACATGATGTTTTTGTTGTGAATCAAGGTCAGATGAGAATCAGAGGAAGGTTGATATGTGCAGAGGTCAACTTCTCTTGAACATATTGACGACACGACAGTGGATTTGGCAGTATTTGACATCAAAAGATTAGAGGTCATGGTGATGAGGCAAAGAGTAGATGAGAGGTCAAAAGGGATTTTCCAAAACCCATGGAGGCAAAGTGAAGAAACGAGATGAGATGTCCCCAACCCGACACGAATGCAGAAAAGTGCCATGTTCAAGAGCGACATACTGCTGACACGACAATGATTATGGTTCCATTTTTCCCCACCATGCTTGGCGAGTACCCCAATTATTTTTTATAACAAGCTTGAAGGGGATAGCATATGCTTGTAATATAAGTCCGCCCTTCGGGCGAATCCATCCTAGTGCATTTAACGAGTCCTAGGAAGGAGAAACTCGGATACCGTCATTTCGACTGAATCCAATGTCATCAAATTTTAACGAGTCTGACAAAGGAAGAACTCGGCGTCTTTTCATGTTTAGAGAGTTTGAAAAGACAGCAGAAAAGTAAACTCCAAAGGTCCCTTTTCGTAAATAGTTTCTCAGACCCAAAAAGGTAGAAAACAATATCCAAGAAAACCTCCTAGTCGCGATAGGCTAGGGTATTCCTTTTTCATAATCAATATATCCCAGCTCGAAAAAGGGTTAAATGTATACTGGGTAGATGTCGATTCGTGTCCATTTTAACGATATCGAAACGGCAAGGGCCTCGGCAATATTTTCATGTTTAGAGAGTCAGAAAAGAGCTGAAAGTTGACTCCTCCTGGAGGAACGAGTTGTATTAAGGGTAGCAACTGGTTCCGATAATGGTGGAACTGCTCAAAACAAGATAAAGGTCGAGAGGCTGGCTAAAAAGACCACTCATCGCAGCGGTTCCTCTGGAACGGGTAAAACAACTAAGTGAAGGCATATGATCAGCCAAGCAGATAGTGAGGATGGAGTGAGAAAACCAAGGTTCATCTAGCAAAACAGCCTGATAAAATGGCAATCACAAGAGGTAAAATGGGGATGGTTTCATTTTTACACAAGCCTGAAATCAGTAAACTTTGCTTGAAGTGGGTTTTATTTTTACACAAGCTTGAAACAAAGATAAACTATGCTCGAAATTGGTTTCATTTTTACACAAGCTTGGAACGGAAACAAACTATGCTTTAAAAAGTAAGCATGCCCCCAGCATGGTGACTCAATTCGAGGTGCATGCCCCCCAAGCTTTAGTCCATATGAAAGGAAGATGGAGTGAAGGTTCAAATTACGAGATCAAGAGACAGACTCGACTGGGATTTTATGAAAACTTATCAAAGACTCGAATTGAACAGGAATGTGTGTCATTGTTTTAATGAGGTTGACACATTAAAAGAACTATCCTCGGAACACCTTGTTTCATGGTTTAAGGAGCTTGGCACAAGACAAAGAACTCTGCTCCGACAACCTTGTTTCATTTTTTAAGGAGCTTGACACAAGACAAGGAACCCTGCTCCGACCATCTTGTTTCATTTTTTAAGGAGCTTGACACAAGACAAGGAACTTTTCTCCTACAACCTTGTTTCATTTTTTAAGGAGCTTGACACAAGACAAGGAAATTTGCTCCGACAACCTTGTTTCATTTTTTTAAGGAGCTTGACACAAGACAAGGAACTCTGCTCCAATGACCTCATCATAATGAACAAGAAGTCATCGCTTCCAAGAGTTCTACTCCCGATGGAAGGAAAACATCCTGGAATTCAGGACCCAATGCCCCCAGCACTCTATGCACGACGGCACTATCATTGAGCACAAGCATGGGGTAGGCAACCACATAGTTGATCTGCGGTGGGGTAGATACGACGGGTGAATAAAAACTAGGAAGGGATGATGGCGTGCCAGTTACCACATCAGGACCAAAGAACAAAAGCTGATCAATGGTCACGATCCGTCCTTCATGTGGAAAACAGACCACACGGAAAAGGGAGGAGACGAGTGCTCCCATGGCATAGGTGTAATCACGCCCCAGGAGCATATTGAAATCCAAGGGGCCTGGAATGACCATCACGTCCATATGGACGGTTTTACCTCCCAAAGTAATAGGTAACCTTGGAAGGATCCCCAACGGTTGACTCGTCCTTCTATTAAATGCCAACAGATTCTGCGTAACAGGTGCAAGCGACAGCGAATTGAAAGCTTGCCAAGTAGCTGAGGATAGAATACTAACAGATGTGCCTTTGTCTATAATGGTGTTGGGTATGACCAGACCAAAAGCCTGTACTGTGATATCGAAAGGCACATAAGACGGAAGGCGGTATCCTGCAAATCGACTCCAATCGAAGGAAGCGACCAAACTACTTGGAGGGGCTACCATCGAACCGAGATGGTCTTCCCCTGGTGTTATGGAAGAAGAAGAACCATCCTCCACGACCTCCATCTCGAAGGTGGGAGGGGTATTCTCCAGGATCTCCATCACGGGAGGTGGAGGAGCAACTTCTTGAGGTATAGGGACAAGAGAATATTTCTCCAAGTCCGAGGAATCTGAAGAAACAAGAAGAACCTGAGGGATGTGAGGTCTACTCTCAATGGAAAAGACTTGGTGCACCGTAGATGGGGCCAGTTCAACCGATCCCACGACCAATGGTTGGTCAGGAACGGATTCCTGAATTCGAATTTCTGAGTGAGCGGGATTGACCAAGGATGATTCTTGACCAATCGTAGGATCAACTAGCGGAGGACTCAAAGAAAGTTGTTTGTAACCAGCCGGGAGGCATGGTGTAGAAACAGTTGAGTTGTCCAACACTCTCTTGGCTTCATCCATATACGGACAAAGGTGAATGGCATGGTGCCCTTCACACAACTTACAGGGATTGGTAATCTTACCCTGCTTCTTAGGAGACTTACCAGCACCAGTTGAAGATGTGCCCCCAACTTGACTCCCGGAAGCCAAAGGCAACGATGGGTAACCATTGGACCATACTTCGAGCACCTTGGGAATTCCAGGGAATTCTCGAAGAAGATGGTCTCCCATGCACAACATGCAAGGGAACTTGACTTTCTACGGAGGGTTGGGAATTTTATCGATGGAAGGCTTCTTAGGCGCAATAGCCACAGAGCTAGCCTCTCCTTTATCAGAATTCTTCTTCTTTGTCTTCTTCTTCTTCTTCTTAGCCACTTGGTTACTCGAATCCAGACTTTCACTAGGCGAAGTAGAAGAGGAGGACGCAGAAACAGGCGAAGAAGGGGAGAGGTCCACCTTGGAATCAACATGATGTTGTTCAGGTGGAGGAACTGGTTGAACAGAAGCTGAGACATTCGGGACCACAGAGGTTGAGAACAACCAAACAGGCAACCCAACAGTTAACCCAAGAAGGGACAACATTGCCATATAAGGAGCACCAACATTTCCAAAAGGAGGAAAAGGACTAGGATTCCCATCTGAGGGGATTCCTTGGTTGCTAAACTTCGGAAAAGTTTCCATTAGAAACAATCTTCATAACAACACCCTAAGGAAACTAACTTTAACTAGGAATATTTCGTGGGTAGTTAATTTTTAAAACATTGGAACAAAACTCTATCGTTTCATATTTTAAGAGTCGAGAAATAGGAAAAAGGTGACTCTATCACTTTCAGATTGGAAACAAGCGTGAAAGGACAAGCGCTTGATGATCTTTTCAAATTTAGGGAGTCAGAAAAGACCAAATTACTGCTCGGGAATACTAGGCAAAAAGGGTGTACCAAATATCCGTGAACTGCAATATACACCTTGGTTTCAATAATGAAACAGAAATCAACCAAGGACTTTCCGTACGTGCAGGCAATCTCCCCGAATGTTGTGTTCAGTGTATCACGGGTATAGGGCGGCAGACTCAGCTTCCTATGGATAAAGGATTGAAAAAATAGAGGGGTCTCTGTTTATATACGTGATGGTATGGGGAGCACAGGTCCGTACTAGCGCTGTCTAAAGCCAAAAGGCGAGCGATAGCTGCTAGGTTTAACGACACCGGAACACGTCTCTAGCCTAGACCTCTAAATATTTCGTTAATGTTTCAATGCTTCCTAAGGTAAATTGAGTAAATTTTATGGTTGATCTTCAATTATGTTTCGGTTTCAAGGCCCTACCATATGTCATATGACAATCTCTTGTATGCGACTACATGAGAAAATAAAACTTTTCAATTCGATGAATGCTATCTAGTTAAGGGAAGAGCTTCAAAAAATGATGCAACAAACAGCAAAATTGAAAACGAAACTTTTCCAAACTAGATGACTTTCACTGTCCAAAAGTATTCTAAAACATTCAACGAAGCGAATTATGCAATGTAATCTATGCAAAATTCTTTTTCCGAAAACTATGTAATTGTAATCTATGCACAATTTCCTTTTTATTTTCAAATAATAAGAATGCACTCAATGCATTTTTCGATAAAATGAGAATCTACTTAATGCATGCTTTTAATAAAAGAGAATGCAATCAAAGCGATTTCTAGTTTTCAATCACTAAACAATGTAATCTAAGTTCAATGATGGATCTCAAAAAATCCTTTTCAATGCAATGTGATCTAATGCATTTTAACGAAAGGAAAACTATGAGACGAAAACTAAAAGAACGCAAATCTCCTTAATGAAAGGATGAAAGCAAAAGGGATGCAAAAAAACACTAAGAATGCAATCGTTGTTTCAAAATACTTTGTCACGAAATCCCTTGAAAGGCGACAAGACATATGAGGTCACACACAAAGAGGACTTCCAAAGCACGAGATGAAAACAAGGCATTCATTCCCTTTTACATCAAACAATCATGGAAAGAAGACACTCCAAACAATGAGCAATGTAATCTATGCTCATACAGAGGAAAGGCCAGAAGGGAAAGACGCACTGGTGAAGGATTTAGGGAAAAAAACTCAAATTTCACACATCCTGAAATTGGCCCGACTTGTACATTGACAACTAGCGCCAACTGGCACGACTTGTACATTGAAAACTAGTGCCAATGACCAATTGGCGCGGGTTGCTAACTGACAACAAGCGCCAACACCTGAAAATGAAAAAACAAAGAATTTCTCCCAACCAAGACCAGACTCACCACTTCAAGCAGAATCCACAACAAACCCAGAAGCAAAGTACTGACCAAAAGAAGCTTCCGAACAAGGGTAACCCTACCACCTACAGGAAATGGCGCAACTGTCTGGCTGTAATCCACGCTAGACAGGGGATGGTGCGAGTGATGAACTGGCAAACTGCACCAACTGGCGCGACTGTTAGGGCTAAACTCGCACCAATCAAGCCAACTATGAAAAGGTGAAAATTCGGAAAAGCATAGGTCAGATCTGATCCTCTGGGGCTGAACCAAAATCCAAACACTCATAAAGGAACCTAGCCCAGAAGGCCAACCAAGCAAGGAAAACCGTGAAACAATCAAAATGAGACAATCAAAACTAGACGATCCCCAGCGGAGTCGTCAAATTGTTGAGGAGGTAAATCCCCTCTGCGGAGAGAGGCGATCCCTACTAGCCCAGCAGGGGTCTAGCAACAATAAAAAATGTTACGACGCAAGCTCCTAGTTATGAATGAAAAGAATAAAGATGGAACCCTACCTGGAATCCAATGCTACGATCTGAAGAAGAAAGAGTTCCCGTTCCTCAGCCCCAGCAGATCACAATCTCCACGATCTCCGCAGATGGACACCTGCACATGCAAGAAACAAACAGATACAAGCATAAAATCCAGCATACGTAACTAAATATTAGTCAGAAAGGATATTACTCATATTAACATGATTGAAAACAGAGTGGAACCATAATCGTAATCATTCATTAAATAACAATCGAAAGAGATTACAACCAAAGTTCTGACATCGTGGTCTCCTTCGGATGGGTCTCCAGTCGTTCACGTCTCGCAAAGCTCACCAGGGAAAGGGAAAACCTCTCCAGAGTCTCTCGACGATAGTCTCCTTACTTGAGTCGGCCTTAAGGGAAGAAAGAGGGCTCTTACAGCACAAAGGCTCTTGGGGATTTGGAGATTCAAAGCTTAGGCACTTCAAGACTTTCAGCCCTTCAGCCCCTTCATCAATGGATGAAGGCTATATTTATAGAGGAGAGGAGGAGGTTGGGATCCCTACAATAGTGGAAGGGAGGCCTTATCCCTTGGGAGGTTCTCCATAAGGTGGAAACAAGAGGCCAGAGGAGGAAGGTCATGGTTATCCAGGCGAAACCGCTCCTGATGACTCATCCACGAAGTTGTTGTAATCTAAACTTCACCTCTTTTTTTAAAAAACTTTCCAAAATCAGAGTGGTGTGGGTGCTTAACTAGGATAGAGTGCCAATTGGCGTGGGCTCAGTGTTAATTTTTCCCCATTGGCGCGGGTACATAACGGGCTACCAGTGCCACGGCAAAAACAGGTGTTTTTAGGCGTCTGCTCAGGAAATGATCAACAGAAGGAATGTTGTCCTGATGGAAATGGATGCAATGATGGTATTTGCAAGGCATGACACTACTTATTGGTCACAGAAATGACCCTCCAATGGGCGAGATGGGAATTGCAGGGACGACGACAAATTACTGTGTAACACTTTGTTTCACCTTCATGAAAATTTATTTAGGATCTACAAATTGAAGAAATGGAAGTTCTTCTTTCCTAGTTTGAATATTTTTTTCAATTATACTTTCATCGCCAAGGTTTCATTGCAGACAAGTAGGAGGGATGGTATCTAGACAACCCTGATCTAATGCCATAGTTGATGGTGGCATGAGTAGAATCCAAACTAATGTTCATATTGTTAGTGTTAGTATTTGCATACTTTCACCAGGGATCAAAACAAATTTTGCATGTGCATCTTAGGTGTCCCATTCTGAAGGAATTTTCTATCATTCCATTACGTCATGATATAAAATTGTTCCACTAGTCGTTGTCCTTGTCAAGTGTCCCATTTTCTTCACAAGTATATACCTACTGACCCTCTTTCAAGTTTTCATCATGTTGAAAACAATTCTTCTCTCATTTCAATTTTAGTAAAAGTCACTCATTGAGTCAGTTTCTTTCATTTCTCATTGGGTCACTAGGGTTTCATTAGGTCAAATCATTGCATTGTCTCATTTTCAATAAAGGGCAGCAGAAGGTGTGAAGGTGACCCATAATAAACTCATGATTTTCTTCAGTTAGTTCAACTGTAATAGGTACTCAGTCTCCCAAGGCTGAAAACTTAGAGTTCCACATGCCAACAGATCAAATTTCAAATAAAAAAAGTGTCTACTTCAACAATTGATTAAATTTCAAAGGATGTTGTGTTGTTTCAAGGGTGCCTAAGTCATCATTTTTCTCAAACACTGAACCCTAATTTCCTATCCCGCTGAGCTAGGGTTTGCTATGAAAATGATAAATTTGAGCAGATGAGCCATAAGGTAGGTCATATCAGTACTTATGAGGTCATTTCATCTCATAAACATCATGTCTCCATCATTTTTTGAGAAGTCTTTCCTAGAGTCAAGCCATTTGCCACTCATAGGGCCAGTTTCACTCTAAACTATGTTTCCTACCAAAAAAAGATAAATTGGCAAAAGTGAGAGAGTTTTTTGTCCATAATAAATCTAGGAAGAAAACCCTCCTTAATTTTTTTCACAGGTATCATGTTTTGGGAGAAATTTCAAAAAGATAGGTGCCACGGGAGAGTTGTTGCACTTCTGGAGTGACCATGGGAAAAACAATTTTTCTCATATCTAGATTGTCGAAATGACTTTCTTGATGATTCAAATGATAAATAGACAGATATATATTTCTAATGAGCTATCATGAGCTTAATTTGGAGTTGAGGCAGGCCTCCAAAAGTTTCCTGCACCAACACTCTACATTTCTCCACCCTCATTCAACACTTTTTGACTAGTCTTGGGAAAATCAACTTTTGATAGCTCAAATAAAATCCAAATAGAAATCCAAAGGTATAATTAGAAGGTATATAGGAAAATATTTCCAACAAGCTATCATGGGCCCAATTTGGACACCGAGAAGGCCTCCAAATGTGGTCTGCAAAATAGTGCTTCTTGGCGTTGTACATTTGATTTCGTGCTACGGGTTTACCCAGCGACGCTGCGCGTTTGCCTAAAAAATCTTCACTAAAATACATTGGAGTTGCATGTTTGTCCAGCGGAGCTGCGTGTTTTTCTTGGCGCTGTGCATTTTCACAGGTTGGGTTTTGAAGAGTTTCACCACCTCCAACAAGCTCAAATCTCCTCCCACATTCTTCAAAAGGCTTTAAATCAGTAAGTAAACCCTAAATAACCTCTTTTCTCATATAATTGGTGTTCTATTAAAGATTTGAAGTGTTTATTGCTATGAAATCGTAGTTTTCATTTCCTTTTTCCATTTTCATTCATATTTCCCATACTCATGTCCCTAAACACATATAAGTCAAAGCTATAAGATCCTAGGGTTTTCTTAGACCTAGGTTATCATTTACATTATCGCTTCCTCCATTTGTCATAGCTTCTCCTTTCAAATCCATATTCCCTTTATTTCATTCCATTTTCCCTAGGGTTTTCACTAGCCTAGGCTCCCTTCATATTCCCATTTCCTTCATTTCCCCACACCTCCATTCACTTCACACTCCATTTCATTCATCATCTTCCTAGGGTTTTGAACACCAAATACATCATGGCAACCTAGCAGAGGTGAAATTAGCAAGCCTAAGAGGGCTGATTTGGGCACACTGGTACATACTTATCAAAGGGGTCATAGGTAAGGGTTTTCCCCACAAAATGTGGGAGGGGCCCTATTTTCTTCAACAATAAAGCATGTACACAAAGGCAAGGAAAATATGGCAGAGGTGGGCATACATGAAGAGGAAGGCCTCCATGAGAAAGAGGCAGACTTTGAAACTTGTAAACTTAGACACAATTGATGATTATATTTCCTTGATAATCTAAGAGAAAGAAGCCAAGATTAGAAAATTCCAAGCTAATATTGAAAGGCCCAAGTTTGTCATTAACTTTTTCAAACAAGAGAATCAACAACTGAAGATCAAGAACACCATTGACGAGGTAAGATGTATCAAAGCACAAAGAAGCATGGCTTGAGAGAGTCAACCAACACTTGGAGAAGGAGAGGTTAGAAATAATTGCTGAGATGTCTCTTCATGCCTCAAGCCCTTGATCATAAATTAACCTCACACATTTTGGCATGTTTTGGGCATATTTGGCACTTTATTGCATTTTTGAGTTTTTGGGCAATTTTGGCACACATAAATTCTATGAAACGTGCATCTCCACTGGTGCTACGCTCTTTTTTGGAGCCTCCAATGGACACATTTCCACCACCATCATGTTCATAATGATGAATAAATCAACCATAGCAAGATTCAAAAAATGTGGAGGAGAAATGTTCACTCAAAAGTGAAAAAAAAACCAAATTTTCATGTTTCTGCCTCCTTTTTGACCTTGGCACTGCGCGTTTACCAGTCTTGCGATAAGTGATTTTTAATAGTGAATATGGACACCATTTTGGAAACTACAAGAATATTTAGAAGCTAAAATTAAAGAGATTTACAATGAGCTATCATGGACCTGATTGGAAAATTGGAAAGGCCTCAAAAACTTGCCTGCAAGACATGTTATTTTTTCTATCATAGCTGCACATTTACTAGGAAAATGTAGTTTTCATCATGTTCAGCAAAATTTTGACTTTTTGACTTTTTAGTTGGGAAAATGAGAATATTACTGATGTAAATGGTCATGGTGAATGTAAATTTCATTTTTTGACTTTCATATAGGGTAGATGCATAAGATAAGTCTTCTAAAGGTCAAATGAATCAATTTCATCTCTTTTAGAGGAAAATTGTTGAGTTTTCCTAGTCTTCATATTCTTGTTTGGGAGTAGGTGAAATTGATCCATATCTCATGGATTGGACTCCCTGAGGCTAGGGAGAGTGGTTTTGAGGTCTATTCGATTTATTTTCTCAGTTATTGTAATGGTTGGACTCACTTGGAGCATTAACATCTCAAGGACACCTTTTGTATTAGTTTGGCTTGGACATTAATGATAAATTAGCAGCTATTTCTTTGGGATCCATGTGGTATGCATTGTTTGACATAGTTTCTTCTTTTGGATCATTTTTATGAATGTATTGTAAGATCATAAATCAATTTCATGTCTATGATATGCTTAATTTCAAGTTTAAAGGCATAATTCATGTTTCATGCTCTATTATGTGAAATTTAGCATAATTTATTTTATTTTCTTCAGTTTAGGGAGAATTCATCGTGTATGCTCTTTCTAACTCCTCACCAGTCTCTTCACCTCAAAACAATCATCCTTTGAATGTCAAAACTTCTACCTACCTTTCCCCTCAGAACCCTTGCAAATTTTGACCCAATTTCCTTGTCCTAGTTGTTTAACTCCTCCTGATCCAACAAAACCCTATATAATCAAAATTAAAAACCCTGAGCTACTATACCTAGCCTAATATCTTCTTTCCTCAGTCATTTTGATTGTGATCTATACAGAGAGAGCCCTCTCCTAGCCTAGTAGGGTTAGCTACTTAGCTAAGTGTGGTTTGCGTTCACCTCATAATTGTCTTTTTCAGCGTGAGGTTCAATATCAGTGATAACACATATAGCATTGTCACCTCTCAGTTTCTAGAAACCCCGTGTTGATAAATAGTATTGAGGAGCCCTTTGGATTTTCAACACTCTTGGTACAATACTAGGGCTCACCACTTTTTGGCGTCATTGTCGGGGAGGTACCCAAGTAGTTGAGTATTTCTACTTAAGAATTTTTTCTGAATTCTGTTTTTCATTGAGTTTTGAAAATAAATTTGAACAAATCAAGAAAAAAAAATTGTTCATGCCTTGTAGGATTAGAGATAATCAAGGAAAAATCTTACCAAAAACCCCCACACCCTCAAGCAGTCAACCTTCATTATTCTTCAGTGACTGTGAACTTCCCTCTCTGACTGTAGAGGAGCTAGAAGACCCTCCAGGTGAGAAACCTGAAATTTTTTAAGAACCTACTGGGTAAGAAGAAGAACCTACTTCACCTACCCAAATTATGGCTAAAAACAAGTACGATGATATTTTTACCATCAGAGAAACCAATGGAGATATTAGAATGAAGAACATAAGCCCTGCTTCCCTTCCAGACTTCCATGGCCTAAACTTTGAGGACGTTGACACCTTCATGTTTGATTTTGTTGTTGTTTTTAGGACCTATGACTATGCCTTTAATGAACAGAAGCTGAAGATGTTCCCCCCTACCTTTAAAGATGCAACCCTGCGCTAGTTTATCGGTCTTCCTAGGGGAAACGTAACTACGTGGGATCTAATACAATAGGCCTTTAATAACAAGTACAAGGATTACTGCAGGTCCAAAGAAATCAAGCAAGAAATATTTAGGATGACTCTGTGACCTCATGAATCCTTAGTGGACTATGAGGAATGGTTTAAACTTAATTATAGGAGGGCCAACTGTAGCCTTGATCCTCCGTCACTCAAGCTAGTTTTTCTCTCAAGGATCAGGTAGGAAGGGTTTGAAACCCTCAACATTATATTTGGAGGAAATATCTATCAATTATCCTCTGATGACATCAAAACTATGTTCAAGAATAATTCTAGGGCTTCTAGGAAGAAGGGAAGGGCCATCCAAGGAATGTTTAGTTCCTCTCCCTCCAAATCATCCATCAAGAATGAGATAGAGAACATGTTGGAGGATTTCAAAAGTGAAATGATTCATACCTTTTCATTTCATATGGATACCATACAACTCAAGAGAAAAAAAGAGGAAGCATGGAGGGATCTAGGTATTTTCTTCCATATATGCACTAAAATACATCCTAGGAATGAATGACCATTGAATTTCATAGAAGTGTGCTTAGTATGTGAATAAAATCATGCAAAAGAAAAATTATGCTCTTTTCATTCCTAGAATTTCTATACCATGGAGGAGAAGGTGGGTCAGAGCAACTTTGCTTCATTAATCAAAGGAGGCCTAAAGGGCCTCAACCATATCAACAAGGCATGAAAGGTGTGCATTACCCTTATTTCAATCCACATCATAATGCACCTTCCCAACCTTGGTTCCCATCCACTCATCCATTATGTTCCACATGTCCTTCTTGGTCTTATGATCCTCCATAACCTCCTCATCCTGTCAACCTGTCCTTTTCAGCCATTTCCTCCTCAATCCTTTTAATGGGTAAACCCATCACAATGGTGGATGCCTCAATTTTACTAACATCATGATTTACTGCCTCCACCATAGCCTCAATCGTAGCTAACTCATCCTACTCCACCTAAGAAACCTAAAATTCCTTCTCAACCCAATACAAACCCAAAGAGAAAGAAATCACAATAGGTCTACAACGGAGAGACATCCTATCCTTCTTATGCTGTGAAATCCAGGAGATCAACCTTTGATCTAGTAGAGTTATCCTAGATAACCTTCCACCTTCTCCACCTGAATAGATTGAAGAAGAGATGTAAGAGAGTGATCCTCACCTAAATCCACCTACGTTTCCTAAATTTTTGATCCAACCTAGTCAGCACACCCAAAAGAGATTGAACTTCTAGGAGAGTTGAGTAATTTGTGTGTTAATATACCCCTTCTCCAGGGTATCAAATATGTCCCCATATATAATAATATTTTCAAATAAATATGTTTCAAAAGTTTTGGGAGGATAAAAAGAGATACCCCCACCATAAAAGTTGTTGGGAAAATATGTGTTCTGATACTCGGGAGGGTGCCCTTCTCGAAATAGCTAGACCCTATACCCCCAGTAGTGGTTGTGCACATCGATGGAATTATAGTCCATAATACCATGAATTATCTTGGGGTCCCTAATACATGTCGCCTTGCATCGCTACATTTTCAGGGATCAAAGGCATATGGATGCTCGCTCACACCTTGTCAAGATCTAACATTTGTTTGCATGGTGCGATATAGGTCGGAAACCACGAGAGTGTGGCCAGTTTGGCCACTTTGACTACATCCTCCTCGTCATCCATAATAATCTTAGGGAGCTCCGTAATTGGTCCTTTTAGGTTCTCATCCGAAGTGGAGCATGACTTCAGAGTCTTTTCCCTAGTGGATTTCCTTATACCAGATGTATGCCCCTTCTTATACTTCATGGGCATTGGTCTTTCAGCCATCAGCGCAATAGGGACCTCTGGCACAATAGGGTCATCTATGGCTTGTGTAACTGTTATAATGGGTATAACTATGTAACCCAACCCTCTGTGGCACAAATCTTTCTCAAACATTGGATCCAAACTAGACATAGAAAACGAGTATGGAGCATAAATGAAAGAACTCAAGGAAAATAATTCACTCAGAAATCAAAGAAAACTATTGTGACCCCATAGGTCATATTTATACTTCTGGCGCATCTTCAACAATTCCTTATACATTAATGTGTCTCCAAAGATTATAAAACAGTCTGAAATCTGGAAAGATCCATTTAATAAATGCAACCTATAAGCTCCCATAAATGGTAATAATGGTGTATTACCTATATTTACTCTTCCAATGGCTAGTTTTCACACCTCTGTGACCCAATCAACCTCCTCATGCATCTACCATGCATGCATCACAAATTTTTGCGCATCTGCATCCCATATGTGTAGATAGGATACTCTGGCCATATAGTCATTTGGTACACATAGGGTCATCCTTGTACGACTCCAATCGACACTAGTACATTTGGCAGAAATTCTGAAAATTTTGACGAAATGTCAGAAATTTCCCCAAATTTTATCAATTTTTCAAATCCTGCCACAAAGTGTCGCTATACCGACGTTTGGGGACAAGTATCGGTATTGCCACACTTAGAGGTAAGTGTCGGTCTTTCCACGTTTGTAAAAAAGCATCCTAATTTCGATGGATTGCTGAAATATGTCATTATTGCGACACTTGGACAAGCTGTCACAACTGTGAAGTTTCGAGGAAGGCATCATTATTGCGACGGTTTGGGGAAAAGTGTCACTCTTGCGATGTTACAGAGACAAGGTCTTGCTATTGCGACGTTTAGAGGAAGGTGTCGCTATTGCGATGATTTGTGGCAAAGTGTCACTCTTGCAACGGTTTGGAGAAAATATACTTTCGTGGAATATTGGCTCATCATCTCCAAAATTCTTGCACTTTACAACTTCGTCTGCAGAATTCTTATGCTGCAACTATCAAACCTCGTCTCTATTTGAGGGACACCTCGGGGATCAGGATGAATTCCATCCAACCGAAAATTCCCAAGCCACTTGTTGTCCTTGATAAACAAATAGAATCGAGCTTTGAAAACAAGGTTCAAACCTTTGATCTTTATTTGTTGTTAATATCATTAGCTAGCTCGACAAGTCGTCAAGAAGGGAAATGGACACATCGTCAACAATGGCTTGGTTGATCCCAGTGTTAAGAGTGGTAAGGACACCGACAGATCATAGTTGTAGTGACGAGTGCCTGCTATTTTCCATTTTTATATTCTTCTGTTCGTGGGATAATCCCACATTCACTGGGCGTATAAGCTATATTGGTGTTTATATACGTGTTGAGGTTATACATGTTTTGACTATGAGCCGAAAGCTATGCACACTCATAAATTCAATTGGGACTCAGCACATGTGCTAGGCCCCTCCCCTCATGATTTGGACTTGGTTGTGATTTAGCTTGTGGTTCTTGTCCTCGGTCCTATGGTGATTAGTGTAGGTGCTTCGGCTGAGCCAGGGGCTCGATGGAGTAAAAGGCCCACAATTTTATTAAAATTAAAAACAATTTTATATTAAATATAAAATCTATATACACTTTTTTATTTGCCCAATAAAATAAGCTATAATACGAACAATTTTATATTAAATATAAAATTGATATACAATTTTTTATTTTCCCAATAAAATACGCTAGAATACGATAGGATTAGGGCATTTTGAGATTTTTTACAAAAATGGAAAAAGAGGGAAATATATAGGACAATCATTAAGGTAGTTTAAGAAAAATAGGATTCCATATATTTTAGCATGCAAATGGCCAGATTGGGGTAATTTAGGGCTTTTTGGAAAAATCTAGGTATATGATAACGATGGAAAATGGTGAATAGAGTGAAGGAATAAGGAATCATAGCCAAAAAATGATCATGAAAGACAACTTTCGAGGGTGAAAAAATGAGTGCTAACAAGATGCATGGTCTGATTCTAAGTCAGAACCTGATAAGGGAAATCACAAAGGGAAGCATATGATTGATGCAGAGGCTAGTGCCACTGTTACCACCACCAAGATCCATAAGGATGAGCCCAAATATCCAAAGGAGGGGGATCACCTCTTCCACTCATAGATGTGGGTGAAGGGTTCTCCGCTATAGTTCATTGTAAAAAACAAGAGCCAAAAGAACCTCATTTTAGGAGAGGTTGTCAATCAGTTAGACCTATTGGCCACAAAACACCTGCAATCATACACCATAGGCCCATTTTCTATTTTCTCCCTTGTGGCATATTTGTTCGGTCAAGCGTGTCCTGTCGGGGCGTGTGAGGTCACCCAACCGGGCGCGTTCGGGTCAGGCCATTTTTTTCAAGGGTGCCCGTATCAGTTTTGCTAAGTTGTGACCACCTGGGTGCCTTGTGCACGTTGAGGCAGCCTATTTTCCATTTGATACCTTTTGGCATCGTTCGGTCGGGCGCACGGTGTCACGCCGTGTGAAGTCGCCCGACCGGGTGTGTTCGGTTCAAGCCGTTTCTTTCAAGGGCACCCATATAAGTTTTTCTAAGAAAAGGGGTGCCTTGTGCACATTCGGGTGGCCCGTTTTCTATTTTCTCCCTTGTGGCATCGTTCGGTCGGGCGCATCGTGTCGCGGCGTGTGAGGTTGCTCGACCAAACGGGTTCGGATCAGTTCAATTCATTCGAGGGCGCCTATATTATTTTTGCTAAGTTGTGACCCCTCGAGTGCCATGTGCACGTTCAGGCGACCTATTCGCCATTTTCTCCCTTGTGGAATTGTTGGGTCAGGCGCATCACGTCGTGCCATGTGAGGTCACCCGACTGGGCGCGTTTGGTTCAGGCCATTTTGTTCGAGGGCGCCTGTATCAGTATTGCTAACTTGTGACCGACCGGGTGCCTTGTACATGTTCGGGCGGCCCATTTGATATTTTCTCCCTTGTGGCATATTTTTTCGGTCAAGCGCGTCATGTCGCGCCATGTGACGTTGCCCGATCGGGCGCGTTCAGGTCTGGCCGTTTTGTTCGAGGGCTCTAGTATCCGTTTTGCTAAGTTGTGACCGCTCGTGTGCCTTGTGCACATTCGAGTGGCCCGTTTTCCATTTTCTCCCTTATGGCATCATTCAGTCGAGTGCGCTGTGTCGCGCCATGTGAGGTCGCCCAACCGGGCACGTTCGGTTTGACCATTTTATTCGAGGGCGCCCATATCAGTTTTTCTAAGTTGTAACCGCTTGGGTGCCTTGTGCACATTCGGGCAACCCGTTTTTTGTTTGATCCCTTGTGGAATCGTTCGGTCGAGCGCGCCGTGTCACGCCATGTGAGGTCGCCCGACCGGGCGCGTTTGGTTTGGGTCGTTTTGTTCGATGGCACCCGTATCAGTTTTTCTAAGTTTTGACCACCCGAGTGCCTTGTGCACCTTTGGGCAGCCCGTTTGCCATTTTCTCCCTTGTCGCATTGTTCGGTTGGGCGTGCCATGTCGCGCCATGTGAGGTGGCCCGACCGGGCGTGTTCGGGTTCAACCATTTTGTTCGAGGATACCCGTATTAGTTTTGCTAAGTTGTGACCACCGGGTGCCTTGTGCATGTTTAGGCGGCCCGTTTTCGGTTTTCTCCCTTGTGGCATATTCGTTTGGTGAGGTGGGTCGTGTCGTGCCGTGTGAGGTCGCCCAACTAGGTGCGTTCGGGTCAGGAAGTTTCGTTCGAGGGTGCCCCTATCAGTTTTACTAAGTTGTGACCACCTAGGTGCCTTGTGCAAGTTTGGGTGACCCATTTGCCATTTTCTCCCTTGTGGCATCCCTCAGTTAGGCGCACCGTGTCGTACCATGCAAGGTCACCCGACCGAGCGCGTTCGGTTCGGGCCGTTTTGTTCGAGGGTGCCCTATCAGTTTTGCTAATTTGTGATCGCCTAGGTGCCTTATGCATTTTTGGGTAGCCTGTTTTCCATTTTCTCCCCTGTGGCATCATTCAGTCGAGCGCGTTGTGTTGCACCGTGCGAGGTTTCCCAACTGGGCGCATTTGGTTCAGACCGTTTTGTTTAAGTGTGCTCGTATCAGTTTTGCTAAGTTGTGACCGCCCGAGTGCCTTGTGCACATTCCAGTAGCCCACCCACTTATACTATAAATTAATAAATAAAGAAGACGTGGCAACAAGCAACATTAATACTTAAAAAATTGTTAGATTAAACCCCTAACCCTAACCGCTAACCCCTTAAACCCTAAACCATTAAAAGCTTAACCCTAACCCCTTAAACCCTAAACCTATAAACCCTTAACTTTCCATTTCATTGTTTTCTATTAGGCTTTCCATTTCATTCCTAAATTGTTTCACAATTTCCATTAACATGCCATTTTTAACACAGGATTCATTCCTAGTTAGATCTACAATAATGGATGCACCACTTCCTTTCCTCATAATTCTTTCTTTGTGAATGATACAATAAAATTTGTTATTTGTCATTCTATAGAATCTGTCATCTATTTATACTATATTATTTCCTTTTCAGTTCTAATACACATTTAAAAAGGTTTGGGATGCTAATTCACTCTTTGACTGACTTTCGACATATGTCAACAATGATTTGATATTATTTGAATTAATTAGGGTTCCTCCCTAGGTTCCACTTTAGCTATAAAACATTTCACATGCCCATATTGAAGAATACATAACTTAGGTGTCATTGTCTTACATCTAGTGGCTCATGACCTAGAGATTGCATAAGGATCTATGGTTCTCATCACTTGGTCGTTTCAGATTAGCGATGTAGGGAGGTTGGAGTAAGTTAGAGGGTAGCTACCCCTCCTCTCCCCAACCTTGTTCCAGGGTAATTTTCCTCTGTCACTAATTTGTAAGACCATTGTGAAATTGATTATGGATTTTAGTCACAGGAACGGATTGAAGGTTTTAATAGTCATGACCTCCCGGGCTTCAAGTTGGGATTCATTATTTTTGTTTTGGGGATAAGATTTTATAGAATTCTTGCTCAACTTGAATGGTGAGGATTCAAAGACTCGTCCTTTACCCATTTATCTATACACACACACACACACACACACAGATATATATATATATATATATATATATATATATATATTCCCTATAAATAAAAGGCTATTTACATTTGTTAATTTTTGTAGGGGTCTTTGGCATCATTCCATCACAATCCCTCAAGATCAGGATTGATCCCTTCCAAAGGTGAGGTATTACACTATTTTATTAACCCCCTTCATGTTAGAAACTAAATTTTCTTATTCTAGTTGGCTTAGTAGAAAATTAGGGTTTTTTTTCTTGTTTCTTTTCGTTATGGTGTCCTGGAGCTTGTTCAAAAACTAATAAACTTGTTCAGTTAAATGTTTCTAATTCTCTCTATGGAAATTACTCCCCTCTAAGTTTTAGCTGATCTCTCTTAAGTCCTATCTCTTGTCCTTCTTCTCTCTCCCTTTCTCACCTTATACCTCCCTCTCTCTTCCCCAATCTCCCTCCCTCCCTCTCTCTCTACCCTCCAATCCTCTCACTATATCCTAGTTACATTGAGATGTAAAAAATAAGAAACTAATATACAAAAATAGAGACCAGTGAAACTATCATCTTAACCCCTAACCCATTAAACACTAATTTCCAACCCCTAACCCATTTCACCCTCTAAACCTCTAAAACCATAACCCATTTAACCCTTAAACCATAAACCTCTAAACCCTTAACCCCTAAACCTATAAACCTGATTCGTTCGAGGGTGCTTATATCAGTTTTGCTATGTTGTGATCACCTGGGTGCCTTGTGCATGTTCGGGTGGCTCGTTTGTTGTTTTCTCCCTTGTGGCATCGTTTGTTCAGGTGCGTCATGTAGCGCCATGTGAGGTCACTCGACTGGGCACGTTTGGGTCGAACCATTTCGTTCGAAGGTGTTCTGATTTCCCGAGTGCCTTGTGCATGTTCGAGTGGCCTGTTTGCCATTTTTTCCCTTATGGAATCGTTCGGTCGGGCACGCTGTGTCGCACTGTGTGAGGTCACCCAACTGGGCGTGTTCAAGTTGGGTCGATTAGTTCGAGGGCACTCGTATAATTTTTGCTAAGTTGTGACCGCCTGAGTGCCTTGTGCATGTTCGGGTGGCCCATTTGTTGTTTTCTCCCTTGTGGCATCGTTCATTCGGGTGCATCATGTCGCACCGTGTGAGGTCGCTTGACCGGGCGTGTTCGAGTCGGGCCGTTTCGTTCGAGGGCGCCCGTATCAGTTTTGCTAAGTTGTGACCGCTCGGGTGTCTTGTGCATGCTCGGGCACCCTGTTTGCCATTTGCTCCATTGTGGCATCGTTCGGTCAGGTGCGCCCTGTGAGGTCGCCCAACTGGGTGCATTTCAGTTGGGTCATTTCGTTCGAGGGCGCCCGTATCAGTTTTTCTAAGTTGTAACTACCTGGGTGACTTGTGCACATTCGGGCGGCCCATTTTCTGTTTTCTCCATTGTGGCATCATTCGATCAGGTGCATCGTGCCACACCATGTAAGGTCACTCGACCAGGCGCATTCAAGTTGAGTCGTTTCATTCGAGGTTGCCCATATCATTTTTGCTAAGTTGATACTGCCCAGGTGCCTTGTGCATGTTCAAGCGGCCCGATTGCCGTTTTCTCCCATGTGGCATCTTTCGGTCGGGCGCGCCATGTGAGATCACCTGACCGGGGGCGTTCTGGTCAGGTCATTTTGTTCGAGGGCGCCCATATTAGTTTTGCTAAGTTGTGACTGCCCGGGTGCCTTGTGCACGTTCGAGTGGTTCGTTTTCCATTTGCTCCCTTGTGGCATCGTGATTTGTTGGGCACGCCATCATGTCGCGCCATGTGAGGTCACCTGACTGGGCATGTTCGGGTCGAGCCGTTTCATTCGAGGGCACCTGTATCAGTTTTTCTCTGTTGTGACCACCCAAGTGCCAACTTGTGCATGTTCAGGAGGCCCATTTTTCATTTTCTCCCTTGTGGCATCATTCGTTCGGGCATGTCATGTCGCGCCATGTGAGGGCGCCTGACCAAGCGCGTTTAGATCGGGTCAATTTGTTCGAGTGTGCCCATATCAGTTTTGCTGAGTTGTGACTGCCTAGGTGCCTTGTGCACGTTCAGGTGGCCCATTTTTTGTTTGCTCCCTTGTAGCATCGTTCGTTCGGGTGCGTTGTGTCGCGCTGCATGAGGTCGCTCGACCGAGCGCATTCGGGTCAGGCTGTCTTTTCTCAGTGGCTCCAACAACGAGTGCAGATCGTCCTTCGAGAGTTGCAGAGCAGCGCCATTGGCTTCCTCATCCAGCTTTCTCGTCTTACCATCACCCTTGATCCTCCAAGATTTTCTCCGGTTTGAGAAGAGGGGGGTTCATACTAGCTTCAATTCCCCAACTTGACTCATGCCAAGTATTTTAAAGATTGAATGATTACAAAATATTCCCTATTAGACATGTAGTTTGGTCAGTCACATATATGAGCATAATTTAAATTTTAAACCAAATTTTGACTTCTAGATTCCAAAGCTCAGGTATAAGCCTAAACTGTAGCAAGGGTTAATACCATTGTTCATGGGGTAGATAGCCTGTGACATACAAGCCGCCATAATTTCCATTATGTGAACTGTAAAACGAGCCAATTTTGGAATCATATCAATCTTTAAATCCCAAGAATTTTAGTGTAACTACCAAACAGACTTGTAGCTCTGTTACCAATAGGGATGCCCCTCTTTTTGAGTGTATGGAGCAAAATAAATTTGAATTTTCTCTTTGAATTTTAAGGAGCGTAACTAGGCTCCTCATAGAACAAAATCAAAGGAATTGGCATTGCTAAGGACTGTGCGTAGAATCCATATAATGGCCCTATTAAGTGATCCCCGTCTGTCATTGCAATTTCCTAACTTAATCGGGAGTCTTGAAACATGATAAAAAATTAAAATAGTATTGATAGTTACAATGGAAGCTACCAAATTTGAATTACTATTTGCATTCAATTACGGGTAAAGATCCAAGGAAAAAATAATACATAAATTATAAAGAAAAATTATATATAAAAAAAAAGAGATTAAAACTCCAAATATTTAAAATACAACATAATTTAATAGTGTAAATTTTAAAACTCCTTTTAATAAAGCATGATGATTTACTAGGGTAGAAGGATTACTATATGAAAAAATCAGTCCATTATTTACTCATATAATTTTAATTTCTCTTCAAAAAGATATGTTTTATTTTTTTGATTGTAAATATTTTTAAACAAACATTTAATTATTTAGAAAATATTTTAGTTATCTAAAAATTATTGTAATTATTAAAAAGTATATATTTTTAAATTAATTTGACTGGCATTAAAAAACCACACGTGTTTCATTTCAAAATGTCAAAAATTTTCAAATATCAAAAGTTTTAATTTCCCTCGTTCATTTCCCTCCGGTTGCATGGTTTGTCCAGGGAAGGAGGCAGGATGCAGCCATAGTATCGCAGGTTTTGAGGAAGGATGCAACCACACTATTGCAGGTTTGGAGGAAGGATGTGGGAGATTTGTGTCCTGAGCCGTGCTCATGGATCTGGCACCATGGACAGTGTGAGGATCTCTACATTTCTCTCAACTCCACAACTACAAAAATAGGTACTCTTATTCTTCAATACAACAAGAATTTTGGTTGGCGTTTTAGCCTTTCTTTTCAAGATCTTGTCTCATGGGTTTTCTTGTAATTTGTTCTATTGGGACTGCAACCCATTCCCAACCCGATATGATGAAAAAAAATGCACAGTGGCCTCTGTGGGAGCTTATAAGCCTGATCAGACCTTACCACAGAAGCTTCACTGCTATCACTCATTGCAGGCATTACGCTGGCTAAGCTTCACTTTGTTTCATCACCTTTACCCCCTTGTTGGAACCCTAATATATGGCACATTTTATTTTCTAGATGAATAATATTATTTTTGTGTGTGGTAGGCGCTAATCTGCCTAAATTAGGGGTTTGGGTTTTGATCCCTAGCTGGAACTTGTATTACTTGAAATATTTGATAATTGTTGTATTTTTATCATTGTTCTGTTACATAAGTTAAGTGTCCAGCTACTGGGAGAAATGGCTTACTGTGCACCTCAACATATATCAAAATGTCTTCCAAAAATTGTTCCTAAATTGATTGAGGTTTGGATCAATGAAGAAATATTGAAGTAAAATTTCAGATTTCTTACGGTTCTAAACTATCACAATCTTTGTTTTACCTAATTATCTTATTCTTTTGGTTCAGTAATCTAATTATTTGTCATGGACATTTCAAGTTTTAACAGACACACACCCAAAGGTTCAATGCTCTACTTAGATGGATTTACAGCAGGTAACATGCCTTGTATCTGAGTGTCAATTCCAATCGTCTCTATTTTGTTCAATATTTATTTCTTATTTTTCTATTCAGATAATTGTTATTTGACTAGTGCTAAATACATCAACAGGTTGGAAGTGTAATCAAAAACCTTGAAATATCTACACTAGTTTCAACATTACTCTTAGGTATCTCAGATCCCAATGAATACACAAAGCATTCCCTTGACATTCTTCTGTAGGTATTTTTTAAAGTTTCGTGTCAGACCTTCTATACCATTTTTTGAAAGATTTGATGTTTTTTATTTATTACCAACATCTTATATTCCTTTATCTCTTACCATCATTGCAAACAACATTTTTCAATACTATTGATGCTCCATCACTAGCATTGTTGGTGCCTATAGTCCACCACAGTCTTAGGGAAAGAAGTGCAGATACTAAAAAGAAAGAAGCCTAGATTGTTGGAAACATGTGTTCTTTGGTAACAGAGCCAAAGGATATGCTACCATATATAAGCTTGATGCTTCCTGAAGTGAAGAAGGTATTGGAAGAATCTTTTTCCCTGTAAGTGTCTCCACCTCCTGCGTACATCCTAACCTCTGAAAACAACCCAGAAGACTTTGAATGATTTTGTGTAGGCCGAGAAATGTTTGAAAGGCTTGCTTGTAGTGTTAATATTTTAAATTTTCCTAGACTCTATGACAGAAAGAATGTATTTGCTTTAGTAGTACAAACTTCTAGAATCTTAAGTGACTTCTTGAACACCAAAAGCTATCATTATATTTTTTCCCTTCGAATGAGAATACAAATTTTTAGCCTTAAAGGAGATTTGATTCCAACCACTTGTGCAGTTTAGAAGCTTATATACATTTTTTTTAATACAGATATATTGCAGGATTTTTCCTTTACTAATATTGGGACTATGGCATCTGGAAAACAAGTTGAGCAAGCACATTTGATAAAAACGAATTTTGTTAGTCCAACTCCTTCAAAAAGTAATACCCTTGGCAAATGGAATAAATATGTTAGGGTGGTCTCGTCAATGCCAAGCCATCACAACTTATTACATTTTGATATAGCATTCTATTGATTATTGGGGTACCCTTGTACAAGACGAGCATTCTTGCTTGCTATGTTGCATTGTGTGGGTTATGTTTTGAGATGTGTGGCTTGAGTTGTTGTTTGCCATAAAATTGCATTTTCCTTACAGGTCTATGAGAGATGGCCTATCAACGTACCTTTATTTCTCATCTTGCAGGTCCAAGCCAGGCATTGAATCCAGTTTTTCTTCCTTTATTTCTCATCTATTCATTTTTACTACTGTTTATATTTACCAGAAGTGCCATTGCCAATGAAGGTAGGTGTTACTGAGAATTTTAGGTGCAATTTCTTTAAATTTCTCATGTTTTTTCCCTGAAAGTTGAACTCTTGAGCATGCATTTCATCCTTTCCTCAACTCTGTCTAGCAGAGCAGACTAAAAATGTAATGGCAGACATGTTTATTCAAGTGAAGCTTGGCCATATAGAACTACCACCTTTATGGACTCTGCAAGAGGATTGCCTTTTTTTTTGTTACAATTAAAGTTGCATTTTGTTCATCAGGCAATACAAACTCTTATCAAATTGCAAGGTGTAATTCCAATCTAACTAACATGGGGTGGACAACATGCCATGAAAATCCAATTCAAAAGTGTTTGTTAGGTTTTAAGTAGCTTACAGTTCTCATTCCTGACATTATTTTTTGAAATATCAATTTGCTAAACTGTTCTAACCCAATTTTCTCTTGATTTTATGGAAATTGGGTGTTTGGATCTAGAAAATTTAATCTCTATTATTTTGGCTTCTCTTAGTATGAATACAATTTTAATATGTAAAACCCATTACAGTAAGTAATCAAGTGTTCACTGGAGAAGCAATACCCAGTTTCAATACTCATGCTTTCCTCCTTAGTATGGTAGTTCACTCAAGTCCTCCGCCTCCTGCATACATCCTGACCTCTAAAAACAACCCAAAAGACTTTGAATGATTTTGTGTAGGCTAAGAAATGTTTGAGAGGCTTTCTTTTAGTGTTAATATTTTAATTTTTCCTAGGCTCTATGGCAGAAATAATGTATTTGCTTTAGTAGTACAAACTTCTAGAATCTTAAGTGACTGCTTGAGCACCAAAAGTTGTCATTATATTTTTTTTCCTTAGAATGAGAATAAAAATTGTTAGCCTTAAAGGAGATTGGATTCCAACCACTTCTGTATTTTAGAAGCTTATATACATTTTTTTTAATACAGATATATTTCAGTAATTTTCCTTTACTAATTGGAACTATGGCATCTAAATAACAAGTTGAGCAAGCACATTTGATAAAAACGAATTTTGTTAGTCCAACTCCCTCAAAAAGGAATACCCCTGGGAAATGGAATAAACGTGTTAGGGTGTTTTGATTCACACCTCTTGGAAATTGTCTTGTATCATAACTTGGAAAGTGTGAGGTCATGGCACTTGGTTCCAATAAGGTTACACAGGGAAAATTGCAAACTCCAGGAGCTCAAGCAATATTGTGTTGCCTTCTGCTTCTTAAAGCTAAACCCATGTATTCATTTTTTGTGATTTCCATTGCACTAATTTAGTTTAGTCAAGGAAAATATCTTTGGAAATTGTCACTGTACATCTATTCCAGTACCCAAAGAATGGAAATTTTATTACCAATTACTTCCAGTATCCAAATAATGGAAATTTAATTACCAATAGCTTCCTGTATATGCACAACTTGAGTGGGCCTATTGTCAAGAATGTGTTTCCTCCTTGGAAGCCTTAGGTCTACACATGTTTGAATGATTAATATTGGTTTGTTGTGATATGAGGCTTGAAATTTGGGCACACCCCATGGAGTGGAACCATTGTATGTGAGTGTCTAGATATCTTAGCCCTTGCCAAGTCACAAGTTCCTGCTAGTACTGGCTTGTAGGTTGTTGGTAGTAGATACGCAATTTTTTGTTATGATAATGTTTCTTTTATAGGTACTACTTGCAGTGTTTTTTTTATTGGGTGGTTTTAGTGTATCATTGTTGCCTCTTTCTTTCAAAATTGTTGGTACTAGATACACACTTTTTTGTTATTATAATGTTTCTTTTATAGGTACAGCTTGCAACATTTTTTTTATTGGGTGGTTTTAGTGTATCATCGTTGACTCTTGCTGTCAAAACTATATCATGTATTTTCATCATACTCTATGGAATTTAAATGATATGTCCCTCCTTTCCATATTCCTATCTTTATTTTACTATTTTTAACGTCTTTCCCATTTTTCTCATCAATGGCAAGCCATCACAACTTATTACATATCGATATAACATTCCAGTGATTATTGGGTTACCCTTGTACAAGACAAGCATTCTTGCTTGCTATGTTGCATTGTGTGGGTTCTGTTTTGAGATGTGTGGCTTGCGCTACTGTTTGATATAAAATTACATTATCCTGACAAGTCTATGTGAGATGGCCTGTCAACATGCCTTTATTTCTCATCTTTCAGGTCCAATCCAGGCATTGAGTCTAGTTTTTCTTCCTTTATTTCTCATCTATTCATTTTTACTACTGTTTATATGTACCAAAAGTGCCATTGCCAATGAAGGTAGGTGTTGCTGATAATTTTAGGTGCAATTTCTTTAAATTTCTCAATTTTTTCCCTGAAAGTTGAACTTTTGAGCATTCATTTCATCCTTGCCCCAGCTCTGTCTAGCAAAGCAAACTAAAAATGTAATGGCAGACATGTTTGTTCAAGTGAAGCCTGGCCATATAGAACTACCACCTTTATGGACACTGCAAGAGGATTGAATTTTTTTTTTGTTTCAATTAAAGTTGCATTTTTCTCATCAGGCAATACAAACTCTTATGAAATTGCAAGGTGTAATTCCACTCTAACTAATATCAGTAACTCCACTACTACTAGGACTGGATCAGATACTATGACTCCGCCTCCTGCATACATCCAAACAAACAATAAAGTTGTCTTTAGCCAATGTAATCTCTGAAAAATGGATGTTTTCATAATTCTTGGACTTATAAACTAAACCATACAAAACAATAACCCAACAATTTACAGCCTTAAATCCTATAAGATTTAGGATTGCAGACGCCATTTTCATTGTTGAACAAATAAGAGAATCTAAAATGAGGGCTACAGAAAGGGTCGAAGCTACTAACCCGATTGTAGAAGCTACAGCTACTACTGCTCTATACATCTGTTTTCATTGTTGAACATTTGGCAGAATTAAATTGGGTGTGAAAATAAATATACATGTAGCCTAAAGGCATTGTTTGGTAAGTATTTTTATGATTTGGACTGAATGTGTTGGCCCGTAAACACTGTTGTGATTTTTCCTGAAGGCATTGGCTCATAATCTCTATTATGGTTGTATATTAGCTTGAAGATGTAAGATCTGGTATAGTTTTCCGAGCTCTGTTATGAATTGGATCATAATTTCTATTATGATTTGGGTCAAAGGCATTGGCTTTAATATGGTTGTGCATTGGATCAAAGGCTTCAAATCAGAAGCTCTGGTCATGTACTGGCCTGAACTCGTTTGCCTATAAGCTCGGGTCATGTATTGGCCCGAAGGCATTGGAAGACTTACTATGATCTTTTTAAAAAAATTTGTAATGTTCCGTCGGAAGACTGATGTTTTGAAGGTTCATTATTTTTTTTAATATTTTGACTTTATCGTCGGAAGACCAATGCCTTGATTGTCAGAAGAGCGCCGTTTCATTTTTAAATATATTCAACTTTTTTGTCGGTAAAGCGATGTTACATAAGTGTCGGACGCATGACATTCTAAATGTCGGATGATATTTCGTCGGAATTGCGACAGTTTGTAAAACGTCGAAATTAAACGTTGGAAGCCATAACGTCGGAATTGCAACATTTTTTGAAAACCTGAAATGCATTGGAAAACCAACAGTTTGTGATCGTTGGAAGATCAACAGTTGTGGTTCATCGGAAGACCGATGCTTATAGAACGTCGGAATAGTGACACTTTGCAAAATGTCAGAAAGAGTGTCGATATTGCGACACTTTGGAAAAGCGTTAGAATTGCGATGTAATGGATAACTACGTTTTTTCTGGCCTCAGACTGTCACTCTTGCAATGAATATGTGTCGGAATAGCGACGAAGTGGCCATCAGAAACTGGGCCAAATTTTCTAGTGCGGCTTCCATTGACATACCTATGAAGGTATTCTCCACTCAATGTGTCCAGTTGCAATGCACCTCCATCACTAATTTCCTTATCAACATATGGCCCTAGCCAATTCATCTTTAGCTTCCTTGGGTGGCGCACAAAATTTCTATCATATAACAAGACTATATCATCTTCCTTAAACACCTTTTTCTTGATGTGCCTATCATGCCATGATTTCTTGTGTGCCTTTTGAACTTGTTGGTGATAATTAGTAATAAATCGATCTTCTTCCACAGTAACCAACTGCGAAAATGGTTCCTCCATGGAATCTACTTCTGCCATATTTGTGAATGTTTCAATGTGCAGGCTAGGAACAATGAACTGCATTGGAAACACAACTTCTTGCCTATATACCATCTGAAAAGTTTTCCAACCAGTCAAATTCTTGCATGTGATCCGATATGCCTAGAGAACGACAGGTACATGCTCATCCCAATCATTTTGGTTAGAATTGCACACCTTGGTAACCACAGACTCCAATATCTTATTGAATGCTTCAACCATGTCATTTTCCTAGGGATGATAGGGAGAGCTCTTCTGATGAGGCATTTTGAAATCCTCTGTCAATGCTTCACTAGCTTCATTTACAAAATGCATACCATGATCACTTATGAAAATAGTATGACATCGAAATTGAGTCACAATATTCTCAAATATGAACAACACAATTGTATCTACAGTACAATCCTTCACAGGTTTAGCTTCAGCCCATCTCGTTACAAAATCCATTGCAGTGATAAAGTAATGCACACCACTCTTATTTCTTGGAGGATTGATAGGTCCAGAAATATCTATAGCACATTTCTCAAATGATTACAGCGCAATATGTGGATGGAAGGGCATATTGTCTCTGCACGATGGCTTTCCAGTCCTCTGGAATACATCACATGTGCGGCAATGTGCATAGGTATCATTGTGTACTGTGGTCGACCATAACCTAGCTTACAAAATCATTTGTGTGGTAGCCTTACCTACATAATGACCACCGACAACCCCTCCATGAGATTCATTGAGTATTGCACGCATTTCATACTCTAGAACATATATTGATAGAAATTCACCTTCACCCATTTTGTATAACTATCCAACAATGATAGTGAAGTCTGTTGCGTGCTCCACAAGCTCTTTCTTCTATTGAAATAGATATTCTTCAATCACACATCTATTAGTCAGAAACTAAATAATATCAGGGAAATTCTCATCAACAAACTTTATAAAAAAAAATTTCACATATGAAAATTGATCCTCCAAGTTCATATGTTCTTCACCAGTCTTAATGCTTGACATATGGTCGGGTCGAGCATTCAGTCTTCCCTGTTTTACAATAAACTCAGTCACATTCCTGGAATAACAACAACCACCTACAGATATTGGCCCACAACACAGGCTTATTGAACATGTACTTTAAATTATAATAATTAGCAAACATCTTGAAATGGCCTCCTAACAAGTAGTGGCAAAATTTCTGTAGCACGTACACCATTTCTAGTTGTTCTTATTCTGTGGTTGAGTAATTCTGTTATGCTTGCATTGGAAATAGGGTTATCAATCTCTCCCACTCTTGGCTATGCTAAAATAGCTCTGAGAGCAATACAAGTGGCATCAACATGCACATGAAACACCTTTGACAAATCTGGGAAGACTAGTATGGGCGCAGTGAACATATTTTCCTTTAGCAATTCAAAATTCTTCTAACAATCCTCATCCCAGTAGAATGTCACATCCTTCTTGGGCATCTTCTCCATGGGTGCAGTTATTAGTGCATACCCCTGAATAAACTTCTGATAATACCAAGTGTGGCCCAATATTCAGTGAAATTGCTTGACATTCTCAGGAATATCCATATTAACTATCATTGCGATCTTCACAAGGTCAACCATTAATCCTTGCTGATAGTCAATGTATCCCAAAAATATCCCAAATGGCAAACATAATGTACACTTCTTCATATTTAATTAGATCTATTATTTCCTATAGGTATCCAGCATTAAGTGCATATTTGAATTATGTTTCTTCGATAGCCCAAACACATTCCAATCATCAAAGTATACCTCCAATAACTTGTGGATAAATTCTTTGAAATCAGCTACTACTGTGTGCGAGAAGATGGCTAGTGCATTCTTCAAGCCAAAGGGAATGCTGGTATATTGGAAAGATCCCCATTTAGTTTCAAAGGTGGTCTTACTGTCATCCTTTAGCACAATCTGAATCTTATGATACCGTAAAAACCCATCTGGGAATGAATGAGCTTCTTTCCCTCCAACATTATCCAAGATTTCATCAAAGAATGGATTTTGGAATGGATCATGCACACAAGCATCATTCAATTTGTGCAGATCTACAAAAATCATGATTTATCCCTTGGTATTATTGTCTTGAACTACCATGGGACTTACCCAATGAAACTCTTCTACTAGTTCTATGATGCATGCAACAACCATCATATCCAAATCCTCTTCCACCTTCTTCTTATATCCGAGATTCAACCTGTATGGGCACTGCTTCACCAGGTGCACATCAGGTTTCAATGTGATCCTCATAACTCCAAGTTACCCAAATATTCCTTTTAACTATGAAAATTTTGTGGGGAAGAAGTCCTGATACTCTGTCATCAACTAAACAACTTTTCCTACTAGATCATCATCCGAGTAGTCTCCAATATTTTCCAACTTAGGTTCCTTTCTAGATCCAATATTCAATTGCCATATCTTTAGGGGTTTTGTCACATCTGTGAGGTGATCGAGGGCCCAACCACTGCACATTGTGCCTCAGATTTTGGAATTGTGATATTCCTTGGATTCTCCTCACTCTTTTCAACTGTCAAATTTTTGCAATGCACAATATATTTCATCTGTGCATACCATGCTGGCAGAGCACACTCAACTTTGAACTTTGTTGTATTAAATATGACTTCTTTAATATTATGCAAATCTTGGACAATCTTATCAAATCCACTCTCAAAGATGAATGTTAGGATACAAATCTCCGTCAGCACAGATCATTCACTAGTTCCTTGGTGCAACTCTGTCTCCAAATACCAATCAGTAGGCACCTTTTCAAATGTGTGAATAAACATGTAAACCCATTCAGCTCTTAGTTCTATGCCCCATACATGATTCCATATAGCCAAATGTTGTCGTGGATCACCCTTTACAAAGTATAATTCTTCCATTTTAATGGTTGGACATTCAAAACATAACCTCATCATGCACGCACATGCCTCCTAGCTACCCATGTTTTCTTTATGCTTTTCCAACGATCTTGCTGGAGTGGTGTGCAATCCAAGATCAAAAGCATGGAATATATGTCCTTCTGGCACAGTTCATTCAAGCTCCCCTATAAATATGTTTATATCATTTAAACCATCATAATGTGGTAATACACCTACCTCAGATGTTATACATTGAAGAGATCTGGTGACACAAATACAACGCAGCGCAAATACTTCATGCAACCGGCTCTGCCAACTTTTAAATTCTTCATCAGAATCTAAGAAATAGGAACTTTCCTTCTCCAAACTAATGTTTCCATCTTCCATTGGGTTAGTCCAATATTCCTTGCATAGAGTTAGCTTATAAATTTTATCAATATCATCATCAGCATGCACAGGCTCTATGTATCTTTGTCCTTCTACAGGATCTAAGGGAATGATGACCCTAACTCCATTACTTTCAAAATCCATTCATTTTTTTTTAAAGGTTTATGACACCATCCATATCAATAGCCCAGTCCAACCATAGTAGTGCAGTATAAGGATCAGTATCATATATAATTTTTATAACTTCAAATTATTCCATTACCCGAGCACCCTCAATAGTGACTACAACCTGTGACAACATCCTCAACGGAATGATCTTCTGTTGATTTTCCATGCGATGTTTAATGGTATACCACTCCAACTTAGGTTTTCCATGCGCTACCATGTTTTCTTAGGTAGAACATTGACATCCAATCCCAGATTTAGAATAACTTGATCCATCTCATAAGCATCGATCTACACATCCATATACATCTCTCATCTCTCTACTTGTTCTCTTCTTATTATTGTATTTTTTTTTTATAGCTTTATGTTATACCATCAGTTATTCCTTCTCTACACAATTATATATATGAGACTCAAGATTCTCTACTGCCATTTTTTGTGGAGTAACTTAATGAAAGCTTGTAGGAATGGTTTCATCTCTTCATATCCTCCTACTTCCTTCATTTTTCTACCTGATGTTGATGTGCTACCCTCTCCAAATTATTTTCATGGTTTAACAAAAGTATCCTTTGCACGTTGTATATCAAATTCTTCTTTATTCTCAGGTGCCTTTCGGATCCACATGTTAGCAGCCGATTACTTTCCCTTATCTTCATTAGTGGCTACACCACTCCTAGTTACCACATTCATGTTGGGATCTTCATCATGGGTTTCTACTCTAACCATCTGAATATTCTATGTTGGAGTGCGTCTTTTTCTCCTGCATTTTAGTGATCAAAACACAAAAATATTCTATCACATGATAAAATTGCCTACAATACCTACATGATTTTCACACTGGATTTGGATATTTGCGCGCATAATGACGAGAATCTCCACAATTATAACAAATAAATTGTCCTCTTCCTCGACCAACTAGTCCACCTCGTCATCCTCTTCCTCTACCTTGACGTCCACCATGCCCAGAGGGGAATGTTGGTGAGGTAGGATCAACCTACATCCTATATATTTCAGATTTATCCAACATCATATCATAAGTGCAACAATGTTTCTCATCATGTCCTAGTGACGAAAAAAATTGAAAAACAACTACTTTAACTTAGATTGATAATTTTTGACCCTTGGGTAGAAATATGTGTCATGTAATCCAATAACTTGACAGATTGTGAACCGTACTTTACTATTCAATGGACTAGGACCTCTGGCATTGAGATAATTATGGAAGATAGGGCATTGATCTTTATGGTTCCTAGTATCTGTACATTTTATGCACCAGAATTTTGTGCATAATTCATTTTCCTTATCTTTGCACGAACTTTGAATCTGTAAATGCATGGCTTCCAACTATTTTTGAATATATTGGGTTCCAAGCGCAACAGGTGTTGGGGTGGCTTCTCTTTTCATTGCAACCTCCACAGCCTTAGCTTGTGTGGAAATTTTTTAATAACCTAAGGGTTGGTATAGATGTGGGAGCAACATAGCAATAAACCATTCCTTATGTTGAGTATCATCGATGAAAAATCCACCATCTTTGATAGTGCACTTCAGCGTCTGATTTGCCACCCACAAATATTCATTAACCTTCTGCTAAATATCTTTCATTTCTGTAACCAACTGGACATATGACTAAGGCTGAAATTAAACTTCTCTTTTAGGTAATATTTTATTTCGTCCAAGGTGGCATTATGGTTTTCTTGAACATATATCATATACCAATCTAATGCGTGATATTGGAAGGCAGTGGCTAGTTGCGCCTTCTTAATAGAATCATTATTAACCTACTGAGCCTACCATATGACTTCTGTCACAAACCAAAATTACTCAATATCTTTGTTTCCAATGCCTCTGAATTTTGGTTACTTCATTGGCATGGCCATATCTACGCCCGGGGGAGGTGGAGGTGGTGGAGGAGATAGACTACGTGGTGGAGTAGGTGCTTTGTGATATGACTGTAGATGTGGAGTGAATGGGGTTGGAAAACGTATCAAGGTTCTATGATCGTTCTGGTTTGATGAAAATTCTTCTTCATAGTCACTAAAGATACTAATTTTTGGTTCAAGTTCACTATCAATTAATGCTTTAGAGGGCTATAAATATTTTTTGCTGGATCTTTCCAGTAAAATTTTACACTGCGCGTAGTTGGGCCTCTTAAAGGAATTCAAGAAATATGTTCACATAGAGAGCCCTCTTCACATAGTAGCACCTTCAACAACAACTTGAAAGAGCATAGGAACTTACCTCTAGGACCTTGAAAAATCTTCTTTCTAATTTAGAATATGACACAGATTGATCAATGGAAAATTTTGTCACAAATCCTCCGAAGAGGTGATCGCTCCAATGATCTAGTGCATGTGTGATATTATTGTATGACTTCTATAATTTCTGAATTAATTCATGAGTCCACTGAGTGACTTCATCGTCCTTCATGCAAGTATTGAATTTCATCAATCGTGACAACCACGCCTGTAGCTCAATTGCAAAGGAGCAAAAGAACATCTCATGAACATCTGTATAGATGTATTTCTATACCCATTATTCGTCAGATAGATTAGTACTTTGATTCTCTTGGAGTGAAAATTCAAAGATATTTCTATCTAACCAATATTGAAACTCATTCTGTAAAGGGTGTGAAAACATCAAATCTCCCTCAAAATGATCCCGGTCTCGATAAAAAAACCATTTTTTGGCTTGAGCGGTCCTGGCCTAGCTTCATATTTTATCATGCAGCCAAAAAACCCTCCAACTACTGCACCTTTCGGTAATGACCTGCTTACCGAGATCAAAGTCTCACCCAAAGCAGTATGGGGGGGGTGTTGGAACTAGGTTTTCACACCATGAGGATGAAAATAATGTAGTGGCCCTAAGAAGAATGATTGTAGATTTATATCGATCATAAACATATAAGAAAAATATAGAATAATACTTTATCAGATCACAGATAGAATCATAAGTTGCTTCAGCATAGTTATAACAGAACCAGATCCAGATCTAAACAATTTTTAATCACTCATGTAGATTCATCTACCATCAATATAAATCCATGCATCAATAACATATGTCTTTCCATAGATAAAAGTAACCATAATAGATGTCAAGAGAACTTAAGAAAAAATAGTAAATAGATAACATAAAGAGATAACACAATGCTTTCTGCCAAAATCAATCCTTGTATTCATTCAAATCAATTCAATACATCAAAATTTACCCTTACACTTTTCCCTTCCTCACACATAGCCAGTGTAGTGTGCACATACAACCATCATAGTCTACACACATCTAGAACTAGGTCTCCACGCACATAGTGAGCATAAGCCTTTCTACCAAAGCCAGACTGAAATCCTTAAAAATTATTCAAATGCATAAAATTACATCAAAACATCAATAATAGTCTATCTCTTCCATAGACTCGATCTATCTATTTATATCATTATAGCGAGCAGATACTATTGTCTCAAACCATTGTTTGAGACCCATAGTTTTCCCTTAAACACTTTTACATCAAAATAGGGACTTTCACCTGCCGCAAATCTCAACTCATTCGTGCAGCTCGCATATACAAAAATTGTACAAAAATATACCAAAAAGTGTACCCTAGGGGACCCCACTCCAACAATCACTCATCAAGATGAACCATATGATAAGAAGATAGTGCCTCCACATCTACAGTGCATGAATGATCACCACCAATTCAGGATCATATATCATATATTTTTTCTTGTGCTCATTCAGTTTCATTGACTCGTATTATACAAAATGTACTTCCTGCATTAGGAATCCACCAAGTCCTTTCTTTTAAGCATTTGTAAACATCTAAAAATATCTATATGGATCTACATTTTTTAGAGTTGAAGCATTGGTAAGAAACTTCTTCAAATGCATAAAAATAGCTTCACATTCCTATACCCCTTCACATTTATTTCCTTTTCCTTGTAATGATGTAATAGGATAGGTAATCCTTAAGAAGTTCCTAATGAAACTCCTATAATAATCCATTAACCCATGAATGATCTAACCTTGTCCACATTACTGGGAGCTTCACATTCCATGATATCTTTTGTCATTTGAAAATCCACTTCTATATCTTCCTTGGAAACAACATCTCCCATATAATATACCTTTTTCTAAAATAAACTCCACTTCCTAAGCTTTACATACAAATGATTCTCTCTTAGTAATCTCAATACTACTTCTAACTGAATACTATACGACAATGTGCTGAGATATGCTGGGGAGCGGGAGTGCTGACTGATTAGGGTTCTGGAACTCTGCAACGGCACCGAAAAGGCTGATTTACGTTCATTGCAAAGTTCTGTTCCAGCGCTAATGCTTATCTTAACACTCTGACACTATTTTCCCTTCATGGATCATCCAATGGGAGGGGCGGGATCCTCCCCCACCCCCCTATAATATCGTCTTCTGACCCAAATGCATAGAGTAATACAGTCACTACTGAGAAAACTCCGTCCACAGCTACTACTGCAAATGTAAGCTCAGAAACCAATCTCAATGACGTACCACAGCACATGGAGGCCCCCCAAGGAACGACTGAAGCACTGGCAAAAGCTTCATCGGCTACCTGCATTCTGAAAAAGGCAGAACTCATAAAGATAGGTCTACTGAGTCATTGATTCAATGGTCTCATTTAGTTCATGAAGGATCACGCTCTTATAAGAAAATTTACAGGCCTATGGCCGACCGACAAAGCGCTACAAGGTTGGATAGCTATGAAATGGAAGCCCAAAGGCCATGTGACCCTGCAACTTGGACCTAAAGGTTTCTTCACAGCGATGTTCAAATGTCTGGAGGAAAAAAACTATATTTTTGAAGGCAATCCTTATTTTTTCAACTCAGTAGGCCTCTATCTCCGGGACTGGATAGAAAGATTCAACCCGGACAAGGAAGACTTCAATTGGGCACTAGTTCGGATACGCATGTACTCTCTTCTACTCAAATACTAGGATGAAGAAACCCTCAAAGACATAGGCAACGAAATGGGAGAGTTTATCAGGATAGCTAAAGAAACTAAACTCAAAAGGTATAACTCATATGCTCGGATATGCGTTTACATGCACCTGGCCAAGGCTCTCACGGAGTCGGTAAGTCTCTTTCATGATGACTTTGAATGGATTCAAACCATAGACTATGAACATGTTCCCTTCTACTGCAGAAAATTCCATGAGCATGGCCATTTATATTGTGATTTCCCTCTAAATCACCCTCCCAGCAATTTAGAATCCGCAAAAGGGAAAGATGCCGAAGGATTCACCAAAGTTTCCAACAAGAAGAAACTTTCCAAAAAATCCTCTGCATCACCTGCAGCTCCTAACCATCCCTCAACCAGCAATATTTTTGAATCTCTAGCAACCCATGACTCACAAGAAGTCGATCCCACTCCTCCCTCTACCACCCCTTTGAATTCTAACACCCCTGAAACCACATGTACTCATCAAATTCTTATTCTACTAAAACTATTTACTCTACCTCCACCTCTCAATCCAACCCAGAAATAGCTATAGTCCTTAGAAATTCCCAGATGGATACTGACAGAAAACTCATTGTGTTCACTCAGCAAGATGGCACTGGTGAAGAAAAGAACTCGTCAATGCACATGGACGAGGAACCAGAAAGCATAGATCTGGGAGATCTGGACATTCTAGGCTTGGAGATAGCATGCCACCAGAAAGAATATGATAAGATTCCACCCAGGTAGATTGATAGTCTTGAAGTTGCCCTATCCCAAGCTCAGAAAATTAACTCTCTCGGTATTCAAGCAAGTAGCCACTCGGATGGAAAAAAAATCATGAAGGAATCCAAAAAAGGGGGGCACAAATCTGAATTGCAAAGAACCATCATTATTGGAGAAATACTTGTGGAATCCGAAAGGTATCCCAAGTTGACCAAGTTCTATAGGCCGAAGTCACATAGTTCCTCATGAAGTTAATCTCATGGAGTGTGAGAGGGCTCAACAGCCCCTCTAAGCACCGTATGATTAAAAATATGGTTCAGAAATTCAGACCAACGATTATCTTCCTATAAGAAACTAAATGCAATAGCAGCACTCTTGAATCCATACTCACCAAATCCTGGTTGGGTAGTAGATCTGTAACAGTGGATGCCTCTAGAGCTTTTGGAGGGCTTGCAACAATCTGGAATCCATAGATTATCTCTTTGTCCCATTTCTGTGTCTCACATAATTTTATTCAAACCACGTTTCACCTGGTAGGTACCAACTCCCATGGACACCTCACCAATGTCTAATTTCCCCAAGAAGTACAACAAAAACTTGCTCTACTAACCTCTCTTGCTGACCTCAATTCTTCCAGACGCCACCCGCTTTGGATCTGCGGTGGAGACTTCAACATGATTACTTCCTTAGAAGACAAAGAGGGTGATAAAATTAGACTAGAAGCGGATAGTATTGGCTTTAAAGACTTCATTCAAGGAAATTGGTTAATGGATCTCCATACCTCCAATGATATACACACTTGGACTAACAAAAGATGGGCTCACAACATATTGTTTCCAGATTGGATCGATTCCTAGTCTTAGACAATGTGATTCACCTGGGGGGAACTGCACACTTCAATCCTTCCCTTAGTAGGATCAAATCATTGGCCAATTCTACTACAATGGATAATACTAGGAGTTTCCAACAACACACCTTTCTGCTTTGAATCTTTCTGGCTCAGCCACCCTGATTTCAGAGAGATGGTTATCAAATAATGGAATGAATTATGTCCTCCTGAAGGATCCAAAATGTTCCATTTCCAAAAGAAAATAAAATACCTCAAGCTTACCCTCAAAATATGGAACCACAATAGTTTTGGCAATATCTTCTCCCATCAAAATGATTTAGAACAGAAAATGAGCGATCTTCAGCAGCGCATTATCTCAAAGGGATATTCAAAAGAACTTACAGCCCAGGAAAAATAACTTCAAACCAAACTGAATGAGCGATGACAACAGGAAGAGACCCTTTGGCATAAAAAATCAAGAATACGATGGCTAAAAGACGTAGAGGAAAACACCAAGTTTTTCCACAGATCTACCATTCAGATAAGAATGCAGAGAAATATTGTATTCCTAAATAACAGTCAAGGAGAATGTATGGAGGATCATGCAGACATAGAAATGGAACTACTGGGTTATTTTAAAAAAATTCTTCAAGAACCAGCAGGAGATAGATGGCATGGAATTCAAGACATCACTCAGCACATACCAAGGCTAATTACTGAGGAACACAACAACATGCTTCTTAATCCAGTTTCACTACAAGAGGTACAGTAGGTGATGGCTCAACTTAAAGATGGCAAAGCCCCTTGGCTAGATGGTTTCACAACCAACTTTTTTCACTTCTTCCGGGAGAAGATCCAAGGGGAACTTTGGGCCCTTGCTAAAGAATTTTGTTCTTTGCACTGGATCCTTCCATCCCTCAACACCACCTTCATAGCCCTCATTCTGAAAGAGAATACTTCCAACACACCAGATAAGTATAGGCCGATTTCTCTTTGCAATGTGATTTACAAAGTCATGTCCAAAGTCATTGCAAACAAGCTCAAACCGCTGCTACCTCTTCTTATCTCTCCAGAATAGACTGGTTATGTGGAAGGGCGTCAAATACTAGATGAAATCATCCTTACTCATGGAGTGGTCCACTCTCTGAAGCATCTCAAAAGGGAAGGTATGCTCTTAAAACTAGATCTTTCCAAAGCATTTGACAAATTAAGTTGGGATTATATCAGAAAAATGCTTCTGGAATTTGGATTTAATCCAACCTAGACTTGATGGATTATGCACCTCATCTCCACCCCCCATTTCTCCATCATACTAAATGGAAATCCCTCTGCTCTGTTATCCCCCTCTCGAGGTATCCTTCAAGGGGACCCTCTTTCCCCCTTTCTCTTTGCTCGTATGGATGAATGGCTAGGTCGCCTCATCCATCATGCTGCTTCATCCAACTCTCTCAGAGGCCTCTCCCTTCATGACAACCAACCCATTACTCATCAACAATTTTTTGACGACAATATTCTCTTCGGGCATCCATCTATTCAAGAAGCTAGAACTATCAAATCCTTGTTGGACACCTTCTCTGAAGCCTCTGGCACCACCATTAATGCTGGTAAATCTCAAATTTTCTTCTTCAACATGCCTGTCATCACTCAACGTAACATAGCTCGGCTCCTGGGATTTTCGATTGTGGTTCTTCATTCAAAATACTTAGGAGCACCTCTCATCGACTCATCAATCAAACATACCTCCTGGAGGGAACTCCTCGACAAGCTTGAAGCTCAACTTTCCTCCTGGACCTTACAATCACTCAACATAGTTAGCCACCTCATTCTCATAAAATCTATACTCCAAGCAATGCCTTTGTATGTTTTCTCCCTCTTAGCGGCTCCCAGATGTGTTCTAAAACAAATTCCTAATATCCAAGGGAACTTCCTCTAGGGATCCACCGGCCTAAAAAAAAAATGGGCACTTGTTAAATGGACAGAGGTGTGCCTTCCCAAATCTAAAGGGGGTCTCGATCTCAAAGATCCCTAGCACAACAATGCCACTATGGGAGCTCGAATTTGGTGGAAATGGCTCTCCATGCCACATACTCCTCGGGCCCAGCTATGGATGGCCAAATATGCCTCAGGTAGATCTCGAGATGATCTTATCAGATTCTCTCCTGATAGAACTGGCTCTCTCATATGGAATGCTGCAAAACAACACAGTGCCTTCATTCAAGCTCACAATTTTTAGGAGATTCACTTAGGCACCTTTGCGAGATTGTGGGAAGACTCATGGAAGCAACTAACCAAATTGGCCAATCTATTTCAAAAAACACATTGGCAAGAAGTTCTTCAACAATCAACCAGCAACCTTGTCAAATGATTTTGGCATCAACAGCCTAAATATGGTTTTCGACATTGGATTCTGGTAGTACAATGGCAAACACATTGGGAGAATGAAACCCATAAGGACATCGACCGAGAACTAGGTCAGCAACTCATCAAATTATCCACTCACGAGGATAGGTTATGGTGGGGGTACACTTCTCAAGGGTGCTTTAGCACTAAAAAAGCATATAAGCTACTTTACCACATGAAGCCAACACAAAAGGAAAGCCTATGGACTCAAATATGGAAACCAGGCATTTGGCCAGAAGTCTCAACATTCCTGTAGCTCCTAAGAAAAAAATGGCTTCTCACCTGGGAAAATTTCCTGAAAAGAGGTTTCATCTGGCCTTCTCGCTGTCCCAATTGTGCCAACCATGAGGTGAACACTTCCCACCTTTTGGATACTTGTGTATTGGCCAATCAACTATGGGAGAATATAAATATTTGCTGCAGAAGAACTGGAAGAAGCAAAGGGGACATCATCAATACCATTCACCATGGACCCGCTGAGCCTTTCAAGAGAAATCTGCTTAACTCTCTTTGGGCCTTGATTCCAAGTTTCATCTTCTGGACTATTTGGAAAGAGAGAAACAATCGAATCTTTAAAGATGCTAGATCTCCTCCTAACATTCTCTCGTCCAGCCTACATAGTAACATTCAAGAAACCATAGCCCTCCAGCACTGGCAGGATTTAGATCTTCCATCCTCCCTCCCTGAACACATCATTTGGGACAATTGGAACTTCACCATCAAACCTCATAGCCCTCCCCCCCTAATTTTTCTCCTCATCAAGATTCTTCGAGTGCCTGGTCTCCACCTTCTAACAACAACATCAAGATGAAATTTGGCAGAGCTTGAAAAGGAAATCTAGGAAAGGTAGGCTATGGAGGTATATTCTAGAATGTAGAAGGAAATACCCTAAAAATATACTATTGTTCATTTGGGAGAGACTCCAACAACTCAACCGATCTTGAAGAATTATGGGAGGGTCTCCTTATCGTGGAAGAGGAGAATTTTTTTCCCCTGGTTGTTGAAGGTGATTCCCAGATCCTTATTGAGGCTGTTTCTAGCATTGAACAAGGCTCCCATGCATCTAAAGTGACCTCTAGTTGGTGACTTATACAAATATTGGAGCAAGTTGAACTATGGCTCAAAAATCCACATGCCATTTCCTTCAAGCATATTCACCACATCAAACCATCGTGTTCAGCCCATCACTCAATGGTGATAAGGGAGACCATCCCTTAACCATCGTTTATATAATCTTACAAGGAAATATACAATATCTAGCTTTCAACCATTCAATAAATATGATAATATGATACCATTTACCCTCTGGTCTTCATATCTTCACATCTTGGTGGCATGGATGTACCTACAATGGACCATCGTACATTGGACCTTCCTGCAACTCGCACTCGTCTGCACAAGAATTAATCATTTACCTGCCACCATGTCAAGCATAATCTTCCTTTGTACATGTCGCCATCATTCCCTGCTATGATGCCTTCAACGCAAAATGATGTCAAGATTCATAAAGTATTAATGAATCACTATAGTATTTCCTCCATCTACTCGTGTATTCATGAAAAGCAAGTAAAGTACCTTGCCATTCTCTCTTTAATAACACATACCTCATATGTGCTAGTTATAGGTTATCACAATAACTAATGCTTATGTCGCATAGGCACACATTCCTGCAAAACAATGGCTACTTCTCCCAAGATTTCTTTAGAATAAACTGGTACATCAGCTAAGATGTTTATGCATTTGATTTACATACATTTAACAAAAAATAACTAACCCTTAAGCTATTACCTTTAGTGCATGGAATGCAATTTAACATAATGATTGTCTCTTCCATGCATGCGAATGCATACTGATTCCAAAAGACTCTCCCTAAAGGAGTGCCTTCACAACGAAGCACATAAATCATGTTCAACGTTGTTTAATACTACAAGCTATCTTTCTACATACCAAAAATGTATATTATTTTTTTCAATAAAATATAATACATATGTTTCATGCTTGGCATGATCTTCCTGCCAAAAAGGAAATCACAATCATGAAAAAATAAAAGTAATCACTCAGTCTTTCATCTAAGGAATATAACTTATTAGTTCCTTTAACCATGAATTTATTAAATAAATTAACTTTACCAACACTATGGTAAACAATCCATAGATTTGTTAATTGACTAATATTTTCAAACACCATGGTAATCTACCCATGGTTTTAAGAAACAATTAATGTTTGTCAACACCATGGAAAAAGTACCCATGGTTTTATGAAACTATCCAAGGATTTGTTGAATAACTAATCTTTACCAATGTAATATCATTAGTTGATAAATATTATTAGAATATCTTCCTAAATATTAAGATAGCTCAACATTTCTTTATACATGCCAAGAACACGCCTCTATAACATAATGGCTATTCTTTGTGCATGCAAGAGAAATAATTCTCTCTCTCTTTGTGCATGCAAGAGAGATAGCTCTTCCTTTACTGTAGGAAAACACATAATTCCCTTCTTAGATTTCTATCATCATTAACTACTATTTTTCATGTAAAAGAAAAAAAATATTATCATAATAGCAATCTTTAAAACAACATGGATTCTTTTACAAATAACTTCTTGTATACTACCACTCTTAAATATTATGTAAAATATTGGCATAATAGCAAAGAATAACATAATAGAAATCTTCTCAAGACAACATGGATTCTTTTCCAAAAACCCACCAATAAGTTTCCCCTTTTACCATTCAAATATTAATGTAGGAGTCTTTTCAAGAAAAGACAACAAGGATTCTTTTTAGAAAATAACCACAAAATCACTTGGTTAATCATCTTTTAATTAAAAATTCCTATGCATGATGACATATCATCGCACAAGGACTATCGTATGAAAATACAAAATTTTACCTAATAAGAAAGAACCACATTTTACTCTATATTCATCTTTTGAATTTAATATTCAAAAGCATTAAAAGTTGCAATTCAATGCGTATTGGTCATATATTTAAATATCAATAATTTACTATGAATTTGGCAATCCAATATACTTAAAGTATTGCCATATGCTAATAGCACATTGTAAAATGCAAGAATTTCTATCCTCCAATATAAATGCATGTTTTAATTATAGTGAAAAGATTAAGATAAAACATGCATATACTCATATGAGTTTTCCACAAAACTATCATCATGAGACTATTATCATGAAATATCAATATATTAAAAGAGAGATTCTTGCCAAACCACTCTCGAATCTCATGAAAAGAAAACAAATAAAATTACCTATTCTAAGGTTGACCTTCCTTCCAGATTCAACATTATGGATGGCCACGTTCATCTATACATTCTCACTTGGTATTCTGCACTCCCACGCCATTGTTGATGCTTCAAGGAGCTCCTTCCAATCGTTTAAGTCGTGCATTAACCACTGTTGCCTCATTACGAATTCCCTAGCTTCCAATTTAGTGGCAGGAAGCATTCTCGCAACTGTCTAACCAGAGGGTCGAATCTCTTTAATAAATGGATAAGAGACTTCAACTCTGTCTTGCAGGTGAGAGCAATATAAATCTGCTAAAAAAATAAGTATGGTAGATTGTCATATCGATGACCCTTGCAGTAAATCAAGGGAATGAAGCACAGGGAAGCGCAGATTGGATGAGCAATTTCCTCTGCCAAACGAGTGAGTTGCTCCAAATGAATGAACATTCTCCGACTCATCAAAAGCCCAACTACAAAACACAGAGAACTGCAGAACCCCATTGGAATCATAAATAAGTTTTCAATTAAATTTAATTCAACAGAATGGACTAGACTTATGAAGATGATCTGGAATTCGACATGGAATTCTTCTTCCGGGCCCCTTATTTGCGCACTTCTCTTCCCTTTTTCTATATGCAGCACATGTTTATTTTAACTGATTCAAGAATTCGTTTACATTAAACCAATTCTTTATCTCCTTTATTAAACAATTAAACTCTAAATATATTTACCATATTCATTTCCATAAATTAAGGAGGTCGGTTACATTATCAGATGTTGCGTAGAACCGAGGAATGATCTTCCAAATGTCCCCAACTGTCTCCACATCATGAGATTTATAGATATGAGGCCTACCACCATGATAAGATAGAAAATAATTATTGTGATGATCCTTTCAACATATCCGACACTCCAAAGTTCCACAACCTTCCTTCTGATGCTCTCTAGGTTGAGGCCCATTACCCTTGTCAACTATATTAAACTTCTTATAAGGAGAAACATTCTCTTACTCACGTGCATCCTGATATTTTTCTCACTTCGATGGCCTCCTTCCTTTAGTATTATCATTCCCTTTAAAACCCTACTTAGACTGAGTCTTACGCTTTGATTGTTCATAACAGTGTTTCAACTTTGCAATGACTTATTCCACCAATCGAGGCTAATAAAGCTCAATATGATCCTTGAATGCTAATGGAAATCCACTGATAAACATTTGAAATTTTGTCTTATCATCCTTAAGATAGGTCATATACCTCAACTACTCCAATAACTTAGTCGTGCAGTCCTCTTCTATCATAGATCCCATCTTCAACTCGCATGAATTCTTGGATTTTCATTTATAGTACCTCTTGACAATTATTTCTTCCCGAAGAATATATTTAATTCATGCTAACAAAATTCCTTTATATTGATGTCGCTAAAATGCTTCAAATCTTCCAACCAAATGTTTGGTTTCCATGTATAGTCATACAACTAAAAGAACTTCTTCATTCTAGGCAGTCATGTCTCTGCATCTACTGGTTTCTTCAACTCTTAATTGAATGTTGGTGGCTTGGCTTTCTTGAGCTCATATGGAAAATATCCCCTCTCACTCTTATTTCAAGGATGATAATGATGATTAAAATGATATCTTCCTGAACCCAAACTGTAATAGAACCCATACCCATCTAACCCCTATCATGTGTATCTAAGAACCTACCTTATTTGAATATGTGACACCTATCTGACCTATGTCCACCATGAGACCTGCCACCATATGCCCCACTAGTCCTTTCATCCTGTCTATAACTGATCCGTGGCTGTCCCTACCTCCACAAGTCAGAAAAACTCTAAAGGATAACTACTTTGAACTCAAATTATTTTTCCTATGCCTTAGAAAATATTTTCTCTAACTAAATTATCCTGTCATTATCTACTTTACAACTTTTGGTTTCTTCCTTTAAAATTCACAAGGTGTCTTTTAAGCCATGAGAGTACTCATCTCTTAGTTTTTGATATGATCTATAAGGAGAGTCTCATGAGCTATAATCCACCAGTTTTATACTCATGTTTTATCTTCTTCTTCATGCAGGTACACCATGTCAGATAACCAAATATAACATGATCAAAATACCTCACAGAAGTTCATGGGTGGCTATCTCATGTACAAAATAAATCTAGATTAGCATGATACTTATATATTTAAATAATAATATCAATATATCAACATCATATATGATAAAACTATATGAATGCCATGAACTTATGCATAACAATAATAACAATGAAAATGCATGCATAACGACCACATAGACATTTCCGTACATTCATGAAAACCAGACTTTTCCCATCTTGTCCAAGTGTTGAACTTGGGAACTCTCATACCAATATGTAACATGATCCTACCACATTACCGAATTTAATTGGAGTGTTGGGGTAAACATAGGCTGAGGGATTCTATGACATGACCCAACCTCACAAGTAAAGCTAAGAAAGTGGATTCAACAACATATATAGCTGATGAGCTTCCTTAGGAGCTATAGGACACCTAAGAACTAAAAAACCCCTCCAAGTTCCCAAACCCTAAGTTGGATTTTTTTTTAGTGACATGGGAACATTACCGCATGCCCGACAAGGTCTACGTCTAGTTATAGGCATAAAAATACATATATAAGCTTGTATGGGTGCATTTATGGCCCAAAATTTCCAGTTGAGAGGGTGTAGTCCTGTATTCTAAGCCACCATTTCAAACCAGCCTCTACACCACTACCGGTAACTATGGCTTTGTCCTAATGTTATTTATCATTATGGAGTGCATTTATGGCCCAAAACTTCAAGTTAAGAGGTTGTAGTCCTATATTCCAAGCCACCATTTCAAACCAGCCTCTACACCACTAACCGTAACTCAATGATACTTCCCATAATGATAAATAACATCAGGACAAAGCCATTCATACAAAAATTTATCAAGGAGTTGACCTAAGCAGGCCTAACCATGGTAGTGATTTCATCAAACATATGGTGAATATGTAATATATAGGTCATGAATGCATATATGAACTTAGAGGTGTGAAAATTATATGAAATTTATATTAGAATCACCAAGAAGCTATAATTCTCTCTCATAATAGTTGTAATAATAGTTTTTAGCTCATGCATTAATTAACCATTCATAAACTAATCAAAACATACAACAACCATAGTTAGAACTTATTATGGAACCAGGCTTATAACCAACATATAACCAAAACAATAACCATGATATAAAAACCATCAAATCGAAATAATAACATGTAAAAGTACCCATATAATATAATAGGAAAATAGATCTTGTAAACATATGAAAAAACCATCCATGTCAGGGACTTCCACATAGCACCCAACCATAGATTGAGATGAAAACAATATTTCTCTTAGCCAATCACCCTTTTAATATATTCCAAGCATGCATGTGGGATCTAAATATATAATATATTGTGTATTCCCAAATGTTAAATCGCTTCCACCCTCGTACTTATGTGATCTCATCAAAACCAGTCAAGAGATCACATAAGAAAATCAAAACATATACATCTGTGGCTTCCTAGAGACTAAACCACCTCGACCCTTATGCTACTTTGATCTCACCAAGCCCAGGCAAGAGATCACTAAGCCAAAAAATATCTTGGATGACTAAGAGTTTCTTCACCAAAACCTTAAGGAAGTTTACTATCTCCACCCACCTATCGAGGGCTTCCTGGAGATGATACCACCTCCACCCCTAACCCTTAGGAATTTTTTTGAGACCACCTCACCCAGTTCTAAAATGTTATGAGAATCCAAAGCTCAACTAAATAGACACACCCCATCACACCATAGCTATATGAAAATGGAAAGGTAAGGAATATACCACCATCACACCCAACAAAACCCATGATAATGATAAGAAGAGTATCAAATACACAAATTCATGTACCTTGCATTCAAAAACTAGCTAGGAGATCACACTTGAAACTTTTTACTTACAATTCTTGATCAGAAACTGAATTTGGGGAAAAAATTTGTTAAAAAAATGAAATTTATAAGAATTTCTTGGAATCTAGACGTTCGAATAGGTCTCGTCGCTTTGATTCTGGTGCACTTTGTTTCATAAAAAACCAAATACATATGAGAAAGTTAGAGCCTGCTGTTTGCTTTACCAAAATAAGAGAATTTTCAAAAAAATTCAAACAGGGTCAAGGGGTAAATTTTTTGGTCAAATTGGTTATCCTCTAGCCAATGGTGTGTTGAAACTTGTCAGCTTGTGGTTGACCCAAATTTTTGGGCTACATGGTAGTTTCTGGTTTCTTTTGAATGAGCCAATGGGGTCATGACACGTGGCTAGCCGTGAGGCCGCCATTTGCCCCCCCCAATGGCCGTAATATGGCTAAATTGGTTTGTTGAAATTATATTAATAATAGTGTAAAATTTTTATTTGGTGGATAGGCAAAGGTCTAGCTTGACCCTGCGACCTCCCCCACGTAAACACAATGTCTTACCACCTCTCCTACGCAATATGATTTAACATATTATGCCATTCACATATATTGAAACACAAAAAATGTTTGTGGTAGAAGGAAATGGGGACCAACCCCAATGCAAAGTCTACATGACCTATGGCCTGAACCATCAGCGTGGCCAAATTCTAACAACAGATTTATATGTGCTTAATTAAGCACTAAACCAGTTTTAAATGTGCTAATCCACTTTTTAATTTTGAATTAATTAAATCATGACATTAGCGCTTAACCATACTTAAATCATGTTTAACCTTAATTAATCCACACTTATCCATGTAGATTAAGTTGGCGGTGTCTACCAAATTTGGCGCGACCTCCAGTTTTGTCGGATTTGACTAGAGTTACTCCAGTTTTGGAGGGGTTTCCTAGGCCAAAATTGAGAAAACCATAACTTTAATAATATTCAAACAAATTAGTCTCAAAGAGAGTATATCCTGGCAGAATTGGATGCTCTGAGCATTTTGGTGCAGGTTTCAGATGCAGAGGAGCACTTCTGTAAGTGTTTTTTCCACTTTGAATATTAAAGATGCCTAGGGCCACTAGGAGAGGAAGCCACATATGCTTCACCTAAATACCATTTTCAGAGCCAGAAGAGGCTAATTAGGTATTTTGGTTCTTTTTAATCCATTAGAGTAGGTTGAGAATCCATTCGAGAACTGTGGGTGCATGTAATCAGAGAATTGACCATTAATCAAAAGAGGGAAATGACATTGAGGTGGTGTTAGGCCCCTATATTACTAGGCTAGTTCCTTATTGTTATTAGTGTAGCCCCATTATTGTTATTTTTGTACCCCTGTAACACCAATATTGTTATTATTGTGCCCTTACTTTATTATTGTTAAGTCAAAAAGGATTATATTGTGGCCCCATGCACTCCTATATATAGAAGGAGGTTCTGGTTATTTTTATCATCCAAGAATTATTCATTTATGTAATGTATTAGAGGTTTCCCCCTAAAAGTGGCTTAATTCTAAGGCTTTCATCTCTCTTTTCGTCTATATTTGGAGCTGGTTTCATAACATTTCATATCAAAGCTTTGGATTCCAGGGTTTCGCTGCTCCAAACAGGTCATCGTGGAATTTTAAATATAAATTTTTTTCTACAAATGTTCAAAAGATGAAATGTTTACAGAGAAAAGCCACAATCTAGAGGAATGTTGTGTAGAAATTTCAGATCCTGGTTTGCAATATTTTCCATGATATTATCTGTGATAGTAAGGGCTTTTTGAGGCTCTCGAATTTCACCTAAAACGGGTCACGTGGAATTTGAATTATAACTTTTTTTATATGAAGGTTCAAAAGTTGAAATTTATATAGAGCAAAGCTGAAATCCTTTGGAACCTCCTGTAAAAATTTCAGATCTTCTTTCACAAAATTTTCAGTGATATGATCTGTGGAAGTTAGGCATTATTCAGGCTCCCAAATTTCATCTCAAACATGTGACCATGGGAAAATCCTCATAACTCTCTTTCTGAGCAACAGATTGGAATTCTATAAAAAGGGGCTGCAAGCACACGACCTGTAGTTTTCTCTGTATTAATTTCAGAGCTAAATAAGGAAACAGTGACATGTGGAACGCTGCACAATTTTTCTATACTGAACTATTAGATAATTAAGTCGTTGTGGGAGATTGAGCATAACTTTGTCTTGATGAATCCAAATCAGGTCAGACCAGTGGCATTTGAAATAATATTTATAGGGATACTACAGGACAAAATTTCAGATATTGAATATCTGAAATCACAAAGATAATTCAGTTTCAATATCGAGCTCAAAAGCGAGAAAAATGTGTGTATTTTTTTCGAATTGCATAAGTCTTGTTTGAAAAATCAATTTAAATTGATTCCAAGGGCATATTGTAGAATTAATACCAGTATTGGGTTATAAAATTTCCCCTAAAAGGAATTCAACACCAATTAAGCCTTCATAAGGCTCTAATATGACTCATGAAGATCAAGAATTGCAACATGAAATGTAAAATTTACAGGAGCAAGTGCACCAAATTTCGCTCTCGCAAAGATCAACAAAAAATGAAATGGAAGTTTTGAAGAAAAGCATGGAAGCTAAGATGGATGGTTTGAAGAAAGGAATGGAAGCTAATATGGATGGCATGGAAGCTAGCATGGAAGATAAGATGGATTACATGGAAGCTAAGATCGATGAAAAAATGAAAGACAACATGTAAAACATGAATAATGATCTAAAAGCGAACATGGAAGGTTTGACAAAGTTGCTACAAGAAATGTTTCCTAATGGCAAAAATATAGTAGAGGAAACTCATGAAGAGAACAAAATAAATGTTAATCATGATTTCATAAACTCTAATGTTGGATGGAAGAACCACCGTATTCCAAAGAAGGATATGAGGAAGTTTGATGGTAAGGATCGTGTAACATGGATACTACAGATGGAGAAATATTTTGATCTCAATAATGTGCAAAACACACAAAAGGTATGAATTGCAAATTTACATTTAGAAAAAAATACATTTGTATGGTATCAATGGTTTTTCTCCAGTAAATAAATTTTCACTTGGTCAATTTTTACGAAGGAAATGATGGTGCATTATGAGAATACAAAGAGAAACACCTTCTTTAGCCAATTGATCATTTTCAAACAAAAGGGTTCAATGGTGGAGCACATTGAGGACTTCCAAAAATTGAATATAAGTGTAACTAATATTCTAGAGGAACACACGATTGATTCCCTCATAGGGACCTTAAAGGATAACATCCAACATGAGGTTCACATTTGGGAACTTGATTCATTAAAGAAGGCATTCAGGTTGGCAAGAAAAATTGAATGGAAAATTATGGCAACAAGGAAGCCTACCACTCACATATATAAGGATGGAAGTGTGGCTACTCCTAGACTTCCACAACCTACAAGATTGACACCACAAAAATTGGAAGAAAAAAGAGAAAAATGGCTTTCCTACAGTTGTGATAGAAAATACACTAAATGTCGTAACTGTGCTGCGAAGAAATTATTTTACGTAGATTATGAAGAGGAAGAAGAAAATGAACAAGAATCTTCAAAAGAAGAGGATATAAACCATGCACCAACCCTAGAAGAAGAAGAAATGAGTTTGACCATATCATTTAATGCATTGGCAGGAATTACCACTCAAACTCTCAACATAGAAGGAAATATTAAGAAGAAAAATGTAATAGTGTGGATTGATTCGGGTAGTACCCATAATTTTGTTCATTGTAAGGTAGCTAAGGAATTGAATTGTTTCCTATACCCAGCACCAAAATGAAAAGTGATGGTTGAAAATAGAGGAACTATAAATTTCTTTGGAAAATTCCATAATATCAAGCTAATTATGGGGGAATATGTATTGAATATTCTAATGCTTTCCATTCCAATGGAAGGTGTTGATGTCGTACTAGGAGTACAATGGTTACAATATTTGGGGATGGTAGCGTTTAATTTTCAGGAACTTTTCTTAAAAAAAAATTCAGAAGGGAAGGAATTCGAAGTATGGGGTAACGTAGGGAAGCCGAGAAAGATAATAAGCTATATTGTCATGACAAAGCTTCTGAAGAAAGAAAAACGAGGCATAATTTCACAATTATTCTTACTAGAAGTTCCAGCATCAAAACCATATATTTCTGCAGATCTCCAAAAAGTATTGGAAAATCATTCCAAGGTGTTTGAAACTCCCAAAGGACTCCCACCTATTCATGATCACGATCATTCCATTCATTTGATTCCAGGAAGTGTTCCTCCAAACATCAGGCCTCATAGATATCCTTATGTACAAAAGAGCGAAATTGAACGTATGATTGGAGAAATATTAGAGGTTGGTATAATTCAACCTAGTCAAAGTTATTTCTCTACTCCATTAATATTGGTGCACAAGAAGGATGGATCATGGCGAATGTGTCCAGATTATAGGGAGCTCAATAAGCTCACTGTTAAATATAAATTTTCCATTCCTATGTTTGATGAATTATTGGATGAATTACATGGAGAAATTTATTTTACCAAGTTGGATATTCATTTAGGATATGATCAAATTAGAATGAAGACTGAAGATATTCCGAAAACAACATTTCTAACTCATGAGGATCATTATGAATTTTTGGTCCTACCTTTTGGCCTTACCAATGCACCTTCTACATTTCAAGGGTTGATGAATTCCATTTTCAAAGCCTTCCCTAGAAAATTTGTGCTATTATTTTTTGATGATATACTAATCTACAACAAGTCTTGGAAAGATCATGTTCAATAGTTGATAGGGTGCTAAGACTATTACAAGTGAAACAATTATATGCAAAAACATCCAAATGTTTCTTTTGAGTACAGTAGGTGAAATATATTAGCCATATTGTATCTCACGAGGGTGTTAAGGTAGACCCTAACAAAATTAAAGCCATTAAGGAATGGAAAGTCCCCACAACCATAAAGCATTTGTGAGGATTTCTCGGGTTAACAGGGTATTATCAAAATTTTGTTAAGAATCATGAGAGAATAGTAGAAACTCTAAGAACATTATTGAAGAAATATGCATTTTCATGGAGTCCTAAAGAAAATAAGGCTTTTGAACATCTTAAAGAGGCAATGTGCCTAGCACCGGTCTCAGCTATGCCAGAATTCACAAAAACCTTTATTTTGGAATGTGATGCCTCAGGAAATGGAATTGGTGCCATTTTAATGCAAGAAGGAAGACCCATTTCTTTTGAAAGTCGTCCAATCAAAGGAAAGTATTTACATAAATGTATTTATGAGAAGGAAATGTTAGCAATACTACATGCACTAAACAAATGATGAACTTACCTAATGGGAAGACACTTCAAGGTAAAAAATAATCATCATGGTCTTAAACACCTTTTGGAACAAAGACTATCTTTAGAAGAACAAAAAAAATGGGCGACAAAGATGTTGGGTTACGAATTTGAAATAATCTACAAAAAAGGGAAGCTAAATGTTGTTGCAGATGCACTCTCAAGAATGAATGAATATGTGGAAGCATTTCTTTGTGCCATTTCTATTATCCAACCATATTGGATAACCAAAGCAAAGGATGAATGGTAGAAGGAAGAAGGAGTGTGGACACTCATTCAAAAATTGCAGCAAGATCCTAGTACATATGATATATTTAGTTAGAAAAATGATTCCTTATGGTACAAAGGTAACTTTTATCTTTGTAAGAATTCCCAACTATAAAAAAATATTGTTTTGGAATTGCACACTACTCCTTTATGAGGACACATAGGATTTTTAAAATCTTACCATGGGGTGAAGAAAGAATTTTTTTGGGATGGCCTTAAATCTGAAATTCAAAAGTTTGTGGTGAAATGTTTGGCTTTCCAACAAAATAATTTTGGGACAATTAAGACCCTGGGTCTTCTACAACCTTTATCCATTCCAATTCAATGATGGGAGGATATTTCAATGGATTTTATCACAGGTTTACCTAATTCCAAAGGAAAGAGTGTCATCATGGTGGTAGTTGATAGACTTACCAAGTATGCACACTTTTGTGCATTATCTCATCCATTTAAAGCAAGTACAGTTCCTACTACATTTATGGACACAATTCAAAAGCTACATGGAAACCCAACGATTATTGTGAGCGACACGGATCCCATTTTTACTGGAAATTTTTGGATGGAGTTATTTTATTGTTTGGGTACTAAACTAGCTCATAGATCATCTTATCATCCTCAATCCAATGGTCAAACTAAGATAATGAATAAATTTTTGGAAGGATATATTCGTTGTTTTGTATCTGATAAACAAACACAATGGGTCGAGTGGTTACCTCTCGCTGAATGGTGGTATAACACTTCCTTCCATATTGTAGCAAAAATGACCCCATTTATGGAACTTTATGGATATCATCCACCATCCATCACATCAAATTTAAGAGAAAATTCTAAGGTTCACGTAGTCGAAGATCATATTGAGCATCAACAAGAATTTCTTCAATTCTTAAAGGATAACCTAAATTTTGGAGAAAATCAAATGAAACAACAAGCAGATCAACATTACAGTGAGAGAAGTTTATATGTACGAGACCGGGTATTTTTACGGCTACAACCATACAAACCAATTTCCCTCAATCAAGCTAAGAATGATAATAAATTATCATCAAAGTATTATGGTCCTTACAATGTGTTCGAAAAGATTGGTAATATGGCACATAAATTGGAGCTTCCTCCTACTTCGCAAGTGCATCCAATTTTCCATGTTTCATCCCTAAATAAGGTTATAGGTGTAAATATTCTAGTTCAAACAATATTGCTAGAACTTGATGATAAAGGAAAAATAATATTGGAACACGAAGTGGTCACAAAAACAAGAACTCCACGGATACGAAATCGATCAATTCAGAGTATCTCATCAAGTCAAACAACTTACCCATTGAAGATTCTACATGGGAGGATGATAATTTTATACAGAAGCACCCAGATCTACTCAAGCGTTGAGGACAAAACCTTTTTTAAGGAAAGGGGCATGTTAGGTCGCTATGTTACTAGTTTAGTCCCTTATTGTTATTAGTGTATCCCCCTTATTGTTATTGTTGTACCCCTGTAACCCAAATATTGTTATTATTGTGCCCTTACATTATTATTATTAGGTTGGCTAGGATTATATTGTGGCCCCTGGAATCCTATATATAGAAGGAGGTTTTGGTCATTTGTACATCCAAGAATTTTTCATTTATGTAATATATTGGAGGTTTCCCCATCGAAGTGGCTGAATTCTAAGGCATTGATCTCTCTCTTCTTCTATTTTTGGAGCAGGTTACATAACAGGTGGGTCCAAGGAGATGTATCCCAGGAGGGGTGAACTCCTTTATCATCTCTATGTAATGTTTTTGTTGTGTATTATATCTTTGTGATTTACCTGTTGTTGATGAGTTTTTAAAACTAATTAACCTTATGAATCTCTCATAAAAATCAAACAAATTTGACACATAATCCCTCTCATAACTTTCTATTTGAGACCATCCTTAAGCACACTTTTATTTTATACTGATGAGGAAGGTAGCACACCAAAAATATTTTTTCCATATTTAGATCAAGTTGATATCAGAGCACAATTTATCTCATTTTAGCCCTTGTTTATCTCAGGGTTTGCCAAGGTTAGCTAGAAAATTAGCTATTGGTTTTGTATTTGTGCAAGGATAATTTAACAATATGCAATTTTATGTGCATATCCTCTCTTCAGGAGAGGGTTCATATTGAGGACTCAACTCTCAAATCATAGCAAGGAAGATTTTATGCATTACAAGTGTGATGGAAACTTCATCAAGTGATGTTTCTAATCCATATTCCTTAGTGAGACTCTTTGATGAATAGATGTTGCAGAAGTTATTCATCATAAGAGATATGGTGCAAGAGATGTTTTAAGATACAAAGGAAATAACTATACTTCAAGAGATGTTGATGGCCATGAAGAAGGAGAAGCAAGAGCTTCTTGAAAAGATGCATAAGATGGAGACTCAACTACATATTGAAAATGAAGACCTAGCCATGTATGTGCATGAAAATGAGGTGCACAAATAAATTTTATCTTCAATTTCCTCTGAATATGAATGTTTTGGTGTTTATGAAAGACACACTAGAGGAATATGGTCAGAATTATTGATAATTATGGGCTGTGAAGGTAAAGGATTGGGAAAACATGCACAAGGCATAGCTGAGCCAATTGTTGTAGAGGAAAGGCCTAGGTTTTTGGGTCTTGGTTATGGACAACATGATGGAAAATGCCCCAAAGCCAAGGAGGCACATGAAGGTGTTCCAAGAAATACTTTACTTACATGTTCATTACCTCAAGCTTGCAAATTTTGTGTTAATGAGGAATGCAAAAATCTTACACCCACTTTGCAAGAAGATGCTCATAAGCATGAAACTAATGGAAATATAAAACAAGAGTATGTTGAAACCTCTAAAGAGATTGAATACCTTTTTGGTATTCCAAAGAGAGCCACTACCGCATCAAATTCACATCCTCAAGAAGGTGACGAAGGTGAATATGAAAGGTACAAATCTACCTTTCATCAAGTTGCTGCTAATTATGATCAAGATGGAAAATACTTACATAATATTTGGAGAAAATTTATATGTTACTTTTTTTGTTTGAATAACCATACTATTCTGAGGTGGTTGAAGAAGATATCCATACACAAGAAACATTGAAAATAAAGGACACAGAAAGTGAAAGGTCCAATGGACAATGAAAAGCATGTTCAATAGAAGATGAAATTATTTTTCACTCATTCCCTAAGTAAGGTCATCTTGTAGAGAAGTTTTGCAATTTGTATGCAAAAATTCATTCGTGCCATTTGAAGAAGGTGGAGAGATATGTTGGCAAGAATGGAAAAGAGGATTCCATAATTGACACGGGTCAGGATGATTCACATGATGAAGTGCAGCTGAAAGAAGCGCCATTGAAGTGATTTGGAAAGAGATAGTTAGATTTCTTGACCAATTAAGGCCTTGCATTTATTTTGATGATTGATGCAAATCATGCCTTATTGTGCATTTATTTTCCAATTGAATGTGTTTATTTTCTCTTGAAATGATGATGCATATTGCATGAAGGAAGATTTTGGAAAACTATAGTTATGTTTACTCACTTAGATGCCGCAAAGATGGAAATTTGTAGTTGAAATTTGCAAGTGAATGAATCTATTTTCCTCTAGAATGATTGTTGGATATTATGCGAGGATGGTGTTTGAAAGTTGATTATGTTGACTCACTTTGTTGCAGTAAATTTGGTTATTTTAGCTCTTTAAGTACTTATACATACCGATGGGATTCTTGTAATAGTTATTGTACTTGTGAGAGAGTTGAGCATTGTATACATGAATGAGAGTTTTTGTGTCTGAACGATGGAATTTTTTATAGTTTCATTGTGCTTGAAGATGCATGAGTGATTGAATTGTGTTTGTTGATTGATTTGTTAACATGTATTTTGTCAACTTGAGAGTGTTGATTGACATTTTCACATGCATGATTGATCAACATGTGTTGGTCGATTTATTGTTACAAGTATCTCTTATAGACTTCAAGGAATTGATTTAGTGTCTAAGGATGAAATGGAGATGTTGACTAATTGTTTCATGGGATGTGAAATTCTTGTTGTTTTGGGGAAAGAATCATCAAGTGTTGTACATTATTTTTTTCAACTTAAGAGTCAATGGCTTGAAGACACATATTTTGTCGATTTGTGTTTGGTTGATGGGTTTGTACACCAAGATGTAAGAATGCATGGCCATGTTCACAGGATGTGACATTTCTTTCTTTGAAGGAGAAAAATGAAGAGGTCATCAAGTTGTATTTCTTGCATGATGTGTTTTTCAAGTTAATGGTTTTTATTGTGACAAGATGTATCAAGATTTTGGAAGGTCCACTCTTGAGCAAGAGGCTCATGATTAGCCTTCATTCTCAAATCATGGCATGAGCAACATGTCGAACTGGAGGATGATGAAATCAAGAAGAGGAAAGAGGGACAATATGGAAAAAAGTTTGCAACCAAAACAACAATCATTGTAGACCATTTGATGTTTTCACGCCAAGAAACCAAAGAAAGGGTGAATGCATTCTTCCAGATGTGGAATTGGGAACCATGGAGGTAAAAATAACGGTCATTTAATTTCTTGTGATTACTCATATTGGAACTGATTGTTGTAGTTCACTCATATGAGCTTAACTTGGAAAAGTGGTTTCCAACAAGAAGCTTTCATTGAATGTATGTATGTGCAAAGAAGGAACAAGATTCTGAGTGGGAAGGCCATCAGTCAGCTTTACAAGCACAGAGGGATCGATTTGGTACAAAGAGGTGTTTAATCAGTCAACAAGTAGCCAACAAGTGTTGAATTGGGTAAGTAGAAAAAGGAGGACATTGGTTGAAGTGCCAAGTCATTTTCAAGGCAAGGCATTTCAGTGAACCAAAGTGGTTGTAATGGAGATTTTTCCAATTAGAATCAAGTCGATATAACTTGGAAAGGTGAAGAGGATTAAAGTCTCATCAGATAACCAAATTTTATGGTTCCAAAAACCTGCCAATGGGAATAAGTGATTAGAAACTTAATTGAGGGCATAAAATTGCTAAAAAATGAAAGTGATTAGAATTTCTCGAATCCTAAATTACCATATACGTCTCATTCCTTTAATTCCAGCACACCCTGTTTCATAAAAAACTGACACCGTATGAGAAAGTTAGAGCCTACTTTTTGCTTTGACTAACAAAGGGGTCAGATTTTTGGTCAAATTGGTTTCCCTCTAGCCAATGGTGTGCAGAAGCTTGTCAACTCATGGTTGGCGTGAATTTCTGGGCTACATGGAGGTTTCCTGTTGGTTTTGAATGAGCCAGTGTGGTCACGATAAGTGGGTAGCCCAAAGGCTGCCATGTGCCCCCAAAAAGGCCAAAATGTGGCTAAGTTGGTCGGTCTATATCATATTAATGGCGGCGTAAAATTTTGATATGGTGGACGGGTGGAGGTTGGGCTCAACCCTGTGACCTCCCCCACTCAAACACAATGTCTTACCCCCTCTCCTACGCAATATTACTTAACATATTATGCCATTCACATATATTTGAACCCAAATAGTTTTGCGGTGAAAGGAATCGGGTGAAGACCCATGGGGCCAGCCCCAACGAACAATCCACATGAACTATGGCCCAAACCACTAGCAGGGCCAAAGTCTAATAGCGGATTTATCTATGGTTAATTAAGCTCTGAACCAGTTTTAAATGCGTTAATCGACTTTTTAACTACGGATTAACTAAAGCATGCCATTAGCACTCAACCATACTTAAGTCAAGTTTAACCTTAATTAATCCACACTTATCCATGAGGATTAAGTTGGAAAAATCTAGAAAATTCAGCGTGACCTCCATTTTTGTCAGAGTTAACTGGAGTTACTCCAGTTTTGGAGGGGTTTCCTAGGCCAAAATTGAGGAAATCATAACTGGAGAAATATTCGACCAAATTAGTCTCAGAAAGAGACTATCCTAGAAGATTTGGACGCTCTGAGTAGTTCGATGTAGGTTTTAGAGATAGATGGGGACTTCTATAAGTGATTTTTCCACTTTGAAAATTAAATATGTCAAGGGCCACTAGGAGAGGAGACCACATATGCTTCACCTAAATACCATTTGTAGAGCCAAGAGAGGCTAATAAGGGGTTTTTGTGTCTTCTGAATCCATTGGAGTAAGTTGGGAATCCATTGGAGCAATGTAGGTGCATCCAATCAGAGAATTGACCACTAATACAAAGAGGTCCATGCCATTGAAGAAAGTCCAAGGAGATGTAACCCAGGAGGGGTGAACTCCTTTATCAACGTTGTGTAATGTATTTGATGTGTATTATTTCTCTGCACTTTACTTGTTATTGATGATTTTTTAAAACTAATTTAATTCATGAATTGCTCATAAAAATCACACAAATTTGACACATATACCCTCTTATAACTTTCTATTTTAGACGATCATCAAGCACACTTTTATTTTATACTAATGAGGAAGCTAGCACCAAAAAACTTGTTTTTCCATATTTAGATGAATTTTTCCTGTTGAAGTTACTTGATACAAATTTTCCTTGCCTGTCCCTTGCTTTCCTTTTCCTTCCATTTCCTTCATGTACTTTCCTTTTATCGCTTTCTTTATGTCTTCTGTTGGAACTCTTCTCCCTCTAAAACTAATTCCAAAGAAAAACTGAGAAAAGATGTGAATTGATCCTCAAAATACTTTTCTATTGAGGCCTCCATTTTATTCATTTTCCTCTATTTTTCCTTTAATTTCCCTTGCATGAAATCTTATGACCTTTCATCTTCCTTTGTTCTAATTTCCTTTATGTTCATTAAAAAAAATTCAATTAATTCAGCTTTTCCTTTTCCAATCTCCTTAGCCATAATAAACCGAAAGTGACACCCACTAGGATGTTTTTCCCAACATTACTCTTGGAATACATATCTGATGACCTTAGTATTATTTTTCATCTATTAACTTTATTACATTGAATTTTAAATCAAGGATGATACAAGGTCCAATAACAATTTACCCACCATGTTGACGATATGTTATAATAGGATTTTTCCCTCTTATGGAAAAATAAGGACCAAAAGAGGATTTGAATATAATAGGACTAGAAGAGGATTTGAATCTAATAGGATAAGTTTCTATGGGGGGTTGTTGTGGAAATCCTAAACCACCAAATAAATATAATAAATTAAGTTATTGATCTAGTCATGGTTTCATCCTAGGTACAAAAGTTTGTGAAACAAATATTGTTTCATTAATTTGACTAATAGTTGCTAAATATGAACTAGATGGAATTTCTGAAGACGAAGTGGGAAATTAGCAAAGGAAGGGATATTAGGAGCTCCTAAAAATATGTCATTGAGTGACATATACCCAATGAGTATGAATGGTCCACCATAAAGATAGGAATCACGAGGAATAGTAAACATGGAAGTCATACTTGACTAAAAAAAACCACTAATAATAGAATATGATGTTTGAATTTCCAATGTAGAATTAGTATGTGTTAGAATTTATGTAAAATATGAAGAAGTGCATAGAAAGGGTACTCTTTTAGCTCGAATAATCTAACTAGGTCTTCGAGAGCTAAGAAAATCTTGATGCCACGAGTTTTGGTTTGAAGGAGATCGAAATTGAATAAGATTAGTTTTTGTAACTATAGTAATGGGAAGGTTAATAGGACCAAGTGCTTGAGTAATATCCTATATAGTCAACAAAAGAGGTAGAAGATTATCTACTTCGGTACTTAAGGTTACACTTTCTGGTGATGTAACTAGTAAATGGGTAGATACTATAACTAATGAAGGAGATATAAGTTAATGGAGATATTGGGATGATAACTTATGGATCTTTAGGTAAATAAAATTATGGTTCAAATGCTTTATGTTCAATTAATTCAGGTTGTAAAATATCATACTCAATAACTTCAGGTCCATAGTTTTCAATTGTTTCAGTTTCTACCTCTTCAGTTTTTTATGTCTCAATTTATGCATTCTTATGTTCTGTAACAATAGGAGGAAACAATGTAAACTTTGAATCAAGAAATACAAACTTGAAACAATAACTAAAACAAAAAAAACCCGAAAAAACGTGAAAAAATAGCTCGAAAACGAAAGGTGTTGATGCTGGAATAATAACTTTTTTTTTAGGGTAGCTTTTCAACATGTTTAAAAAATGGGAGTGAAAACAATTTTTATTTTGTCCTAAAAACACGCTGAAAATGAAAATCGTTGATGCTGGAATACTATTTTTTTTTTTGTTTTCCTTAGGATAGATTTTCAACGTTTTGAAATAATGACCTAAACGAGAAAATATAATGACTCCCAAAAACCTTAGAAATTCAAAAGAAAAATGAAAACAAAAATTTACAAACAAAAATTAAAATTAAAACAATAAAAAAAAAGAGAAAAAGTTACAAATAATAATAGAAAGTAAATAAAAATATATATTACAAATATAAACATTAAATTAAATAAATGCCAAAAAAAATCAAATATATAAAAATATGTAAAAAGAAAAAAACAAACACCTAACCAAAAGAATGTTAAAAAAAAAACTATAAAAGATAAAAACTAAGAAAAATAAAAAATAAAAGAAAAATATAAATAAATATTTTCAAGAAACATAATTAAAGAAAAGAAAAAAAAAATACTTTATTAAATAATTAGAAGAAAAAAACACAAATTACAACAAATTATCAGAAAGGGATGCGAGATCGCTCTGCTAGGGTTTTCATTCTTTTCACTCTGCAGAAACCCTAGCCCCTGTCGCTGCTTTGTACTCTCTGTCGGCGCTTCCGTCAGACAGCAACATCGTGCTGCACGCAGCAATGGATGCGGAAACGGGGGGGGCAGTCAGCCTCCCCCTGCCATGGACCACAACACGGCAAAAAACGCTGACCTGAATATGCAAGATACGGCCAACGCATAGATGAAGGATGGTGCTCAGCAAACGAGTTCTGATTCACAAAAGACAACGCCGCAGGTCACCTCTTCAACCTGCAAGCCAATCGCTTCGGACAGACCAAAAATCGATCTGCCCAGTCACCGAATAAATGCCAGGATCCAATACATGAGAGATCATGCCCTCATTGGAAAGTTCATGGGGCTCTGGCCGACAGAAAAAGCTTTACAAGGTTGGATTGCCTCCAAATGGAAGCCGAAAGGACATGTCAGCCTGCAACTCGGGCCAAAAGGCTTCTTCACAGCTGACTTCAACTGTCTTGAGGACAGAAATAGGGTTATGGATGGTGGCCCCTACTTCTTCAACTCTGCAGGCCTATACCTGCGAAACTGGGTAGAAAGGTTTAACCCAGATCAAGAAAATTTCAACTGGGCTCCGGTCTGGATCAGACTCTATTCATTGCCTCTGGAATACTGGGACAAAGAATCTCTGCAAGCGATAGGCAGTGGGCTTGGTGAGTTCATCAAAATCGCAGAAGAAACAAAGCTTAGGAGATACACTTCTTACGCAAGGATCTGCGTCCAAATGCAACTGGATCGAGCCCTCCCAGATGCGGTAAGTCTGTTTCATGATGAATTTGAATGGATTCAGCCGTTGGATTATGAACATGTGCCATTTCATTGTAGAAGATGCCATGCTCATGGGCATCTTTTTAGAGATTGTCCCCTGGTGGCACATTCCAAGACCCAAAATGTTGAAGACAAAGAAGATGCAGAGGGGTTTACCAAGGTCTCTTCCAAAAGAAGAAATCATAAGAAAGCTCCTTCGTCCAGGTCCAAACCCAGCCCTTCCCCGTCAATCCCTACCACTAGCAATAGCTTTGCCGCCCTAGCCAACAAAGATCCCCCTTCAGAAAATACCACCACGGTGCCTGCTTCCACGACTCCTTCGAACCCCTCTTCTTCCAAAAAACAAACCATGGCCTCTGGACCTTCACATGCTTCTCAGCCATCTGATGACCCCTCAAAACCTGATCCCCATGCGAAGCTGAAACAAATCACTTGGAACCCCAACAACATGGATCTTGATGAGAGCTCTGCCAACCCTAGCTTGGCCAGCAAAGAAACTCAGGAAGGCTTGCAAACTACTCTCATGGAGGAAGACTCTGAAAGTTTTGATGTGGGAGATCTCGATCTAATAGGCCTGGAAGATGTGTGTAAAAAGAAAGAATTTGATAAAATCCTACCTCATCAGATTGAATCGTTGGAGGTAGTCCTTACCAAAGCTCATCAGCATAAAAAATTAGGGATTCAATCAGGCAGTCATTGGGACAGCCTAAAAGTTTTGAAGGAAGGTAAAAAACGAGGTAGAAAGCCTGATTTGCAATGCACTATGCAGGTCGGAGCAATGCTAGTGGATTCAGGGAGATACCCCAAGTTGACCAGGTTCTTCAAACCTCTCGAAAATAGTTCGCCATGAAATTGATATCTTGGAATGTAAGAGGGCTTAACGCTCCAGACAAATATAGGATGATTAAATCCATGATACAAAAGGAAAATCCACAAATTCTTTTTATTCAAGAGACAAAATGCAACAGCAATCTGCTTGGTGCCATCTTATCAAAAGCTTGGCCCAGTAGTAGGTCAGTAGCAGTTGATGCCTCCGGATCCTCTGGAGGTCTGGCAATAGCTTGGGACACATGCTCCATGCAGCTATCTGATTTTCATGCTGCCCACAACCTTATACAAGCCACTTTCCATCCAATTGGCACCAATATTCATGGGCACTTGACCAACGTCTACTTCCCTCAAGAACAGAGAAGCAAGACTGCGCTCCTAGATACTTTAGCTTATCTCAATTCAAACAGAACCCATCCACTTTGGATAATCGGTGGCGACTTCAACATGACCCTGAGAATGGAAGAAAGAACTGGAGGGCGTTACAGATCTGAATCAGACAGCAGCCAATTCAAAAACTTCATCAATAACAACTGGCTCATTGACATGCCCTTCTCCAATGGCATCTTCACTTGGAGCAACAGAAGAACTGGCAGTCAGCAAATTGCGTCAAAGTTGGACAGATTCCTCTTCTCTGACAATGCGATTCACATGGGAGGAGACATAACAAGCTCAATTCTACCATATGCAGGATTGGATCATTGGCCCATCCTGCTACAATGGCAAAACTTAGGCGCTCATTTAAAGAGGCCATTCCGATTTGAAGCATTCTGGCTAACGCATCCCTCCTTCAAAGAATTGGTACACACTACTTGGAGAAATTTCCATCCACCGAAGGGTTCCAAAATGTATCAATTTCAACAAAAGCTCAAAAACTTGAAAGGCCAAATTAAATACTGGAATCAGACCACCTTTGGAAATATCTTCAAGGAGAAGAAGAACCTCGAGCAAAATATGAATGAGCTGCAACAGGAAATTATTATTAAGGGACGTACGGAGTTGCTAGCAGAAAAGGAGCAGGCCCTTCAAAAACTGTTGGAAGAGAGATACAAATAGGAGGAGATACTTTGGCGGCAAAAATCAAGAATTCGATGGCTCAAAGAGGGTGAAAGAAACACCAAGTTCTTCCACGCCTTGACCATGCAGCGCAGGATGCAGAATAGAATCAGTCATATACTCACTCAGCAGGGGGAGAAAGTGGAAAAACATGAAGACATGCAACAAGAATTGGTTGACTATTTCAAAAGTATCCAGCAGGAGCCGCAACCAAATCGACAAGAGGATATTGACCAAATAAAGCAGGTCATCCCTAAGCTAGTTACTGATGAGCACAATAAAATGCTACTCCGACCGGTCTCTCCGCAAGAGGTAGATGAAGCCATGGCGCAGTTCAAAGACGGAAAAGCCCCTGGACCTGATGGTTTCACCTCAAATTTCTTCCACCATTTCTGGGATCTTATCAGATCTGAAGTCTGGCAACTAGTTGAGGAATCCAGAACTATGCACTGGCTTCTTCCCTCTCTCAATGCCACTTTTATCGCATTGATTCCGAAAGAGGATCAGCCCAGCAAACCGGACAAGTTCAGACCTATAGCTCTTTGCAATGTTATCTACAAAGTCATATCCAAAGTAATTGCCAACAGACTCAAGCCGCTCCTTCCGCTCCTTATCTCCCCGGAACAAACTGGTTATGTTGAAGGGCGCAAAATTCTGGATGGTATAATCCTAACTCATGAGATCATGCACTCTCTGAAAATCTGTAAAAAACCAGGTATGCTTCTTAAGCTTGATCTCTCCAAAGCCTTTGACAAGCTGAATTGGAATTACATTCATCATATTTTAAAAGCTTTTGGGTTTGATCAAATGTGGATCAGATGGATTATGAGCCTCATCACTTCCACCTCCTTCTCTATCTTGGTCAATGGCGCTCCCTCCCCTCCCTTTCATCCCTCACGAGGAATTAGGCAAGGGGACCCTCTTTCCCCTTTCATTTTCGTCCTCATGACTGAAGGCCTAAGTCGATTACTCCATAAGGCGATCCACACTCAGCATCTGCGTGGCATTTCCCTTCATGGAGCTCCTGTCACAACACACCAACAATTCGTGGATGACAACATGTTGTTTGGCCACCCATCTGTGCAGGAAGCTCGTTCTTTCAAAGCCATTCTTCATCTCTTTTCCTCCGCTTCAGGTCTTACCATTAATGACTCTAAATCCCATATATTTTTCTTTAACACCCCGCCCCTTACTCAGGCCAACATCGCTCGCATCCTCGGTTTTTCCATCGCCTCCCTTCCAGACAAATATCTGGGAGCTCCCCTTGTGGATTCAGCCATAAGGAATTCCTCCTGGGACAAGCTTCTTGAAAAGTTGGAGAACAAGCTCTCCTTGTGGACCTTCAGGGCCTTGAACTTAGCCAGTAGACTTGTTCTAATAAAATATCTTTTGCAATCAATGCCGCTCTATCTTTTTTCTGTCCTTGCAGCGCCCAAGTGGGTCCTCAAACAAATCAGGACCTTGCAACGCAATTTTCTTTGGGGATCCTCTGGCAGGAATCGTAAATGGGCCTTAGTGAGCTGGGACACAGTTTGCTCTCCCAAGGATGCCGGTGGTCTCGTCCTCCGCAATCCCAACCACAACAACGAGGTGATGGCCACTCGCATCTGGTGGAAATGGACGTCGCAACCTCATACACCGTGGGCCAGATGGTGGACTGCGAAATATGCCAATAACAGACCTTCAGCCGATGTAATCAGGTTTATTCCGGAGCAACAGGGTTCTCTTATATGGAACTCGGCCAAGTAGCATTATTTACTTATTCAACAACACAGCTTCTGGGAAGTCCGTAATGGTAATTCAGCACGATTTTGGCAGGACTCGTGGCAGCAGCATCCTGTCCTTCATGAAGCTTTCCCCAGCATCAATGTGGAAGCCAATAACAATGCTCAGGATATCAGGGTCTGTCATCAATGGCAAGATGCCATCAGCAATGGATTCAGACAGTGGAAATCCCCTCAACTCATTGCGCCTCATGCTCGAGTCTCAGATCAGGAAGCCCTCAATTCTGAACTCAGCAAAAGGCAAATTAGAAGCACAGATGAACCTGATATATTAAGATGGGGCTACTCTACCAAAGGTATGTTTACTACTAAAGAAGCCTTTTCCATTTTACATCCCACGCCCCTACCTCGGGATCCTCTTTGGGTGATGATTTGGAATAAGCATAACTGGCCTAAGGTTTCAACTTTTCTATGGCTCCTCAGCCATAAACGCATTCTCACTTGGGACAACCTTGTCAAACGAGGCTTTGTTGGTCCCTCCCAATGCCCCAATTGTCTCCAAACTGAAGAAACCATACAGAATTTGTTATTGCTCTGCCCTTTAGCCAATGCTTTTTGGGAGAAATGCATCTTTCACTGTCAGAAGAATAAACCCATAGGAGATATCACCAACATCATCCGTTGTTGGTCTCCTCACCCCTTCCTCTCCCCTCTCCTCAACACTCTGTGGTTGCTCCTCCGTGGTCTTGTGTTCTGGTCCCTTTGGAAAGAAAGAAATAAACGGACTTTCAAAAATATTGCCTCTTCTTTGGATGATATATGGCTCTCCTTCTGTAATAATCTTCAGGAATCATTGGCCCTCCACTCATGGTCCGAAGAGGACTTCCCCAAAAATCCCAAAGAAATTTCCATTTGGCAAAATTGGAATCTTCGCATTGCCTTCACCCCCTCCCTAAAAGCCAATCCCCTTCCCATCCCTCCCATACTCTGGACCCCCCCCCCTGAAGGTGTTTTCAAGCTAAATTTTGATGGGTCTTCAAAAGGAAATCTTGGGCCAGCAGGATTTGGAGGCATCATACGAAATGTCAAAGGAGAAGCTCAGATCATCTATTATGGTTGTATTGGATGGGATTCCAATAACTCTGCTGAATTAGAAGGCCTATGGCAAGGTCTCTGTATGATACAACATCACAAGTTTCTCCCCATCATCATTGAGGGAGACTCTCAAATTTTGATCAACATCGCCAAGAAACTTCTCTGGGGCACCACTCCGGAGAAAGTCGCTCATAGTTGGAGACTGGAGGCAAGAATAAAACAATTAAGTAGATGGCTAATGCAGCACAGAGCGGTTTCTTTCAATCATATAAAGAGGGAAGGCAACAAAGTTGCGGATCTTTTGGAAAATTTGGGCAGTGAAGGCCACAGCACTCTCACTCATGGCTCTCTTCACTGTATTCATGATGCAACAATACTCCAACAATGTATCACGCAGGTGCATAGTGACAGCACCTCCCCGGCTGCGGGTGTTTAATAGACACAAGGGAACGTGGCACATAGGCCACTTCTCAATGAATATGGCCGGTGCAGCCCATATGGCTCCCGGTACCACCATTAAACGCTGCATTAACTCTTCACACTGCGTGAGAGCTCCTCTCCTCGATCGGCCCATTCGACTCTTGGTTATGGTGGATATGGCGGTCATTCTGGGCACGAATTGCATTTGTGAAGGTCTGAATGGTGGGATGGACAATCCAGGCTCGCCTATTCCTTTGCATGCGATTTGTTCTTCTGCAAATACTGAGGCCAGCCTCAAGACGAATATTGGGAAATGAAGCTCGTTAGGAGCCTGCATCGAGCTAGCCCCCAATTGGCATTTTTCCCACAGCCCATGGTGTAACCAGTTCGTCTTCAATTCTGCTTCTTCTGCTCTGTCCGGCAACCTCGCCCCCTCCTCTGCAGTCTCGCCCAGAGCTCCTTGTCGCTTTGATTTTGGTTCTCATTCTCAATCCAGCGCAACCCAGAACTCTCTCTGTTCGACGCGCTCTGCTCAGTTTGGCTCAAATTCAACTATCATGCCACGCCTCTGCGAACGCATGAGAAGTCGACGGGGTTCTGGTCATGGGCGGCTCAATCAACAGCGCCCGCCTCCTGTTCCTGCTCCGGCGTCCGAGATGGATACTGGGTTTGCACCTGCTGCTACTCCGCGTTCTCTTCGACCTTCCATCCGTCAAACCTCTCAGCGTGCTGAGTTAAGGTTCGACTGTACCTCCTGCAATGCCATTCTCACTGCTGCTATTATGGTCACGCTTCGAGAAGAAGTTCCGAATTTTGGCCCACCCAGTTCGTCGAACATGCCTACTCCTCCTCTGGTGGACCCTGCCTCCTCGGCCCCTCGGCACGAGACCAACATGGAGATAGAACGTGAAGATGGTGGACGCGCTCTCAGTGAAGAACCGGCGGACAGAGGCGAGATGTTCACCTGCAGAATCATTGAAGAGTCGCCCTCTCCCACTCATGAATAGAAACTGCTTTGTTTTTCAGGTTTCTCTGTTCTGCTCTAGTGGAAATCATCTGTTTTTTAGTTCTATTGCTTTGTTTTATAGGCAATGTATTTTCCTCAGACATAGTGTTTTTTTGATTACTGCAAACTTAAAACCTGTTTCCCATTTTTGGGCGGTTCAGAAGTTATGGTTTAATGGACTGGTTTCCCGTCTCGGGCAGTCCAGACTTTGCATGATTTGCTTGACTATCAAGCCCAACGTTCAGGCTTCCACAACTGACGTTGGTGCAGTTTTGTACTATAGCCTTTATACATAATAGAAATTAGTCTCACTTAGAAAAAAGAATTAGAAGAAAAAAACACAAAAAAACAAAATATTACAATAAATCAATAAATAATACATTAAAAATAAACTCATTTAAAAAAATCAATAAAATAAATATTTTTCCAAATAAAAAAATAAAATATATATATAATAAAAAAATTCATAAAATAAAAATTAAAAAATCAAACGACTTAAAAATACAAAAATACAAATCACTTAAAAACAATTATTATAGATAATAGTTAAATAAATAATAAAAAAAACATTCAAAATAATAAAATTATAAAAATAAGAATAAAAAATTATAAAAAAATACATAAAACCAATTAAAATTAAAATAATAATAAAAATAATTATTATAAAAATAATAAAATAAATAACATAATTCCGCCCCTCATGCACGTGGGTGGGTTGAAGCTGATTTTGAGAATTCACTTGAGCTCACAAAGTGGCCCTAGGGGTTGCTTCCCTAGGTAGGTGGAGTTGTGCATCTCTGTCCTTCGAGGGCGATGACCACTCGGGCCACCGATGTGCTGGAGCCGATTCTCAAAATCAGCTTTATCTAGCCGGGTGGCTAGAGGGGCCTCCACCGTGGACTGGCAGAGTTGTGGAGCTCCACCAACCTAAGGTGATGGCCCTCGAGCCCTCAGGCGGGCTCAACCAATTTTGAGAATGGGCTTGAGCCTCCCCAAGGGTCTGAAGGGCTGAAATTTATTATTATTATTATTATTATTCCTAAAATATTTGTTTTTTAAGGGTATTTCATTTTTTTTCTTTTTTCCTTTGCAATGTCTTTTTATAATGAAAGTTTTAATTTTCTTTTCCAAAGTAAAATAATAATAATAATAATAATAATAATAATAATAATAATAATATCTTAAGGTTGTGACTTCACATGTATTTTTAAAAACAATATATATATATATATATATATATATATATATATATATATATATATATATATATATATATTAACTAAATAGAACACGTTAAATAAAATAAAGTTGTAGAAAATTTGAATAAAAAAATTGAAAAAATAACAATTTTTATAATTTTTTTATAGAACTGAGGATATTCAAAAAATAAAAATTAAAAAAAAATTATCCACATAGAATTTAAAAAAAACAATAAAAATCATAAACATAAAAAATTTAAAAACTGAAAATTATATAATTATATACACACACACACAGATATATATATATATATATATATATATATATATATATATATATATATATATAACTAACATTAAAACTAAGAGAATAATCAGAAAAAATCAAAAAATAATATTATTAATAAAATATTGAAAATTTGAGATTTAAAAAATGAAAAACAATAAAAATCAGCGAAAAAAAAAAAAATATTAAAAAAATTGAAACACAAAAATAATATTAAAACAATTAAAAAAAAATAGAAAGAAACATCTCTCTCTCTCTCTCTCTCTCTCTCTCTCTCTCTCTCTCTCACACACACACACACACACACACACATTATATAAAAAAAAATATTAAAAAAAACATTTCGGCTCCTCCGGTCGTCCGGTGGGCTTAAGCCGATTCTGAGAATCGACTTCAGCCTGCTGCATGGCTGGAAGGGCCTCCACCTTCAGAATCACCTTTAGCCAGTCGGGTGGCTCGAGGGGACTCTTCTATGGGCTAGCGGAGCTTTCACAACTACGCTAACCTAGGGAGGCCCCTCGGTCCACCCGTTGGGCTGAAGCATGGTTGGTTGGATCAAGGGGCCTATGCCTTGGGTTGGAGGAGCTGAAAAACTTTTCCAACCTAGTGCACCGGCCCTATGGGCCACGTGGGCATGGCCTTCATCCTGCTAGATTTCCCAAGGTGCCTTTGCCCTGGGTTCGCAAATCTACGTGACTCTACAAGCTAAGGGCAGAGACCCTTCGGACCACCCGACTGGTTGAAACCCACTACTAGGTGGCCCGAGGGGCCTCCGTCCTATGTTGGCATAGCTGTGCAACTCTTCTATCCTAGGGAGGAGGCCCCTCAGTCCACTCGGCACACTAAAAGACAATTCTTAGAATTAGATTTCAGCCCAGCCTGTGGCCCTAGGGGCAAAAATCTAATTTATTTATTTTTTCTTTAATAATTTTTTTTTATTAATTTGAATAGTTATATTCAATATATATATATATATATATGATTTTTTTTTTAAAATCATTTTTATTCTTGTAAATTTATTTTTCAAATTGTATGTTTGTTTCTTTAATTTTATTTTTTAATACATAAATTTGTATCTGTATATTTTTTTTTCAAATGTCATCATTTTTTATATAAATTTCATAAAACTTGTTATTATTTTAATCCTTTTTATTCAAAATTTATATAATTTTTTATTTCAGGTTTCTGGGATAGTTAGCTTGTGGTAATAGATATTCTGGATCCATCCCATTCATTTTGATTTAGAATCGACTTTTTGAACTATCCACTGTGTTTCATCATATATATATATATATATATATATATATATATATATATATATATATATATATATATATATATATATATATATATATATATATATATATATATATATATATATATGAAATCTAGCTTCAGCTTTAATTAATAGGGAGATGCTTTTTAGGGTTTAGTTAACTGTTCTTTTTAGGGAAAATGTCTTGAAACACATATTTTTTTAATTATATGTATATGCAAAATGCAGATATTTTTTTGAGTTTTTAAAATTTTTATTTTTTAGTAACAATTATTTTATATGTATTGAAATATTAATTAACGATATATAAATATAAAATAAATCAGAAACGCTCTCTCTCTCTCTCTCTCTCTCTCTCTCTCTCTCTCTCTCTCTCTCTCTCTCTATATATATATATATATATATATATTAAATTTTCATTACAAAAAAACATTGCAAAGGAAAACAAAAAACAAAAAATTGGAGAACTTGAAAATGGTTAAATAATCATCATTTAAAAAAGATAAAAATTTGCTTACAACATAAGGAAATTTAAAGTGCTAAAATTATGCCCTAAAAAAAACTTGATGTTTTTCAAAATCCGCATGAATATCACCAACTTTTAAATTAAAATCCACACTTCATACATTACAAAATTTAAAGTGTCAAAATGGAACCCTCTAAAGAAACGGGTTGGTGATGCATCAACACTTTTCAAATTAGCATGAAAATCACTAACATTTAAAAAAAAATATTTTTACTTGATACATAAGAAAATTAATATGCCAAAAATATGCTTAAAAAACGGTTTATTCTAAAACAACACTTTTCAAAATTAGATGATTATTTGGCACCTCAAAAAAAAAAAAACTGTATTCTGAATCAACACTTTTAAAAATTAGATGATTTTTTCTACCTCAAAATCAAAGGTGTATTCTGAATGAACACTTTTCAAAATCAGATGATATTTTGCTACCTCAAAAAAGAGGGTAGTCTTTTCAATTACCATTTCAAAGTTTACATTGTTTGGATACGATTAAGGTTGTTTTGATGTTCTAGGTTCTATAACATTAATTTTTTCTAGTTTTGTAATGTTCAATTTACTAGGTGTTAATTTAGGGGTAAACCTTGCATTATACAAGAAAAATGAGGTAAACGAGCCACAACGAATTTCTTTTAAGAATGTAAACAATATTAAATAGTTCAAATTCACAATTCACACATAAGGACTCACTAAAATGTAAAACAAACAAAATAACACATAGTAAGAAATCTAAGGAGTCAAACCATGCAAACAACTATTTCAGAGTGAAATCAGTAATTGGTGATAGAATCCAACATCATATAGATTGATGTGAAAAGTTGTTGGAGATAGAGTGGGTGGAACCATTTACACTAACACCTTGCTTAATTATCACAACCTAGTGTGAGTAACATCACATATAATACCATCTCGACTCAAGTACCCTGCAAGAGGGCCAAAGAAAGTATAGCCAACATATGTTCCAGGTACTACGTGTACTTTCTCCCCACTATTTCCTCGAGTAAAAGAACTAAGATTATGTAACTAAGGCTACCACGTACAACAACCTCCCTTTGGGCGGTAGTCATAAGTTGCATATACACTTAAAGGTACCGTAAAAAATCTCAATCTCCTTGAAATATCCCTCAAAGTGAGGTAGTCCCTTCAAGTGACTCCAAATTACCATTCCATATCATTTTTAATGTGTGTAGATCACGCTACCATAAAAATTCAAGCAGGGTCAATTACTTTACTGGGTTTGATATGATCTCGTGCTTAACTCCCATGTAAGAGGAGCTTCTTAGAGACAAATTGTAGCAAATGGATTTTCTCCCTATGAAAATATTCTATTGTCTATTTCCAACTTTAGAGCATTAACTTCCACTCATATTCAAAATTCCTATAATTTATCTAATGTAGGTGTGACTACGATAGAAAGATAGAAAACTCTAATTGATTTTATTAACATTGCCTTTAAATTCATATTTACTTAATAGATTTGGACATGAAACTGATGGTGTGATGAGCTGAATTAAAACTGAATGCAATAGAATATGAGAATGAAAATTTTCCAATTCAATAAACCTCTACTTAAAAGAAGAGAAATTTTGCATTCAATTCCCTAAGATGCAAAACTCTACTTTCCACAACTTGTTTTATTCCAAAAACAACTTCAAAAACACTTCATTCAAAACAATATGAAAACTCTTTTATGCTACAATAATATATATTTGTTTTTATATAGAGAATGAATGACATAATAATGCAACCAATTTTTTCTAAAAAAAAAATGAACTCAACAAATATTTCCTTTTTTGTGAAAAAAACTATTTTATGTAAAGGAATACAAACTCTTTACTAAAATATAAGAACAATACTTTGAACTATTCATCGAAATTAGAAAATAAACAAATGGCAGATTTTGAATATTGAAAGTAGTGAAACCATCATTCTTTCAAAAATTCAATGAAACAAAGAAATCAAAGTAACACAAATTTTACAATTTTTCCACAAAAAGAAACTCATACAAAACAAAAATAAAATGTTTTACCTACAAGAGATTACCGATAAATCCAAAAACCAAACAAATCTTCATAACCAAGGCCAAATGGAGAACAAATGAGGAAAATTTTAATTTTTGTGTCACTGAGGTAACTAACCAGCACACACGACTGCAATAGCCACAACTATTGATAGAAAAATTGTGATGACAACGCACTATCTCCAATTGGAATGTGCGATGAGCGCAAAAGTCAAAGATTTTTTTTTCATAAGATACTACAGACCTATGTTTTCATAATCATTGAAGGTTTCCGAGAGACTCACCAAAGGGTCGAATTCTTAGAAAAGAAGGGAAAATGAACGAAAAAGTTGTTCCTTAGTATGGTTACCAATTTTTTTGGTGGTCATATCCTATCCTGCTGATGAGAAATATCTCCCTAGGCTCGGTGACCAATTCTAGAAACAAACAAACAAGCAAATAAAGCTCTGTTTGGGTTTCATCAATATTAAATGATAGATGCAAGCAATGTAATGAAGAATCCATATCATTTTTATCGAAATTCTTGATGATGATCCTCGTTATTGTTGGATGAAACTTTCAATCACGTCTTTCGTGCTTTGAATTAAGACCTAGAAAGACACCAACAAACAAATAATTCAATATAACCCATACAATTTACCAAGGTTTCTTATACCAAGAATTATAACAATCGACAATGAATGTGAGAAATAAATACATTTTTTATTAAATTTAATAAAACAAGAATTACAACCAAATATTGAGGTTGAAATCCTCCTTCTAATTATCCTCAATCTAGACCTTTAAATAAAAAATTCTTCAATGGATATTTGTACAACATGTAAGTATAATTCAAGAGTCAGAAATTGCAACTAAATTCTCTTTGAGTGCATTGTACATATAGGGAATGAGTGGAAGTTGATATCAATTAAAGAAGGGGTGAGATCCACAATGGAGGGGAGGAGATCCATAATGGAATGAGATAGATTCAATATAAGAGGAGATCGATACAAATCTCCACCAGTTTGGAATAAATACAATTATCAAGTCTTTTATAATAAAAGCTTATTCACCTTTTTTTTAGTTTTACCCTTTTATTAATACTGTCACACTTTTTGTGAGTACTAGTAGTGATGGTATCGCTACTCGTGCACTTTGCAAGGTGTGACATCACATGTTGTGATCTAAGCACTTGCAATGATCTCTGAAATTAGAAATATTTTTTTTTTCAGGTATTTAATCGAGAATTATTATACTTCATAGAGAGTTATTTTTTCCATTTTTCATAGTGACTCATGATAACTATTCATTTAATAGAAAACTATCCATATTTCACATCATTTGCATGGATGTTATGAATTAATGTGTAACAACCTTAACCTCCCTATATCAGGTTACATAGGAGTTACTCAGATGATATATGTGGCCATCATTTGTAGGTATCATTAAAATATTCTAGTGGATAGCTATTTAATGTAAAATTGCAGTGTATACAAAATACAGTCCAATAAATAGGATCTACTCATTAATTATGAGACCAAAAGTAGTTTGTCTCTTTCTACTGAGAATATATTTAAGGTGACGAGAGGCTATGGAATGTTTCATCAAGTATTGTTGTAATTGAAAATTTTATTATTGAAATGTTTCCCCACATAAATCGGAAGCATAACGCTGTTTTCTTTCTGGAAATTATAATAACAATAACACAATTTTTTATTTTACATATTTTATATAACTAATATTGGATACATTGTTCCATAAATTTTCAATATTTGAATATCTAGGTATTTTTTCAACTCTAAGGATTAAGGAAAGTAGGGTTTCAAAGAGAGTCACTTACTTTTCAATGGAGATCCATTATTTTGTTACTGTTTTAGTGTAGGGATGTAAAATTTCATAAATTTAGGGATACATTTTTTATTTTTTTAATACGATGCCAAGTATGAAACGACATTTTGGGATCCATTACGACTGGTTTGAATAAAATATGTTGGAATTGAGATCATACTAAAAAGGGGGTGAACCATAATAACAATAAATTTAAACAATTTAAACATTTCAATGCATATAAAATTTCAATCAAATCACAAAGAAAATAATACAACACATATGTGTGGAAACCCTTAGAGGAGAAAACCATAAAATGTATTTATATGAATGTTCTTATAGGCACCAACCAAAAGGAAACACCAATCCCCTAAAATAATTTTCTAGCACCAAAAAGAAGGAGAAACCAATCACTATAAATTATTTGCTGACACCATCTATAAGAAGACAATAATACCCTGGAATGATTTATTAAGGTCCAATAGAAAGATATATTGATCCCCTGATATTTGTAGTCACAAACTTGAACTTCATATCATATTCTATTTTTTTTAACATTTTCATACTCAGATTAGTAGGCATACTAAAATAGAATCCTTCATTTTTGTACTTACCCTTATTTTCTTTACCAACAATGTTGATCTATTCCTTCACTCTTTGAGTTATTTTTCTCTACATAGTTCTACACGTCAATATTTAACCATATTTATGTGCACTTAAATTGAATTTCTTCCCTACCTAAATCACTTTTCTTCCTTAGATTTCATTATCATATTTATTCTACATTCATTGCTATGAAACTGAGAATTTTTTATTTTGTATTTCCTTACGACAGATAGTCATACACTATTGATCTCCTAAATCTTATATGTCTTAGAATAATTATATTAACTTACCTCAACCAAGGCTTCACACTGATGAAATTCCATGGAGGACCAATTTTAGATAGCATGCATTTCCATGGTTCATTGGCCTAACAAAGATTTTAATTTGAATTCAAATGACCATACGATCAAGTCCCATGACCATAACTTTAACAAATAATTATAATTATAATTATAATTATATATATATATATATATATATATATATATATATATATATATATATATATATATATATTTATATATTTATATATTGTTCGTTGTATACGTATTGAAAATTCCCAGATTACTAGATATCCTGTATTTGAATATTGGCTTCTTGTTTTGGGCATCCAGCCCTTTGTGATTTGGGGATAAGAGTCTGGTCTTAAAATTCCTTTTCAATATATCTAGAGTTTGTGTGTTTAGAACTTAGTAATGGAATTAAAAGGGTGGATCTATACATTTAGCGATAACTTTTCCACCCTACCTAGAGCACTGACCAAATGGAAGTGTAAATTTTTTGCTTCAGTTGCATTCAAATATGGCACTTCATCAAATAAATAGATTGCATACAAACCCAAATGCAAGTATTCCTATATAACTCTTCTCATATGGAACCTTAACCCAAGATAATTATGATCTAACTCCTTTTCTTTATTTTCATTCAAATCCAAGTCTTTCTCTAACGACAACTTTTACTCGTTGTGGGGAACTTCAGATGCTCATATTTTTCCAATCCTCGAGAGGATGAAACCTTGATAATTAACCCCACTTGAATGAAAATATCATTTATTTTCATGGTGACTGGTTTGTCTTGCACCTATATACTTAGATGACTCTATATACTTTTGGATATATAGATAACTCGGTAAGGGACCCATTGGAGTTTTACCATTGAATAATTTTGATGAAATTGCATTTTTCATTTCCATTTTGACCAAAAACTAGTAAAAAAGAAATGTTTTCCATACCCCTACCCTAACAAAAATCTCGAGACTTCCACCTAGTCTCCCTATGTCACTACCATATCATCTTCCAAATAAACACAATTGTGTGTGGTAATCCTTACTATTTCCATGTGTATAATAGCTAACACCTACCAAATGATCACAAAAAAATGCCAAAACGAGTGGCACACTGCAATTCCTCATGATGTTACATCACCAAATGACATGATGACATGCCACATATATTCTTAGGTTGTACCTAGAATTCACATATCTTATAAGTAAAAAATATGGATGTGAGTGTGTCGTTAAGGTGTTAATTCAGTGAAACATCGGATTCCTTGCTACCCGTATACTCTTGAGAGTGTTGGATACAACTAAATACCGAAATGCTCAGATATATGCAATGGGAATAGATATAAATTTTCATCAAGATATCCACCTTGACCATTATTCATCTATATTTTTTTACATAAAAAATATTTTTCATATTTTCATCTAAATATCTTTGAACTAGTCACATGTTTATTCTTATGGATTTAGAAGAAGTACCTCATACCATTGGAAAAGTCTCAAAATATCAAGATATTTAACGATACATTAATGATAGCACTTTTCACAACACAACATCTATGAAAACACCTTTGACATCAATGAGAACACATGTCCAGCCATCCCTTCCTTTTTTATTAATGGAAACACCACCAGACATCGTTAAGTCATTAATGTACCTAGACATAGAACTTCCCCTATCCATACATTGATTTTTCTTCTCCTACTATCTGGTTATTCTCCACCTTTAACATTAATGGAAAAATGGAATATACAACCCTTCTACTAAATAATAGTGTTTTCTTTAACTCCCCATGCTACCAACATATTTTCAGTTGATATCATTGAACCAATCCTCCTTGTGAGGAAGATATTACACCCATATTTTGTCTATGATATTAAAAAGTTTCTATGCCATGCATGATTGTAAATAAATCTGCAATTTTCCCTATTATTTGATTGTATTCCAACTTGAAAATATTGTCAACAATTTGTTATCTGATAAAGTTGTATTTGATAAGACATGCTTTGTCTTAGAGTGCATAAACATTTTTTAGAGATATTAATAGCATCATTGCTGTCACTCATAATAGGAAGAGTTTTATTACCATTTTCAAGAAGTTTCTAGAGATTTTTAGTTATCCATATGACTTGAGCACAACATGATGTTATTACAATATATTCTACCTTATCAGTGGATAGAAAAATTGAAGTTTGTTTCTTGTTCAATAGAAAATCCTAACAAATAACCCAAAATAGTATTTTCCTTATCATCAACACTACCAACCAAATATGCATCTACATAAGAATTTAGATTAACAATACCAACCAAATATGCATCTACATAAGAATTTATATTAATATATCTACCGCTTAGATACCATAAGTCAAAATTTATGGTGCCCTACATGTATCTAGATATTATTTTCAATAAATTCACATAATATTGTTTTCGGCCTCACTAAACTAATCATAATAGTCCCACTCCTTACATGATATATATTCATGAAGTTATTGAATAAAGAAGGTTTCCAATCATGAAATTATACATCATTTTATTTAGTTATGAAGATTAATCATCCTTACTAATTTTACACCACATTGTGATGGGAGTGCTTGTCGTGGTGCACATTTTTCTATAACAAACTTATTCAATATTTTGTTGAGATTTTTGTTTTCATAATTTAAGATGCCTCATTTTAAGTGATGAAACTAAAATCAAAGGAAAAAGGATAATCCCTGGTGATTTACATCTCAAACTCATTCTCCATGTGAGATGCAAATATTTTGCTCATAAATCAACATCATTTCCAAAGATTATCAAATATGCATAGAAAAGAATGACCAATAAATTAGCATTCCCATATTTGATGTAAAGGTTGTGCTCTACTACCCCTTTCTTGCAACTTTACTAGTAAAGGTATTTATCTATCCTTGAGTACTAGGCATGAGGTTTCTATTTTAACCCACACAATGATTTTGTTAATAACCATACATGATGTTTCATTTCTGATAGATAAAATCCTTTTAGATACTCAATATACCCTTCTTCTTGTAGTTCTCCATTTATATGTTGAATTACATCTATCTAATAAATTTGAAACCAGTCAAAACTTATAAAATGAAAGAACATTCTTATTTACTCAAGCTTGGATACAAGAGAAAACGTTTCTTCAAAATTAATGCCCACACAAGTCTAGTTTTTCTCCTAACTACATTTCCATCTTTATTCAACTTACTTCCATAAAATTGCTTACTAGCAATCACATTTATGTCCTTTGGCCTTGGAACACACTCCCATGCCTCATTCTTCTCAATCTAGTGTAATTCGTTATTCATATCCCTAACCTAATGTTTATGCTGACTGACTTGAGAAATATTTCAGGGTAGGGGAGTTTTAAGGATGGAAATTTATGTTGAAGTTTAGAAACCTTAACAAATAATATAGATCCCTAATATGAAAAAAGTCAAATGTTCGGAAATAGTTTTGTTAAAATATTCAAAATTCTAAATATTTTAAGGAATCTTGACAAAAGTTTCGCAATTTTTAAGGTAAAGTAATTTTATCATATAAAATATGGGAAAATATTTCTTAGAAAAAATGAAAATTAACAAATCATTTTGCAGAAAAATACTCAAGAATTAGTCCATTTGTAAATATTATCCCCTAAAATTTTCCTTTTTTTGGGATTCAATCTCGGATATAGAGCTAGGTTTTGATGGCTTGATGTTCTAATAAGCTTCCTTCTAATTTGAACTCCTAATTATTTGTATCCATGAATTTGGATACCCGGATGATTATTTTGAACATACTTGGATGAAAATTTTAAGTGTAATGGCTCAACTTCTTCGTCATATTCCTCTTCTTTCTCTTCATCATCCTTTTGATTCTCTTCTTCTTACTCTTCTCAATATTAGAACTACTATGGATCTATTTTTCATCTATTTTCACATCAATACTTTAAATTATTGTGCAAGTCATTTTGTTGTAACATATGTAGCACTTTATTCTATATGCATGTTGAAGAAAAATAACATTGTATGTTTTGTAGTAAAATTTCCGTAAATTATCTCCATTTATCTTTATGGAAAATTTTCTTAAAAACACTTTGAAATGATTTATGGTGGATAGTCTATATTTCCATAGTTCATAAAGTTCTTTAGTGGTGTTTACCCTGATTTTTTCTCTATTCAAGGTGTATAATGTTGGGTCCTCCACTTCTCTGCAAAATTTGTCTAGAGGTTTGCCTTCACTGAGCTTACTTGGTCTTGCCATTTCTTACATTATTCTATTACTTATTTAAACAATTATATTTTACTACAGTTTTCTAACAATATTAATTGTCTCCTAATCCCACAATTTTCACAAAAAATATTAAATCCATTAGAGGAAATATAACCTCATATCTCAAATCTTACGAATTTTATTTTTTGATCAGTTTCATTTCTAACTAAAGCCTTGAAGGATTTAAATTTCCAAAAATCCTAATATTTTTATTTAAGGAAAGTAAACCACATCATTTTATAATCATTAATTAACATCATAAAATATCTTTCACCTTTCAATGTTTCTACCCTAGCCAGTTTGTACATCATAAAATACCTTTAACCTTTCAATCAGTTCTAGAAGCTTTGATGTAGAATGTCTTATGTTTTGAAAGAAGCCCCTAGGTTGTTTCCATGTTGGTATACCTTGTCAAGGAATTTATCTAGTTTTGGTACATTTGACATCCCTTTCATTGCTTGTGTTTTGTTGATATATACCATATTATCAAACATCATGTCCCTTCTTTCTTTGTGATAACCATACCTCATGTATATTTCTCATACAATATTTCCCTCCCTTTTCTCTATCAATAATGTACATTATCTACCTCCAAGAATCGACAACTTATTTTTTATTCCTTATTCATATTTAATAACTCTTCCAAACAAATATTTTTTTAGTAGTTTCTTTATTTTTGGCTCTGCACCCCTTGATTACCTATTTTTATTAAATTATGTTGGAAAATGAGTCTTTCTTATTTCTTTTAAAGTATACATTTCTTTTCCATTTTTATTTATTTTTATTTTCACCCAATATAAAAACTCTCTCGAGCTAAACCCTTAACATAATATTTCTCTCCCATTATGTTATTCTTGAATTCGAAATTTTCTCCTAAAATTTTTAGAAGAATATTTTGAAAGTTTCACTATGTAGAGTTGACCACTTGAAAATTTCTTCTATAATAGAAATAATTATGTGTTACTCATGTGTTGTTTCACGTTTATTCCTAAAATTAAAATTATTTTATTCATCATAGAAAAGTTACTTACGTAATTAATACATTAAAATAAAAACAAAAGAAGCAACTTTATGTTGAGATAATGCCTCATTTATGATGCATACTACAGTTTAGGGATTGGTTTGGTGTGCTGGAGGATGTTGAGAGATTCTCTCAACTACTACCTCCAAGAATGGAATTAGTTGGATCTCAGCAGCACTATAAATATTGTAATGTATTAGTGTGATTGAATATAGAAAAAATAATTTATTGTGTGTTAGTCCTGTGTTCAATGGCTGATCTCTTCAATTTTTAATTTGGTATTAGAGCCAAGCTGAGCTTAATCCCTCATGGGAGTGCTCAGGAAAATGAAGAGAAAATTGTGATAATTGATTCTACAGAAATAGGATTTGTGTAGATTACTATGTAAATTTAAGTGTGTAAGTTTGAGTGAAATATTTTATGTGTTTTATAAGGATGTTATTTGATTTTGATTTCCGGTGTCACTGCTGAAGGAGATTTAATTTTAAGAAATTTTTTGTAGAATTCGCTGTGTAGGAAGGGTCATCCGAGGCATTTGAATAGTGCATAAATGTTGAGTAACGGTTTTATAATTAGTTGAGACGAGCTGAGTATCGTTACCAGAAAGGAGGCTGAGGAGAAAATTTTTGTTACCACCACAGTGTTGTCCCATGGTACAGTTGGGCGTATTTCTCCGGACGGTGTAGCCGGAAAGATGAGCAAGAAACGATACAGAGCGTGGTACGCGTATATATATGGAGCAAATTCATTAGCAGCAGCAAGCAGGATTGAGTTCCTGGATTGGAGCTTAGCAATTTTGACATGGTAGCATGCGGCCAGAAAAAAAAAGATTTGAATTTTACTTTGAATATTTAATTGTTCAAGCGTGCACACGTCGCTGTCAGGTTCTCCCTTGCTGCTAGCTTTGAGGGGTTCCAAACAAAACGATGATATAAGAACGTTAATCGACATCTTTCTCCCGTATCATTGGAGAATTGGAGATCACGGGTGTTCTTCCGGTAGGCTCCGACTCGAAAATTTTATATCGTAATCTCTCTTCACATGTCAAAATATGTAATCTCTCCTTCCAACAATGTCACTATGTCATGAAATTTGATCTATCTGAAGTGCGAAAGTAATGCCAAGGCGAGACGCTGTTAATTGGCATGCCGCTTCCTGAGGCTGAAATTAGCAGCAGCTGTCTGGTGGGAGAATGTATGGTGGGCAACAAGAACATTTCCCATTTTTTCGATCCACTGGAGAAGAAGAGAAGACTGACTGGTGGCAGCTTTAACATTAACGGCAAGTTTCATACCATAGTGGCCAGGTATTCTGCATATGAAGTACATATTGCTAGGCTTTGAAAGTGTGATGGAAGAGGTGTAGTTTAAATCTATTAATTTGTTGTTGGACAAGGTTCACTGCCTGAGCAATGGTCATGCTATTGGTTTTATTTACGTTAGATTTTGTGGGTTTATTGTTGTGATATTTGTGGAGTGCAGAACCAATTATGAACAATTTAGCTTTATTTAAGTTAGTCGTTCTCTACATTCTACAGGGACGAGAGGACAATTGGCTAATTTGATTGTGTGAATTTGTTATATGCTGATCTATTGTGCTACAGGCCAAGGGCATCAGTTACAGGTTACAGTATGAGATCCATTTGTGTGAAGCAGGTCAAGTTGTTAGATTAGCTCTTGAACACATTCAGTATTTAGACCATTTGCCTAGCCACTGATGGATAGCCGAAAGCGAAATATCCGACAGATGGTGATTGGTCCATAGGATGGTTCATCACTTGTCAGCTCTTATCGCGGAAGCCCCGACGAGTGGAGTTGTCAATACTGTTGATCTTGCAAAGTTCATTATTGCTGGTCAGAAACAAATGTATTTTAAATGGGTTGAATGGTAGCTCGAAAATGGTGGAGAAAAGAGCGTTGTCTATGAGATCTCAGAGTGGGTACAAATGTTAATGAAGACCAGGGCAGACAAATGTTTGTATTAAGTTAGTGTGTTCTCCATTTCTGTAATGTAGGCATTAAGGGGGGGTGTTGAGATAATGCCTCATTTATGATGCATACTACAGTTTAGGGATTGGTTTAGTGTGTTGGAGGATTGAGAGATTCTCTCAACTACTCCCTCCAAGAATGGAATTAGTTGGATCTCAGTAGCACTATAAATATTGTAATGTATTAGTGTGATTGAATATAGAAAAAATAATTTATTGTGTGTTAGTCTTGTGTTCAATGGATGATCTCTTCAATTTTTAATTCTTTAAGGGTTGTGTCTAAAAGTGAGACAATGTTTCCATTATTCACGGTAAAGTATTGAATATTTAATTATAACTTATTGTTATATTATTTATATAAATGCTATATAAGCATAGCTTATATATTATAAATATATAAAGGAAATAACATAGAGTAAAATGAAAATGGAAGTTTTAAAAACGTAATTTCCAAATTGATGAAAAATGAAATAAAAACAAGGTAAATGTGGTGAAGCATAAGTTAAATGTAATTCATATATGTAGAAAAATAAATATAAAGTTTACGAAAAAAAACTTAAGCTTAATTTTAGTTTTAAATACAATTATATTAAATTTATCTTACATTTATGAATGTTGAAATAAATCAAATTCATTTATATATAAAGTTATTAATAAAAGAAAATAAAAATTACTCATTCTTAAGTGAATTTAATAATAAATAATGTATATAGAGTAACATGGAAGTTAATAAATCCAAGAGAAAGGAAGATAATCTGCCCCATGTATGTGTTTTCGTAGAATGAGTATAACGAGTGAGAGATTTGTTGCAATATTTTGGATGATTAAATTTTATCTCTTCGATCTTAATAATTATGATATAAAAGAGGTATTTATTAAATAAATTTATATATCCACATTATTAATACAATATTAATAAAATATACTATGATTTAATATAACATAACATGTAAGCTAAAAAATTCGAACGGAAAGGATGATAATCTGCACCAAATATGTGTTTTCATATTTTATATGTTTATTAAGAGTCACATTCGTTTCAATATAAATGAGCTTTCTAATGTTTTTAATGTTGTATATGTCGTGAAACTTTTAAATATAGAAATTTATTTTAAAGTTTAAAAATATGGCGAATTTTACCGGTTTTTAATATGAAAACTACAAAATGTTTAGTGATATTTTTGCAACATTTTTCAAATTTCCAATTATTTTATATAATATCTATAAAACTTTGGAAATTTGGTAAATACCATTATATATATATATATATATATATATATATATATATATATATATATATATATATATATATATATATATATATATATATATATATATATATATATATATATATATATTAAAACATAGAACATTGACACCCCTTGGGAATATTAGCCCCTAAAAAATTGTATGCTTACATATGTAACAATATGATTGATTTTCACAGTGTTTTGACACTTCTTTAAAAATCTAGATCTTTCTATATTGGTAAAGGAATCAAAGAGTTGTAATTAATTTTGTTTTTAATGAAAATGTCATTTAATAAAGTAAAAACTATAGAATTTCTATTGTTTAAATTAGGGTTTTGATACATGAATTTACCAAACACCCTAAAATTCCCTTTAATTACTCGTCTGTGTAAACTACATAACATAAACTTACAATTTTAACAAATTATTTATGAATTTCACATAAAATTAACTAAAAATTATACCTGAAAATCTTGCAAAATGTAGAATAATGAGATTACTTAATATTTTTTTGGCATAACATTTATTTATTCTAATTATTTGTTTATTGCATATAAATATATTATTTTCAACCATATATAATATATCCATAGCTTTTATCGAATATTTTATTTAATGTTGGAATTAAAATATTTTATTTATAATCTATATTATCATTATCTGTTATTGTAAATATTTTATAAATGTCATATATAAATTTTATATAAACAATTTAATGAATTAGACATCTCATTCTTATTAAAAAGAAAGTATTTTTCTACTTTCAATTACTTCTTATTTTTGAGAAAATATTTAATTATGATTAGCCTTTAAAAGAAAATCTCTCTATAAGTTAAAATAGATATTCAAATATTTTAATTAAGAATCATATCTAAATATTTTTCAAAAGCACAAAAATTGTATATACTTCTCATACTCAAGGGTGAAAATATAAGATTTTTTTTTACATTTGATTACATTACTATTTGAAGTTGATATAAATTTATAATATTCAAATGAGAATCAAAATATTTTATTGTAGTTGTGAGATAGGGAGAAAAATATTCATTACATCTCTTTCATAGTGTGTTGTAATTTCAATGAATTCAACAAACACAATCTAAGAGTGAGATTATTGATGTTTTACAATATTTTTAATTAAAAATTAAGTAAATAAGTATTTCCATTATTGATATTATTTACATTGGACATTATGTTTTTAGTGAGTAATTTTTTTTTTTTCAAAAATTAAATTAGTTCTTAACTGGGCATAAAGGGAATTACATACACCTGGTACTGATATATAAAATGCACTTCTCAATATGATAATAAAGAGTTTTGAAAAATATTCACAATAGATTCTACTAGGATTTGTTTTTATTTTAAAATTGTTTGATAAAAGAGCTATTCCAGGAAATCCAATAATGATTTGTTAAATTTTTATTGTGTTCTATGTTGTTCATATTTTAATTAAAAAAAAAAAAAAATCTTTGGATTATGTTTAAATATATTTTGGACAAATTGAGTATGGGCTAACTAAAGGCCTCATGAAGTTATGCACAAATGATATTATTTCTATCATCAATATAAGTTGATGTAAGTATAAGTTAAAACATCTTTATTAGGCCTATTTTCAAATCTTGGTTGGCAATGTTGAGTATGTGTTTGGTGGATAAATTTCTTATGTGGACAAGAGCTATATCACTAGATTTGGAAACCAAACACTAGAACAAAACAATCGAATGCACATAAACATTCCATAGATTCATTACCATTAGATAATAGATGTTAGATTGAAATAATTGCTCAAACATTTTCTAAAATCATCGTCCTTTCTATATTTTTCTATAAATTTTGATATTTTTCTTGATGCTCCAAGAAAATATCCATAAATAAACAAACACAAACATTATAAAAGAGTGTTATACATAAATTATTTAACATAATATATACAAGTGATCAAGGAATGTCATAAAAATCACCATAAAAATGAATTTGGGAAAGAAATATGCATTTGTATAAATAAGGAAAAGGAGAGAGTTACAACCAAATCCTTCATGTTCATAGCTTTCTATAATTAGTCCTCAATACCAACATTGCATTAAAAACCATTTAATGGATACTTATTATAGTGGAAGTGTAGATTGAAGAGTCAAATCCCATCCCCTTTCCCTTTGTGTTTATTGAATTTATAAGTCAACGATGGAAGTTTGAGATCTGCTTAGGTAGGAATTAGATCCACAATGGGGAGTATGGGATACAATTTGGTAGGAATTCTATCTATTATGGTTGGAGATTGATTCATATCGTCACCTCTTGGAAATATACCTTCAAGAGGATTCTTGAATGCAAGCCTCACACCATTTTCTAGTTTTTATGCATGTAAGAATATTGTCACACTTTTAAAGAATGGAAATTGTGATGATATCACAACAAAATAGCTATGCGAGGCGTGATGCCATAAGATATAATACATGCATATACAAAAATCTCAAAAAATAATGTTTTTTTAATTATGTAATCTAGGATTTTTTTTTTCACGGACATATATTTCTTCCATATTTCTCAAGGACTGAAGACAAAAGTTCTTCATATGGCCGAAGATAAATATTTGGCATCATTTTATTAGACGTGAAAAAATAGCTTGTAATAGGTTTCCCCCTAAAGTACAAAGTGAGAAAAGGTATAATGACTAAAGTGCAGTATCAAGAAAAGTTTCGAATCAATGAAAAACTAGTGTGAAACCTACAAGTCAACCATCAAGATATCATAGTGTAATATCACCATATGATGATCTCCGAGGTAGGCATTATCATACTCAGAATACAAGTAACTATAATTACAAGTACGAAAATGTAGAAATATCCATGTCAATAAAGTGATTTCATGGCCACTAAACATACATTGTGAATCCATGCTTGGAAAAACTCAGTATGACTGTAACCACCAAACATACATCATGGATCTATGTCACAATCATTAATTCTCAAAACTGAATGCAACCTCGATATATCAAAAAACAGCCAGGGTCTTCATCACTAAAACGACTGTAACGATGTGAATAAATGTCTTGAGATCAAACATGGTAGAAACCACCTAATTCTCGGTCAATGATGAGAAATATTATCAAATGTGTGAGGAAATAACAATAATGATAATGTCCCTCAATGTACTAGAGTACATTCTATGGCGTGTGAATAAGTGATCTGAATTTGAACACATGTATAATTTTTCGATCGAAGGTCACATAGAATTGTAACTTTAGTGACCATAAGAAATCTAGTAACCTTGTGTAATATCCCTAGGATTATGGTCATTAAAGTTACCACAAAAACCTAGCCTAGGGGAATAGGCGTAAGTCGTATATACACACAAGCATTAAGTAACACGCCTTAATACCCTTGAGAGATCCCTCAGAACGAGGTAGTCCTCTCAAGTGACTCCGAAGTCCCTTTCGGCACCATTTTTCATGTATGTAGATCAACGCCACCATTATCAAGGAAGCGGGATCAATTACTTCGTCGGGTTTGATGTGACCTCATGATTGACTCTTGTGTAAGAGGAGCTATCCAAACACAAGATGTGGTAAATCGACTTCTATACCTATCACAAACTTCTATGCTAGTTTGGATCTTTGGAGCATTAACTTCAACAATTGCTCCAAATCCCTACAAATAATATGATGTAGTCATGGCTATAATAGAAATATAAAAATCTCTAATTAATTTTATTACGTGTTTTTTTAAAGTTTTTATTTAGTCAATTAGTAAATGGAAATGAAACCAATAAAATTATGAGTTGATTGGAATCATAATGAATATAATATGAAAATGTAATAATTTTCAATTCAATGAACTCCAATTTATAGAAAGGAGAATATTTTTCATTTCCTAAGATTCGAAAGTACTACTTTCATCAAATCTCTTTTAAACCAAACAACAATTGGAAAAATACTTTTCCAAAACACAACAATATACCCACAAACATGTCAGAACCTATAATTTTGTTTTTACAATATAGAATGAACACAACAATGAATTAGGTCACTATAATAGACAAATTAATTAAAACAAATATTTTTCATTTCATGAAAAGCAATATTTTTTTCAAAGCAATGAAAGCTCTTTTCCAAAATATGAACAACAAAACTCTAAAAATTATCATTGAAATAAAGAAGGAAATAACTATACTAATTGAATACTCGAATTAGTGGAAAACTATAATTATTTCAATAGATCAATGAAACATTCATATTAAAGTGATCTAAAAATAAAATTTTCCCAATATGATAGTGAGAAAAAAAAAAGAAATTTTTTGACCTACAACAAAGTAATAAAATAATCAAAAACCATAGTAATCGACAGATCCAAGATCATATAATGGAAACCTTGGGAAAATTCTAATTATTTAGAGATCGATGCGGGTACCTAGTACATACGAGTGTTGCGAGCAAGGATAGTCGTAGCCTCTAGACAGACACAGTGGGATGTTGGCACACAATCTGTCATAGTAGGGTGCGGCGAGCACAAAAGTCAAGAAAAAAATAGAAAACTTTAAAAAGACTTAAAATATTTCGGTTTATAGAATCGCTAAGGGTTTCTCACAGACTGAGGAAAGTCTCAATATAAGGAAACAAGGAATAATAGGAAAAATTCGTTCCCGGTGGAGTCACAATTTGTTTTTGGTGGGGAAATTTCTATTGCGGAGAACAGAAATCTCCTTCGATTTAAAAATAAAACAGTAAAATAAAACAATTAAATTCATATAATCATTCTCTGAATTCATTACTATTAAAGAATGGATGTATGATTGATGAATGGTTCATACCGTTTTTGAAATGCTTTTCCTTGCTAATGTTTTCTACGTCTTTAAATCTTGTTCTTGATACACAAAGAAAAGATCTACGAAGACACTAACATACAAATTATCATTGTGTGTAATAGGTAAATGATTTAACATAATTTATACAAGTGATCAAGGAATCCCATAACAATGAATTTGGAAATAGATATGCATTTTTATTAATAAGGAACTGGAGATAGATACAACCAAAGACTTGAGGTTGATAAATTTGCCTTAATAGTCCTAAATTCCAACCTTGCATTTAAAAGCTTTCAATGAATACTTTGGAAAGGAAAAGTGGAAGTACAATTTCAGGAAAGGAAAAGTGAAAGTACAATTTCAAGAGTCAATATCCAACCCCTTTCCCTTTTAGTGTACTTAATTTATAAGCCAAAGATGGAAGTTCAAATTAACTTAGGTCGGAATTAGATCCACAATGGAGGGGATGGGTTCCACTATGGTTGGGATGACATCCAATATGGTAGGAGTTAAAGCACATATCCTCATCACGTGGAAAGATATCTTAACAATGCATGGAAGTTTTGCAACATTTTCATTTTTTTACCGATGTAAGAATACCATCACACTTTTAATGAATGAAAGTTATGATAATATAAAAACGTTCTATCTATGCAATGTATGATATAATAGGTTGCAATACTAGACCCTGTGAGCGTCTCGAAAAATAAGCTTTTGAGGTATGTAATCTGGGACGCTTATCTCTCAAGGTAAGGTATTTATTCCATCTTTCGCGATGATTGACGGAAATATTTATTCGAATGGTGAAATATCAATATTTGCATCATTTATATATATGTGTGTCAAAACAATATGTAATAATATGGGATATTAGAGAAATCTAGATTAATGATTTATGTATTGTAAATTAGATTTTCTTATTTTTATTTTATTATTATTTTTTTTCAGTTGAAATTTATCGTTATATAATATATAAAGAATATTCATGTTTTTGTTGAAACTATTACATCTAATATTAAATTGTTGAAAGAGGATACCAATCATTTATACCGACCATCCAAAATAGACTCAATTTACAAACTTATTTCTTTTATTATTCTAAAATTATGCTTGAATTAATTTGAGATAATACTTAAATTAATATTCTTCATATTTTAATGGTTGGTTTCCTATTCTAGATAACCTTCTCTCTAAAGTGTTAAGGTGACACTACCATAATTCCTATTATTCTTGATTGATTTGATAGGCTTACTTTCAATGGGAATATCGAACCTTTCTCTATGAGGATGATTGGTAAGGTATATTATTATTTATTTTACTATTATAAATTATAAAACATTTTCGGATTTACTAAATTTGTTTCTCTGAATAAATGTCTCAAATAAGATGATTCTAAAAAATCTATCAAATAGGTTTTTTTATCTTTGTTTATTTAAAATACAAAATGAACTACTTTTAAGGTTGTTTCTAGGAGGAAAACCAATTTTTTATCCTCTATTAAGGATTGTAATGATTTAAGGGACACCTTTTTATTCTTTAGAAGAAAGGTTATTTCATTTATTAATATTTATAAAAGAAAATATGACGTGGTTTTACTTGGTACACAACTCAAAAAACTATTTATTGGAAAAAATAGATATTTTTCAATATTAAAAAATTAGGAAAGTTAGTAGATATTAAAATTAGAAAATTTTCTTAGTGAGGCATAGATTTTTTTATTGCTAGCATAAATTAAGATGACAAAATGGAAAACAAGAAAAATGAAATCAAATTGAAATTATCATCTAGTCTTGGGGGAGTCTTATTCTTTGACGACAATTGAGTCTTAGCTACTCCCTAACAAGAAATTTGTATCTAAATGGAGGCCCAAGATATCCCTAGTATTTTTTGCCAACTTTTATCTAAGCCACGTAAAAAAATGTTTAAGTTAAGGAAGTATTAGGAATATATTCTCCTCGACTTCATTACAATCTAGCATGACTCTCTCTAATAGCATATTTAAGTTCCAAAAAATATCCATTGTGTACATATATTTTTCGAAGAAGTGATGGGTTTGGTGAACATTACGAACTCGTACAAAAATTTCACTTGTAATATTAGAGTCTATTATGTATCCTTTTTCTCTAGAGGAATTCAAGCTTGGATAAGATGGAGTATATGAGGATGGAAAATCAATGCTATCTACGATCTAGTGAATGAGGATGGACAATTTCTCTCTTCTTTCAATCAACTAGCCTCTCTTGGTATTGCACACTTCAACAACTTATATAAGGTTCCTCATGAGGCCTCACTGGCTGAAATTATTAAAATTGTTGGACTCTTCCCTAGACTTGTGAATGAGGATATAGCTGAGGAAATCAATTTTCCAATCTCCATAGATGAACTAGGGTTGGTCCTTAAATGGTTCAAAAAGGATAGGAGCTCGGGTTTGGATTTTTTGTCTGTTAAATTATACCTTGCATTTTTTGACCTATTGGGTTTGGAACTCCACAGGGTAGTTGAAGAATCCAAAACATCAAGGCATATGTATGATTCCTTCAACTCAACCTTTATTTCTCTTATTCAAAAATCAGACAATCCTTCCTCATTTAATGATTTACAGCTGATTTCTCTCTTCAACTACATCTACAAGACCATTGCTAAGAACATTGCCAACAGGCTTAAGCCTATCCTCTCTGCACACATTTCTGACGAAAAATTTTCCTTCCTGAAAAATAGACAGATCCATGATGCCATTGAGATTACCCAGGAAGGTCGTCATTCCATGCATACTAAGCGTATTAAAGGTATTATTCTTAAGATTGATTTAGCTAAGGCATTTGATCAGATATGTTGGCTATATCTGAGAATTCTCCTCACACACTTGTGTTTTCCTATCTCTGTTATTAATTGGATAATGTGTTTTATTACGTCGATCTCCTTCATCGTTCTCATCAATCGTGCAACTTCTAAATTTACTCATGTCGAACATAGTCTTCGTTAGGGCTACCCTTTATCCCCACTTCTATATCTCCTAGTAATGGAAGGATTAAGTAGGCTCTTGATGGATGAGAGATATGATGGCAGGTTAAAGGGTATCAAGATCACTAAAACTTGTATTATCACCCATATCCTATTTGTGGATGATGTACTTACAGTTTTGAATGGCTCCATCAGTGACTCAATAGTCTTCAATGTTGCTCTCAACTTTTCTACAAAGGCACATGTATGAATTGAAATCACTCAAAATCCTATTTATGATCACAAGATTAATCCCTTCATAAAATACATTTTACACTATAAATTTTTCCATTTCTCTCCCTTGGGTTTGATGAGAGTCTTAAGTACCTTGGTTTCATGCTCAAACCCTACAATTATAGACTTGTTGATTGGACTTGTCTGATTGCCAAGATTTAAAGGGGACTCAATATATGGTATCACATATGGTTATATTGTGTTGGATTCCTTGTTCTTATGAAATTGGAATTAGAAGTTTTCTCGATTTTTTGGATGTCTCTAGCGTGGATCCGCAAAGGAATTCTATCTAGAATTCAATAAATATGATGCAGATTTCATTGGAAAGGATCAAAGAAGGGTCATACATTTGCTTCGGCTAGATGGGACCTTATTTCTCTTTGTAAGAAATGGGGAGGATGGGCATAAAGAATCTACCCTCCTACTCCAAAGAATTAGCTACTAAATTAGGGTGGCAGATTAGAACCATTGATAATATATCAACCAAGGTTTTTATTCAAACATATATCAATCCAACTCAACCGATTGATTGGATTAGGCATGGGAAATGGAACATATTCAATATATCCACTATTTGGAGAGTCATATTAAAATCAATAGACCACATGATACCGATATTTGCATGGAAGATTAGATTGGGTGGTTAAGTGCGGATTGAATTTGATTCTTGGTCAGATAGTGGGAGAGGAATTAGCTTTCCGATACACTTTCCAAGAAGGCAATGCACCTACCAAGGGATCATTGGGTGATTGAGGAAAAAAATTATCACAATTTTATCAGTACTTTCATAGGCCATATGAAGACGTACCAACACAGGGGGCTGAAGGGCCCTAATTTTTTAGGATAAAATCTTTTTTACATATCTTTATATTTATTAGATCATATGACTAACTACTTTTATATGCATATATTTGTAGAAAATTTTTTTTTTAACAAATTTTGATATATTTTTTGACTGAGGCTTGGGAGACCTTTTAGCATATGCTTTTCGAAGTATTTAAAGCATGTAATTTTCATCTTATTGATGAAAGTTATGATTTTTCCTTAGGAAAAAATATGGGGTATATGAGAGTACAACTAGGAAATTTTCAAATATTTTTCTTATGTATAGTGTTATAGGGAACTACTCTAGTTTGAAAAGTCATGCATATAGGATATAGGTGAATATTCAATAAAAACTTATAATTTACTATTAAAAATAGTAATTTTTTGTTGAATATTATCAATTTCATCATATGTACATGGAAACAAATTAGGAATGTTTTAACGAATTCATTGGATTTTGTTCTTTGAGAAAATGTAGAAAAATAATCAATTGATGAAAATTTTCCCCTAAAAATACCATGGAGCACAAGGGTCTCACAAATTATTTAACTTTCTTCCAAGATCCATATCTATGATGATCTTTGAAATATGCGGCATTACATCAATAATGGCTTATTTCCTTCACAAATCAACAATTTAATTGAAAGACGGCTAACAATTAGGAGAAAGAGGAAAGGATGTGAAGTGGAAATTGAAGGAAATCAGAGCTGGATAGATATGAGAGTCAGAAAATACCTACAAAGTGAAATGATAAGCTATGGACAAATAAAATCCAGAGAGGAATGTGAGCGTAGAAAAACTAAAATACCAAGCAAAACAAACAGGGAAATGACATAAAACTCATAATGAAAAAAAGGAAATATATAGAGCCAAGGAATGGGTGATTTTACCATTAAAAATTCCAACTTAAGGCTGGAGAGAAAATCTCTTCACAAAAAAAATACCTAAATATAACTAAGAGAAAAGGAAATGACTGAATTGCGAATACTACAATTCTCCTCTATCCCTAACAACTATAATATTTATTTCCAAAGCACACAACATTAAACCACACCTATGACCACAACTCACTACCAATATGTTATTTTGTATGATTATCAAGGTTAAGGTCATGAAATTATGGTAGTATAATCTTTCTTCAAGGCATGTCATCAAATTGTACTCCATAAAGGCTTCGCGGGATAGTAGAAATGTACCCCCCACCTTGCTTGCCATTGGAAACCACTCTTTAATAAATGAAGAAGAGACATTCTAAAGGATGGTAACTATTACACTAAAAGTAGTTTGAGTAATGTGTTCCTCCTCTGAGAAAATTTCTAAATGTTAGTATTGTATACGGCATAAAGGTTAGTATTGTATAGGGCATAAGGGAAAACATAACTAAGCATATATATTGGAATTAATTTCTTTCAACCAACCCTTATTTTTCTTTAGCTAACCAATTATCTTATTTTTAAATTTTATCACTATAATATTCAAATGAAAGTAAACTTTCAAACTATATAATATTTTTTTTAAGTTACTTCTAACCATTGCATTAAATGATTTTCAAATTTGAATAATTAATATATATATAATCTTAAGTTTAACTAAGTGGTCCATAGTTGAATTATGCTTTAGAAAATGATATTCAGCTCTAAATATCTTTCTAAGATGTTTTAATGAAAAGGTGAAGTGTTTAGCTATGGGGGAGGGAGTTTGAATGATCATAGATGATATAAGGAAATACATCGTGATTAAGGAATGAGAAGTTTTTACAATAATCTTGAAAAACAATATTTTGTGTAGCAAATCACTTCCATTGAAAAGAAATAACACATCTAATCCTTAACAATCTTAGGGTGTTATATGCTAAAAATTAAATTTGTGAAGGATAAACCTGTACTTGGAGGGAATCAACATAATTACCTTACATGCAGAATCGAGCAGCTCACTAGTAGCATTAAACAAATTTTGTTCCTCAATATGAAGTGAGAATTTAATGTTTAGGTTAATTATTGGGAAAAGGTCACATGAACCGTTAATATCTATAAATTCATTAAAAATGGGATCCTTAGATCTATTTGATTGGCTAATTTAATAAAAATTAGACCTTTACCCTTCTCATGCTTAATTTTACATGTTTCTCAACTCAATAACTAGATGCGAGAGTAGGAGAAATACAATATTTTCACCACTTTCAGTTACTCTAAATAATATTTTGTATGATTCATCAATGTGGTGCATTAAGCTCCTAAAATAAATATTGGATAAGAAATTTCCCTCTATGCCTCTACTTTCATCTATCAATAGAGAAAATATGAAGATTATAGAGCTTGACTCTAAGTAAAGTGTCATTTAAAGGAAAGTGTAATTTTTTTCCATGGGATCATGAGGGAGTCAATGAACCTCTAACATATCACATGCATTTGTGGCATACAAAAAAATACCTGTAATTTCATTACATGTTGGAAAATACCTCTAAAAATCACATTATTTAACCCCCTACCAATACAAACCCAGTCGACCTTTGCAATTTAAAAAACCTCTACTTTCACTAGATATTTTTGGTATCCATTTTTTCATTAACATTTTTTATACCCATTTATATTTTTTCATTAACTCTGAGCTCCATTTTTTATATTCGCCAATATAAAAAAGGGCCTTTACCACGTATTATATTCTAAATATATTGTGTCATTTTTTCCTCAATATATATCCCCTAATATGAATCCACGCGTTATGCTATTGCGCCCTTGGTGAAGCCCTTGTGCATGGGAGTTGGGATTCTGAGCCTCCTTGGTACCTTGACCATAATTATACAAATTTAGCTAGGTCATATATGTGGCTCTCTGTATTTGCATTAGCCAAGAAAATACTAGCTACTAACACATTGCAATGGTTATTTTTTCAAGTATTTGTCATTTAATTTTTCTTATATTTCCTTTCAAAGGTCTTCTAGTTTCAAAGTATGCATAAATTTCATTACAATTTGAGTTTTCATTTTCCTTTATTGACTCTCCAATTATATTTTCATTAAGTTATCTTTATATGGTCGGGTTGATGTATGGATAACCTAGAAGTGAAGGAGGTTTGAAAGGTGATATGCACATAGGAAAATATGATCTTGCCAAATATCAAATAATTGACAATAATTTCTTCCAATCTAGTAGAGCTAGAGAAAAGCAATTCCACGTAAACTGTGAGTATCATAAGCCTTGTTCACATGTGGAGGTTGCAAATATATTCTCTTGAGGCTAAATTCAATTACTTTAGATCATTGGATCTCTATTTATCACCTAGAGAATGGTTCTCTCTTAGCTTTCCCTAAAAATTGATTTTATAAACTCCTTATGAACCAATCTTATTGACTATGGCTCTATTTAGAAAAGGGGTAATCCAATGGATATAAAGGACAAATCTCTTCTCATTTAGAGAGGAGTGAATCTAAGAGGGTTCCCAACATTGACTGTTTTTATATATTTCCAAATAACATGTATTATGTGTATATTTAAAAAAAAAATTATATGTAGGAAAATATGGAATTTTTGCTTCAATGACATCATAATGTATAAAATAATGTATCTTGAAGTTTGTTTAATCTTTTGAGTCCTATAATTTCCATCAATGAAATTCTACTAACTTTGGCATATCCCACGTTCTTGATATAATATAAATTCAGTTTTTCTTAGAAAAAAAAATAAAAACAAAAATGAATGGATGACTTCATAAACCTTACCCAAAAGAGGACTCACCATCATGATTGTGTAAGCTCGTGGGATGCTAGTTTCACCACTTCTAAAAATTAGATGGGATCATTCGTAAAAGTGCTTCAAAATTTTTAATTAAAGTATGATGAATATGAATAAAGCCTTGATTTTTTAGGATTTATATACGTTGTCTTATTGTAGAAATTTAAGAAAATTCAATTATATTGATAGTGAAGACTTCCTTCTCTGTAAAAAATATTGGAATATTCTATGCAATATTTGAAAGATTTATACACCCGTTTAATATACAAATTTAAATATCTTATAGAAATTAGGTTATTTCCCATTTTTACTTTAATATTTTAAACTTCCCTTATATAATATTTTCTAAACTTTCCTTAAATTTAAAGATGTGCATCTTTCCTTCCTCGTTCATATAATTTATCCTTATCATTTTCCATTTAATGAATACTTTGTATTAATATCTGTGGATATTTTTTAAGAATTCTCATAAACTTCGTACTATCAAATAATCTTATAATATTTGACATCTTTTCATTCAATTTCGTTTTCTTTTGAGAAGTTTAAAAGTGCTTAATGAATATCCTCAATATTGTGCCTTTTTTTGTTTCGAATTTTTAGTTTTATAATAAGTTATCAAAAGAAAATTGAATTTATTTTTCTTTAGAACAAATTTTTAAGGATACGAAATTGAGAATTAAAATTAGTCCTTTTAATATTTATTAAGTTGTAATTATTATTTGAAGTGTGAAAAAGGAAAAGTTAGTTAAAAAAATGATATATGAAACATTAGTTATCAAGAATGATATATCAAACAATAGTTGTGGGCTATGGTAGTTTATCGTGGGTCTGAAAACAATTAATAGAACATATCACACTGAATTTAAATGGTTCCAAACAAAATATCTGATAGAAGTATTTCATAAATTAGAAGGCAGTAAATTCAAGCGTATTATAGGATACATAATTATAAAATGGCATGTTCAACCAAAAAAAAGAAAGAATGAGAGACCCCATGTCCATCATCAAAATAAGAACAACATATTCCATGGTCTTAGTTTTAGCTTCCTGTGACTAAAGCCAGTGAGTGCTTACCAATGTTTGCTCAGAACATGAGATGTGGGAAGGCTAAATCCACTAAATTTGTCTCTCGGTGGCACCATAAGGAATTTTTAGAGAATTGTTTGTCAGAGATAGTTATTTCACACCACTGTTGCACTACCTTTTACCACCTCATTGCACACGGCCACAAATTTCTCAGATTTGAATGGGAAACACTGTGTAGACCGATGAAAACTCAAACTCACAAATGGGAGTAATTTTAAATATTTGTAACTGACTCAATTTTTTGTATAAGGGTAAAAATACGAATGTGGATTACACTTTCGTGAGAAACGCACCAAAAACTTTCACTCTTCCAAAATTTCAGTCGAACTTTTAAACTTAATTGGGCCGAACTTTTCTAGTCGTTTGTCAAACTTATTCTGTCATTAACATTGACGACGTCGATAACCATATTTTTATCCTGAGACAGAAAAACCGGCATAAAAGTTCGACTGAACTGTAATTCCGGCCAAACTTTTACTTATAAATATAGCGGCCATCAGACCTTCAAAGGTTTTTCAACTATTTCAGTTCAACACAACCGTTGTGCAACCATTTTCCAACCATTGGAGAGCTCTCGTAGTTATGTTTTTCGTGTTTTTGCGTAGTTTTTTTGGTTTCTGGTTTTTTTGTTTATGTGCTAACCTCTTTATGTTGGCAGTAATTTTGTAGGCTTCCTCTTCTTTTCTTCCTTGGTGTGTTCATCTTTCCTTGACTCTGCTCGGCTCATATCTCCTCTGCAGGCTCTCCTCTGCTAAGCTCTCCTCTACTCAGCCTGTCTCTCCTTTGCTTGACTCGTCTCTGCTTGGCTCTGCTTGGCTCGTATGCTCGTCATCCGCTCTCGATATTTGTCTGCTCATTCTCGGCTCGACGCCCTCGTCCTCAGCCCAACATTCTTTTCCTCATTTTTCCTTGTTGGTTTCCCAATAGTTCAATTTTTTAGAAAAAAAAAATTAATCTTTAAAACAATACAATTTACTTTAGATAATTCACAGAATTTTTGTAATAGAGTTTCTGTATTAAATGAAGTGATTTTTTTTTGTGTAATAAAGAGTTTGGATAATTCAAAGAATTTGTGTAATACAGAGTTTGTGTATTAAATAATTCACAATTTGTATAATTTGTGTAATTATAAATATAGTTTTTCATTTTTTATTATTGATCACTATTTTTCAAATATGAAAACAAGTTTACCCTCACAACACTACTATTATCAAATGATCTTCCTCATGAGTGTGTCACCTTTTGATATCTAAAAAATTCCTGACATCCATGACAAACAATATTCTCCATAGTCTCTTGGATGTGAATCTAACCCTTAACAATTCTCTGAAATCATTTCCATCCTTTTTTTGTTTTTAGCACTATTTCTTAGGTCCGGAAAACCTAGTTATGAAAAATTCCTATCTAAATCCAAAATATTTGATGTGAAAACTAAATGATGGTTTATGTGGCTTTTGATTTCATTTTTTTTAAATTTAGCCATCCAAAACTAAACTTAGACATTTACTTGTATAACATGTACATACCACAACTGAAATTAAATGTTATTTTGTTTATGCACATTATGATTTATTTTAGAATCCAATCTTTTTTCTGAAGTTTTTTTCATAATTGTTTCAATTAACTGATTATTGTGATGTTTTTATAGTTCTATGCTCTTTTTTATTGGACTATGAGCATGAACCAATGTGAATACATTAAATATAATTTACATTCACAACCTCTTCTTCTCTGAGAGTTCCATTTGATGAGTTTTGGCATTTCACCTTAGTCGTTTCAGTTACCGAGGAAAGAGAGGTGAGATTTGAACTCTCACCCCTTACCTTCCCATCACATGGTCACTAATGTTGACATGTTGGTTGAAATTCCAAGGCCCATCCTTAACCAATGCTTTGATGAAGAGCTTGATGCCTATGATTTGCATCTATATTTATGATCTGCCTCTAATTTGCCTTTGTTTTACTAAAAGCACAGATCCAAATTTATATCCTTAACCAATTCTTTGATGAAAATCTTGATGATATTCCTTTGTATTGATGATATACCTCTAATCAACCTTTGTTTTTCTTAAAGCACAGATCCATATTTATTTGGAAATCAGGTTTGATGTGGAATTTTTCTTTTAGATTTGTAGTACCTTATTCAACAATGTTAGCAGTGTTGTTTTTCTTGAATTTTGGGTGTAAAAAACCACTTAGTGTAGCAACAACATTATTGTCATGATTTGGGACATCATCTTCCACACTGTCTCTTTGATCTGGTGCTCCAATGTTCTGAAGGAGGTTGATTGGATGTGTTAGCCTTTGATTCAAAATTTGGGAAATCAATATCTATTTTTGAAAAATCTGTACTTTAGTTGCGACCTTCGTTGCTAAATCAACTTTAAAATTTGATTATTTCCTATATTGGACTTTAAGTAATATTCATTAAAAGTTGTTATGCATTTCCTTACCATGATTTTTGATCAGTTGGTTGTCTCTAAGAATTTTGCGTTGAACGTAGTACTCATACAGACAACATTTAATAGTTTGTTGCTTTCAAGTAATGAAGAAACCAAACCATGTTGCAACTCAATAAGGTATGATTATCGTTATCTTATTTTTAGTAAATCACATAAAGAACTGCCCATTTGAGAGTCAGCTACAAAGGCACACATAATGCTAATAGTCATAAATTATAGCTAGAATTATAAATAGATATTTGGATTTTTCACTCTTCATAGTTTGATTATTTAGTCAATCCATCTGCTAGTAGCCACACTGTACTGCCCAAATGGTTTTTCCAAATATTTTCTTATTGCAACATTCTTATAGTCTACAAAATTCCTTGGAAGATTTCAATGCGATCAAGATTGAGAGCAACATATTCAAATGTATTGCAAAAATTATACCACATCTATAGACCCCAAGAAGTGCAACCTATTATAGAAAAATGGCACATACGTGCACACATGTGGATGCATCGATAACTCAAGGCACAGATCCATATTTATATCCTTAACCAAGGCTGTGATGAAGAGGTTTATTCCTCTGATCCTCCTTTGTGTTTATGATTTTCCTCTGATCTGCGTCTATTTTTCTGAAAGCATAGATCCAAATTTATTTTTGAATCAGGTTTGATGTGGAGTTTTTCTATCACATTTGTAGTACGTTCTTCAACAATGCTAGCAATGTTGTTCTTCGTGAATTATGGGCATGAAAAATCACTTAGTGTAGCAACATCATTATTATCATGTTTTTGTACATCATGTTACAACATTTTTTGGTCATCTAACCTTTTATCATTAGAAGAAACCAAGTACACCATGTAAGACCAATTTTACCCTAAGTAAAATTGCTTTCACTATGTGAAATAACTTAGTAAAACACCTTTATTAAGTTGTTTATGGTCTAAACAGGAAACCCCAAAAGGAAATAATAAACAAATCTACATTTGTTTATATTTCCTAGTCATATTTAACCCAAAACAAGGAAATTAATTAAATAAATCATTAATTATTTGATTATTTCCTAGGAATAAGTTATTTAAATCATCATTTAAATAATATTCCTAGTTAAATTTGACTAAATCATTTTTAAATAATTAAATAAATCATTATTTGTTTAATTATATTCCCACCATTTCCCTAAAATAATAAATAAATCATTTATTTATTTATTGTTTATTAATAAAGGAGTGGACCCAAGTCAAAATTCCTTTTCCCTCCAACAAATATAATAAAATATTCCTAAAGGGTGGTTGTAGAATTTGATTAATAATATTTTATTCATGCACGAAGTTCTAGATAACCCTAATATTTTCTTACAAATAGAAGGGTTTTCCCCATTCATTAGTCACCTCCATTGCATTAGATCACTCTGGATCTATACTTGATCACATTCTTCATTTTTGCCTTGTGAGCTCCCTTTGAGTTCTATGTTTGTCTGGGTTTTCTACACCAACAAGAGAGAGAAATTTTAGATCTAAAATTCTAACGACTTTCAAGAACCCATCGCATTGAGGAGAACTGCAAAACACCTTTCCTGTTTTCCTCTCAGGTGCCCCTTTCTAATATAATATAAAAATTCTTTCAAATACATTGTTCTTGTCTTGTCTATTGGATGCATGGAGCCACATTTTACTTTATCTGCTTAATGTATTTTATGCTTAGATCTGGATTTGTGCAGCATTATTTGGATCACCTAATTGCAGATTTAAAGATGTTTGGAAGCCGTAATCAATGTTAGGGCTATTTTTTATGCGTAGATAAAGTGTTCTTTTACGAGGAAAGATTCATACTAACAATTGGTGACTCCACACGGGTTTTCTTTTGCGACCATTGTCGTTTTATCTATTCCTGCATATCCAGCTATTTCAAACCCTAGGGTTTCTCTTCAGTTTTCTATTTTTTCTAATTTTATGGTGCTTTTCACCTCTAAAACCCTCAAACATTAAAATTTTTAACTTTCGTGTGTTTCTGGCCCTATTGCGCAGGTGATAGACATCAGCCGCAACTAAGACGACAACTTTTTCTGAAATCTGTTGTCAAGAGACTTGGATCTGCAGGTCACACTTATCGGCCCAAAAACTATGACTTGGCCTTGAGGTCGCACTTTTCTGCCCCAAAAATGTGACCTGGACTGCAAAAAGGTTAGAACCTGTGACCTGTACTTTTTTCTGCAATTTTCCAGCACTTTTCTGGGTTTGTCTGAAGCATTTGTCAGGGTTTTCTAGCCTCTGTCTCCACCCGTTTAGATCTGTTTCTGATCTGTTTCACTCAACCAAGTGGGAATCTTGCCCCTTAGGGCTCTAGTACCCTCCACTTTTTGTGGGAGAATATTTGTTGTTTTAGACGTCTGAATTTCCTAAGTTTCAACCTTATTTATTTCATATCTGATACCTCATTTACAGATCCCTTTAGATCAACTCTTATCCCTTTCAAATCACCTCATATATTTTTGTTTGGGATCAATTCTAGGGCCACCTCCTTGTCCCTTCTACTTTTAGCTGATCTCCTCCTTTCTAGCAGCAACCTTGCCTCTGCCTCTTTATTGTTCTCTGCACCTCTTTTCAGTTGATTTCTCCTTTAGATCCCCATCACTCCCGACCTTAGATCTATTGGCCTCTTTGTAGCATGCTTCGATTAGATTTTTTCCCTCTTATAGACAAATTTTGAGAGACCCGCCTTCTTGGGTTAGATAGATGCATTGTTAGCTACTAATTTTCTGTTCTTTCAGTCTTATTTACTGTAGATTTATTTTCAGTTACACAGCACACTTTTTATTTTACTCTCAAAACATCTGGGTTTAAATAATTAAAATTAACGCATGCCACACACTGACCCTAAGTGAAGAAGAGTCTGGTTAACACCGCCTGGAAAAGGCTTTAAAATCAATTGACACTGCACCTCTCTGCCCTTGTTTCGACATTGACCTCACTTGATTTTGCACCTCCTTGCCCTTGTCAGTTTTTCTTCTTCCCGTCATCATTGCGCCTCCAAGGTGTTTGTCCTGGAGACTTCTTGGCCTTCACCCTCAGTTTCCGGTTGGTTGACTTCCTCCTTCCTGTCATCATCAAGTAAGTCCTGCCTGAGTCCGCACTTCGACTCTTCCTCTAATTGTTCAAGTTCTCCCCCTACTCATGGTCCTCCCCTTGTTACCTTCACCATGTCTAGTTCAGGGCCTAGTGCTAGCGGCAACCCCAGTTCTGCTATTGGGTCCATTTCCAGTGGAACCACTACGGGACCTACCTTGACTAGCCCGTTGCTCCCTTATATGGTCAGTCTCAGTCTCCCCGACTTCAATTAGCTGATCAAGGATCTTATTCGCCACGATGTCAGTTGGCCTGCTATGCCAACTAAGCTCCCCTCTGACATTCCCAAGTTTGAAGGCCTTGCTAGTGAAGATACCTCCAACCATATTGGATCTTTCTACATGTGGTGTTCCTCCAATTCCATCACCGATGACTCCATCCATCTTCGATTGCTCCAATGCATGCTTACCGATGAAGCTTCTAAATGGTATGTTGATCAAGCCACCTCCTCCCATTCCACCTTTGTGACCATTGCCCAAGCCTTTTTATCTTATTTCCAGCTCCCTCTCTGATATGACACTGGTACTGAACTCTTGACTTCTTTTCTTAAATCCTCTTCGACCTACCTTTCCACCCATGTCTAGGAATGGAGGAGAAGAAGGAGCTTATGTCGAGCCCCCACCTTTGAAGATCGGGTTTAAATGGATTGGTTCCTTCGTTCTATCTTACCTCCTATTGGAAAAGATGTTGCTTCCCACTTTCCCCAAATCAAAGAAGCCGCCCTCCAAATAGCCTTGAAATATGACCTTATCTATGCTCAATATGGTTATGTTTATATCGTTCTTCCTGACCTCCCCAAGCCCGGTGGAGCTAATGCCCCGAGGGCATCTCACTCTGCCGACAATACCATTGGAGCTCTTTCACATACCTCTGCTCAACCTGTTATGGGCTATGGTTCACCCCCAAGAGGGGCCAACACCTCCAGCACTTTTCCCCCTCTAGGTAGCATGTATCCAGGATACCGCATCCCTCCTCCTTTTTCCCATGCTCCTGCTTACCTTAATGTTGCCCATCCTAACCCTTATTCTTACTCACAACCTGGTGTCCCAGCTCCTCCAGCATTTGGACCTCTCCCTCCCTTGCCTCCTCCACCCCAACATCCACACTTACTACCCCCTCCAGGGCAAGTATTTGCGCATGAGGGCATGACTAATTCTCCTCCTTCTCAAAGAAAGAGGAGAGGAAATCCATCTGCCCCTGGTAATCATGGATCCAATCCTTACAATATTGATTCTAACTCTGCCAACCAGCCACAGGGTTCTCAGCCCAAACCAGACAGGCCGCTTCACAGCAATAAGCCCTATTCGTGTTGTGGTGTTTATGGTGATTACAATAACAATTGTACCCTATTACCACAGATGAGGAAGATGTGGGAGTCTAAGGCCACCGTGTAGGGAAAACACTCCTCCCCTAGTATCCCTCCCCATACGGCTACTTCTCAACCCGCTATGTTTACCGATCCTTTCCCTCAACAAGGATTCGTGGCTACTCAACCACCTCATGCCCCGGTAACCACTCAACCTTCCCCTTTTCGTTCCTCTGATTACCAGATTCTCATGATGGCTTATGACCAACCTCTCACAGTCGACCTCAACCTTCAAACTCGGTCTCGTTAGTACTCCACGCCTCCCGTTCCGTCTGTCTCTGAGTCCCCATCTTCAGGTCCTACAGAGCCTCTCTTGACACCCAATGGTCCCTTTCAAAATCCCTACACCCAAAGCTAATGTTCATACCAAGATTCCTAAGGGCCCATTACAGCGAAATGTCGCCTCTGGTCAGGCTGCCCATTCATATAGCATAGTAGATGATCCGGCACAATCTCCTACTGCCATTTCAACACTGGAACTCCTCCAGTCATGTCCTTCCCAAAAGAAGGCTCTACTATCTCTCGTGGGCACTATAGATTCTACCGATGACCAATTGATTATTTTCAATGCCCATCAGTCAGACCATCCCACCTTTCCTGCTTCTATTGCTTTCCAAATCCCAGTCAAAATCCGAATTGCCAACGTCGCTCAATGTATTATTGATGAGGGGGCATCTACCTGTGTGATGTCTGCTTCGGTTTGGAAACAACTCAGATTTCCTGAGCTGGCCCCTTCCACAATCACCCTTCGTGCGTGGGATGGCCATGCCTCCCTACCCATTGGCCTATTCTGTAACTATCCTATGACCATTGCGGGTAAGATTGTTTGTGTCCACGTTGAAGTTATCGATGCCCCTCTTGACTACAACATTATTTTGGGGTGTAGTTACACCTATGCCATGTCTTCCATCCCATCCAAAGTCCACCATAAGATTTTTTTCCCTCATAAGGGAAATATTGTCACCATTGACCAGTTGACTTACCATGAACCAAAATCTCAGACCTCCTCTGAGTCCACCATCTCTACTGTCACCAATAATCAAACTGTTGATTCTTTGACCAGTGTTTCCCCTAGCATCTACAGAGACTCCTCCTTTCTTGGAACTTTCCCAGGTCCTCCCCCTCCTCCTATCTCTGATACCAGCTTAGAGAATGTTTGCATGATGCAATCATCTTAGGCTGACCTTCCACAGCCTGCGTTGGCTAGTCAGCCACCTCAATCTCGCCCACCGCAACCCGCTCCTGGCCCTTCACTTCAACCGACTGAAACTTTTCCGCTTGGACCTTCCCATCCACCTCACACTCAGGAACCTCCCTACCCTCGTGAGTCGGTTCTCCCAGGTCTCCACCATATGGGAGCCGTCCCTCCTGGCCATTACCTTGCCAGTCAGATACCTTTCCTTGCTCCCCCTCCCAGAGTCTGTTCGGTTCCCCTCATGGCCACCCTTTCCCTCCCTAATTTAACCTTGGGAATACCGGTATGGTATCTTACTCCTCCAGCCGATACCCCACCTGGCCACCCCAAACCATATATTGCTATGACACCAGTTCAACTGATTCCCTTCACTCCTTACACCACTACAGCGCCCCTAGCCCCTCCGCAAGACCATCCTCATGCTATGATAGCTACGGGAAAGAAAAGAAAAAATCGCAAGGGGGCATCCAAAGACAAGGCCACTGCACTTGACCCTACCCCTCCTCCAACCGCCAAGCCTTGTGCCTTGTGTTATGGTATCGATCATGCCACCCATACTTGTCCTGAGTTGCCCCGTATCCAACCCATGGTTAAAGTCGCATTCTCTAAATATACAGTCCCCGAAACCTTTGTTTCTTCCTCATTTGTAGCCATAACCCAAAGACTCTTTGCACCAACCAACCCTGTGCTCTATGTGGTGTCCATGGCCATTATTCTCACCATTTTCCTCACCTCATGCATTACTGAGCCTCTTTAGAGGTCATTCGTGAGTAAGAAGTTCAACAAAATCAATCCGCCTCTCCCATCCTTGCTCAGTATGCGTGAGGTTTACTCGAGGGTCCCCCTGCTACCATTGACATTCCTCCCCCTAATGTTGAGATGTCGGAACCTACTACCCCCCTCCTATACCTATCATCATCCACATGACCCTCGGAGTACATTCCCTCTGAATCCACTCCATCCTTTTTTATTGATTCCCCTTCAGCAACATTCTTGGGCTCTTCATTCTTTGACCATATTTTTACTTGTTCTTTTGTCATTCCCCCTGATGATCCATATGTGTGCCTCTCTTCCCATACTAATGATTTAGGTAGCTTTTTAGCTTCATGTGGTTTCCTTGACCTTTCCCTTTCCTCCCATAATCAAGATGATACCATCCGTATCTATGATGTCCTTCGCAGCATGAGTTCCCACTCTTCCTCCAATAGTTCTCATTCATCTCCCTCTAGTTGATCTATGAGTCTTAGAATTCTTACCCTGATTACTCCCTCCCATAGTTGTCATTGGATCTCTACCCTATACTCATGCTACCATCAGTATTCTCCTTCCTCCCATTTCTTGTCTTGTGACACTATTCCCCTGGCCCTCTCGTCCACACATTATATTGGCTATGCCGATGGGGCAAGTTGCTATTCTTGGAATCTCGCCTCAGCCGTATTGGCCATCTTTACCCCCTTGCATACCCTCGTTATTACAAATGGGGTCTACATTTGTAATGCCACCAATAATCAGGCTGAATATGATGCAGTACATGGTCTCTTAGCCGATGCCCTCTCTCATCACATCCTCCATCTGTACGTTCGTTTAGATTCCTTGCTTCTTGTCTTACAATTTAATGGTGTCTATCATGTGCATAAACCTATCCTATTTAGACAATATTTACGAGTGAAAATTTTGATATGTGAATTTCAATTCATTTATTTCAACCATATACCTAGAAGTCAAAATCACTACATAGATCAAATTGCAAATCATCACACACAAGACAATAACATTTCACACCATCAACACAATTTATATACATAATATATATCATATAACATGTTTTTTAGAGTCCATCTACTCTGAAACATATGACATGCCCATAGCATGTTACAAAAACATATTTAGAAAACTGGGGGGCACCACTTGCGCCTATATACACACTAGGGGGCACCACCTGCCCTACATCTAATCACTCTTTGGAGGATCTTGAGCCAATGGCTCTGCTCCCGCAGCTCGTAGATCACGCACAATCTGACCGGCCATCACAATGCATCACATGATACCTCGCCACTTCAAGGGTAACCCAATACACAGCTCTATGTATTGGTTGTCTAAATCCTGCCAACCACGCTCCAACACACTGGTTAGCAGCCCCTCACATCTACAAAAAATTTCCTCCAAAAGAGCGGCCATATCCTCATTTTGTGCCATCCTTGCTCCACTTGCACCTGTTGCTCCAGCTGCTGCAGGTCGTCCCATATATCCAGCCAGTTTTACCGGAGCTATATCTGCATTCGAAAAAGTATAAATATCAGTACCATGAATACTACTCACAAACTTTAAAATGCACATAACAGATTAGTTACTTGTCACTTACCATCAGGCCCCCATACTCGACCAGGCGTTAGCGGCAAGTCTGGATCTCCCCAATAACTCATCCCACTGTAGGGATAGTCGTCTATGTACAATGGCATCTGATCCCAATGGGTGAATAACTCTGGTCGGAACACCCATCCGACCGCCCCTCCTCCTCCTCTACACAGTAGTCATCCCCACTGATGCATCTGAGGCTCTCTCGGACCCCCATCAGGTAGCTATACATGAGGTCATAAGGTCGGGATCTTCTCAAAAAAAGAAGGAGCACAATACCGTCCCATAAGCATAATCATGATTCACTTGCCGCTTACATAGTGACAGTTGTCGTTTCACTAACACCAACATCATCTGGGCCCACTCATAGTAGGTCCCACTCAACACACTCTCTACAATCATCATCTGCCCTCCAGTGATGTGATGGAATGCCTGGCTGCCCAAGATCTGCAACATTGTTGTTGCCACTGCCCGAGTCTCCAACCTCTCTAGATCCCCAATCGATATTCAAGTCCCTTTGACTCAGACACCTGGTCGACAATGTCGCTCAACGAACTCCATGATGTTATGCCCCCACGGTAATTCTGGCTTTGTATTTCCCACCATCCCTAATGGTGGGAGACGAGTCAGGAAATACATATCCTAGACTGTCAGCTCAATCTTGTGCCCCTGCACTATAAACACCTCATGATCTAGATCACAATAAATGATAATCCGGGCCAACAAGGGCCCTCTAGCCCTCATCAAATGGTTCTCCACAAATTTCAGAACCCCAAACCTAGCCAATGCACGACGGACACCCCGATCTGCTTGGATTTCCATCCATAATGTACCTAGGTATCTCTCTCTCCACTTGATCCATATATCTACCATATCTACACAAAAACATCATATTTTCAGTCTACAGATAAGAAAAACTACACTCACTCACACCAAAACTTAATCTTATCCCATAACACCATTGAAACCACCTTCATCTAACAGGTCGCACTTTCTGGCAAAATCCTGGGCCAGGTCGCACTTTTCAGGCCCAAACCTGCGTCCCAGGTCATTTTTTTTCCCCAAAAAGTGTGACCGGCCGTAACGATGAAGTAGGAGTAGTTATTGAGATTTAATACCCTAATCTGAACTTTGAATCCATCAAAATCAAAGAGTAAGATTAGGCCTCTTACGTGCAACTGACGGATCGCAATTCTAACGATCGGTTTGTTCGCTATGATCGTTGCAAGATTTATGGCCTTCTCTACTCTCCACATTCACCACAGCTACACAATAAAATGAATGATTTTGGAGGGAAAATGCCTTATTAGAAGAAAAACCCCTGTTTTTTCTTTCGCCCGCTGTGACCAAACCGTAGCCCCGTTTAACACACCGTCTGCACCATTGGAAAGCTCTCACCGAGCACTCAAATGGGTATTTGTTAGTTTCTCATGTTTTGATACTTCACCACGACACATATTGTCCCTGAAGGGTCTCTTCATCTTTCCTTCCAATCAAATTTCATCACTTACAATGCTTGTACTTGGGGCACCACTTTACCCCTTTACTTGTCTTTGTTCATGTTAATTTTCGTCATGGGACACCCTATTGTACTCATGTTTTTATGGTCCCCCATTGGACCTTTACTGTGTGGCAGCACCATCGAGTAGCCCTTGTTTAGAGTATCCGAGTTGAGTCATCATCCGTCATGGAGTCTATCTCGAGTTCCTTTGTATCTCGCTATAGTCCTCCATCCATCATCGCTTGGTCCCTCTCTCGTGTTGCACATTATGGCCTTCAGTGCCATCGTCACCTATCCTCGATATTGTGTTAGTTGCTACCAAGCCATTCATGCCCCTTATGCTCTAACAAGGGAAGTCGTCCATCCGCTACTCAGTCTCCCTCATTTCATTATCATCATTAGTGTCCATCTGTCAGTCGCTCTACTATTTTCTCTTGTGCCTTAGTTGGGGATCCCCTATTACCTCACCTATGGGAAACCTCCTTCTGTCGACATCAGCTAATGTACTCCAGAAGCCAGGTCTAGAGGGTGGTGTACCTTGGTTCGAGATCCTTTCAGCATGATCGTGACCCGTATGCATGATCGTTCAGTGATGCAGCAGCCGCTTTTGGTGATTTCCAGGTGTGTGTGAGATGTCTCCACCCTCATGATGGGGTGGCCCTGTAGGTAGGCCCCCACATGCTCGAATGACTTCTTCATTTCATCCCTTGATGCAACTCCTTCTATTTGATGATATTGTCCTCAGCCGCTTGCAGTGCCTCTTCGATTTGCATGTATCAGTTAGATTTTGCGAGCCCTTCCCCATGTGTAGGGGGCATTTGGGTTATATTTGTATCTCATGTAATAAAATATTATTGTATAAATCCTGACTGTTATTCCAGGCCCAACATGTATGTGGGATTCATCATTTTATTTATCTGGCGCATATTAATGCCAGCATGTAATTTATGGTTCGGTTCCTTGTTTACTGGACATCCTATTCTTTTGTACTTTGTCTCAGTGGGCATAGGTATGCCTCCCCCGCTGCCTTTCGCGCAGGTACCACTTCATAAACTAGAGACTTGTTGCACCTGTAAGTCTTGTCTCCTTAGCGTCTAGTCTTTAGCACATTAGACTACCTTCCATTTCTCTCTCTGACTTCCCTCTTGATGTCTAGTGATTGAGTTCTTACAACATACTTCGGTCATACGATTTGCTCCTAACACTCGTATGTTGGGGGGCAATGTGTTACAACATTTTTTGGTCATCTAACCTTTTATCATTAGATGAAACCAAGTACACCATGTAAGACAAATTTTACCCTAAGTAAAATTTCTTTCACTATGTGAAATAACTTAGTAAAACACTTTTATTAAGTTGTTTATGGTCTAAACAGGAAACCCCAAAAGGAAATAATAAAAAAATCTACATTTTTTTATATTTCCTGGTCATATTTAACCTAAAACAAGGAAATTAATTAAATAAATCATTATTTATTTTATTATTTCCTAGGAATAAGTTATTTAAATCATCATTTAAATAGTATTCCTAGTTAAATTTGACTAAATCATTTTTAAATAATTAAATATATCATTATTTACTTAATTATATTCCCACCATTTCCATAAAATAATAAATAAATCATTTATTTATTTATTTATTATTAATAAAGGAATTGACCCAAGTCAAAATTCCTTTTCCTTCCAACAAATATAATAAAATATTCCTAAAGGGTGGTTCTAGAATTTGATTAAAAATATTTTATTCATGCACCAAGTTCTAGATAACCCTAATATTTTGTTATAAATAGAAGGGTTTCCCCATTCATTAGTCACCTCCATTGCATTAGATCACTCTGGATCTATACTTGATCACATTCTTCATTTTTGCCTTGTGAGCTCCCTTTGAGTTCTATGTTCGTCTGGGTTTTCTACACCAACAAGAGAGAGAAATTTTATATTTGAAATGCTGACGACTTTCAAGAACCCATCCCATTGAGGAGAACTAGAAAACACCTTTTCTTGTTTTCCTCTCAAGTTCCCCTTTTTAATATAATATAAAAATTCTTTCAAATACATTGTTCTTGTCTTGTCTATTGGATGCATGGAGCCACATTTTACTTTATCTGCTTAATGTCTTTTATGTTTAGATTTGGATTTGTGCAACATTATTTTGATCACCTAATTGTATATTTAAAGATGTTTGGCAGCCATAAGCATGTTAGGGCTATTTTTTATGCATAGCTAAAGCGGTCTTTCACGAAAAAATATTCATACTAACACATAATCTTCCATTGTGTTTCTCTAATTTGGTGCTCCAATGTTGTGAAGGAGGTTTATGGGGTTTTTGTCAAGGATTTGCAATAGTCCCTATCCTTTTTAACAGGAAGGATGTTGTCACATGTGTCATGCTAATATCTGTTTCCTTGATCTGAGGCAACAAGCTCTTCATCACACTTAGGAGCCTCAGCTAGAAAATCCTAGTGGTTCCCCCACTTCTTGTGGTCGATTTTTTATGTCTCCTTCAGTAATGTCAAAAAATTCTAGCAAGTTATAATCAATAAAATAGCAGGTTTGTGTCTATCACACTGGTGAAACTCAAATATATGAAATCTCAATATAGAGGAAAAATACTGTGAGATATCGGGGTAGAAAAGAAACTCTCCTGCTGTAGATTTATTCTTGATAACTTTTTCCATATGAAATTTTTTTAAACCTAAAGTAATATTCTAAATTATATTTAAAATTTTAAGTAATATTTTGCCAAGTTTTGTTCAAACGGTGGCTAATTTTCTATAGATTTATTAGTTCTGACCAGTTCACTAAGTGATGTTTATAATTCAAATTATAATTTTGAGGATGTATACAGTTTTCAACTTTGAAAATAGTTTCTTGTTTTAACATAGCAGTATAAATGTATTTAAATTTTTGAGATGAATAAATTTTTGAGAAGTTGAACATATTTTCTAAAATTTTGTGTTTATTTCTTTGTCTCAAATTATGACCCTTTCCCTTATTATTCATCATCATGAAGAAAAAATAAACAGCAAATATTGGATACATGTAGGTTTTGGCCTCTTTCAATGCTAGATCGCAAGCCAATTCGAGAACCTACTAGTAAGAAAAAGGATAGCTCACAACCCAATCTAAGAGCCTGCTAATAAAAGAAAATTAGTCCTTTCATTAGTTGGGCTACCATAAAATTTCTCTATATCTAATTCTAAACAACATTTTTGCAATGAACATATCCACCAAACTTTATGCGAACCTCTAGTTACATTTTCATTTTAAGATAAATTTAAGAGATCTATTAGTAGGTAGTGAATTTATGGTCAACAATTTTCCTATATATTAACTTTTTAGCTCAAACACCTCACCCCTTAAAGACTTTCCATCTCCAAAATTGTTAGAATTACCAATTTATACCTCCAACAAAAAATTCATTACTATTTTATAGTCATCACTGAAGAACTGATCAGAATCCATCAATATAGTTTCATTTCCATGTGGATCATATCTATCATAGAAGGGAGAATCCTGAAAATAAACCATATAAGGTTTTGGATGACTACATGTCAGCTAACATTCAAAAAATTCAACATTTTTCTCTATATTTCCTTTAATATATCCCTAATCTTCTTGGTTATTCATGTCACTATTTTGTTTGGATGGAAATCACGAGAATATGGTGTAAAACAAAGATGAGTTTAAACAACAAAAGAAATCTACAAGCGTAGATGGGTTTACCACACAAGAAATCTACATATTCATTTGAAAAATGTTTCAATCCTCAATAATATAATCTCCAAAAAATTTCGATTCGCTTCCTCGACATTGCAACCACAATACTAAAAAATATTGTGGGGTTGCACTTGTTGCAGATATGTGGCAATTATTTAATTCAAGATATCCCTCATCTTCTTGGTTTTTATGTCACTATTTTGTTTGGATAGAAAGCATGACAATATGGTAATGGGTTTACCCACAAGAAATCTACACATTCATTTGAAATCTAGGTTTGTACTTTTCGATTACACACCATACACCTCCAAAATTACTTTTTGATTACATGTCATACAACTCATATGTGGCCACTATCACCTCACCAACCATAATGGCGAGGACGTGTTGTTACTCATTCTCATTAGCAGTAAACTATTATAAAACATATAAAACTTTTAGTTAAATGTAGTGATAGTCCTAGTGTTTTTGGAAACCATGTACATGTCATTTATCCCATAAAATAAGGCATTTGCAACAAGTGTTCATTTAATATTTTATTGATTTTTCTTTTCATGGATAAAAATGCCACTAAAAATGGTTGCCAAATGGACATTATGCATACATGTTTATTGTTATCCCAATCCAAGGAAAGTAGTGATTGCATATGTGTTGGGAAATATTGCGACAAACAAAGACCTCCAAAGGGAATTTCACCAATTCTTAACTTGAATGCAACCAGATGAAAGGCATGTACAAAGTTAAGAAGGAGATGCTAAAACAACGACATGGAAAAGCAAAAAATAGTGCTACACAATTTCAATCATTTAGTATAAGACATTGTGCAGATGTTAATAGGATGTATGGTGATCTATTTTTTGGGGGAATGCGAATTGAAGATTTTTGTGTCAAATATGAATTAGTGTTAAGACGATGCTCTCCATCAAAATTTATTGATGGACATTGTAAGATATCTTTCATGTGTCTGTATTTTAGTTATAAATGTGTCATTTTTAATGATCATGTTTTTTTTTCAATTATATACCAAGTGTCCTCCCACTATGTGAGCACAACTTGGTGAACTTCATGTTTTAGAAAATTTTGTATTTAATTTTCAAAATTTGCACGACTTTAAAAAAACTTTGTTTAAATTGTCAAGTGAGTTTCACACAACATTTTGTGCTTCAAGTTTTGTGTTTTACATGTGTATTCAAGTTGTGCTCCAACATTTGTGTAAACTACATCAATTTTTTGAATTCTTTTGAATTTATAGTAATTTTAATAGCAATTGTAAATGCATGAGGTAACCCTTTTTAACAATATGTATCTATGTATTTGTAGATATCCACATATATCATGGATGATCATTTTCCATGTGATTCTTCGAGGCTTTAAACATCATGTGTATCTATGTATATATATATATATATATATATATATATATATCATGGAGGATAATCATTCGCCACATGATTCTTCGAGGCGAACATCAATAGAGTCCCATGCCTCTACAAGGGAGGGGGATCATGGATCGGGAGATGTCCATCGTGTTCATGGTATTTATATTAAATGTGAAAGTTCTTAAATGATATTCAATAATATACAATATTATACCCATACATACATTTATACATATGGAATTTATTTTTTTATCAATTTAGTGAGTTAAATTAGTTTTTAATAAATTTCATTTTTTAGGAGTTTAGAGGAAAAGAGTATCTACTCAATCAATGGAGCCTAGTCATGGTTCACACAATATACTTAATCATATGTATGTATGTCTGACTTGATTAGAAATTATATTTTTTTGATGAGGCTTCACTCTCATCGAGTGAGGGTGGTGGTGGTACACATTCCCCTAGTGGCCATTCAATAGGTGGTGGCCAATCAATGGATGGTCATGTTGGTTCTCAACCATCTATGGGTGGGCATTATGGTGCTTAGCCATCGCAAGGTGGCCATCAATCTGAATATTGTTTTCATGACTATTTATTTGTTAAACTATTTATATAATTTTTTTATGGTTAAATAATAAATTTGTACAAATTTTTTCACATGTTTTTTATTTATACATAATTTTATATATTAATCAAGAGGGTGAAAATGTTGCTGGAAAAATATGTAGGCCAGATTACGTAATTCAAGAAGAAGGTTGCACACCAACCACGACTTATCCATCTGAAATTCTTAATTATTTACCTTGGGAACAAACATCCAACAATGGACCTTACAAAAGGAGGATGATGCAGGGCCAACTTGTACATGTATATTGTATAGTTTATCGAGGAGGAAGCATTGATGTAGGGCAAACATGGAACAATTGAGGGTGAATTACATGAGGTATTGCATGATTTTTTTTTTCATTTTGTTTGTTTTATTGAAGTTATATGTTCTCATTCAATTTTAAAACATTAAATTTTAATTTTAATACATACATATAAATATCTTATACACACACACACACACACACACACATATATATATATATATGTATGTATCTGCAATTAGGGATGACACGAATCAATGGAGGGGCAAGTACATGAGGTATTGCATGATTTTTTATTTTTTTTTCATTTTGTTTTTTTATGAAGTTCTACATCCTCATTCAATTTTAAAACATAAAATTTTAATTTTAATACATGTACATAAATTTCTTATACATGTTTATATATATTCAATTAAATGTCATGTAGGTTCCATATTCTTTATATGATATGACAAGGAGGTTGGTGGAGAATAGATTTCAACCAAATTCTCTATTTAATTGATGCACACAACATTTAATTTGATCTAGTATTCTTATAGTACATGATATATTTACTTTTTTTATAAAACTTGATACATTGTTATATTTAATTTTGTTGAATGATATAAATTTTGCACATATTTTACATTTTGGATATTTGAACTACAATTACTTTAATTGAATTATTTTAAATTTTGGATAGTTGCTACATTTGGCATGTGATCACATTTGTTATAATGTTAACTTAGATGATCTTATATTATGTTTTTTTCTTTAAATTGTTGTTTTGTCAAATGAATCTAGATTTAAATTGCAAATTACAAAACATGTGTGGTACATGTTATGCATTTGAACATGTGTGAATGTTATATAATTAGGTTCAAATGTATATTAAATGTGATATTTAGGTACATTTTTCATGATCATGCATCATTTAAAACAATCATAGATGGCCTTAGATATTTAAGTTCATGAATATGTAACAATGATTGAATCACATATGCATTCAGTTGTTACATTTTGCATACATGATAACATGTTGTTATAATTGAAACTTAGATTCAATTTTAGATTACATTTTTTTTTTTACACTCTGGTTTTTTTTTTCATTTGTTATTTAAAATGAATCTACATTGAAATTTCAAATTACAAAACACATGTTATGCATTTGAACATGTATGAATGTTATATAATTATGATGACTATTAAAAGTGATATTTTGTTACATTTTGCATGATCATGTGTCATTCAAAGCAACCATAGAGGGTTTTACATATTTAAGTTCATGAATATGTAACAATGATTGAAGTACATTTTCATTTAGTTGTTACATTTTGCGTACATGATCACATGTTGCTATAATGCTAACTTAGATCATCTTAGATTATGTTTAGTTTTTAATAGTCAAGTCGTTTTTTCGCTTTTTATTTAAAATGAATCTGGATTGAAATTGCAAGTTACAAAACACATGTGGTACATTTAATGCATTTGAACATGTTTGAATGTTATATAATTAGGATGTCTATTAAAGGTGATATTTAGGTACATTTTGCATGGTCATATGTCATTTAAAATAGTCATATATGGTTTTATGTATTTAATTACATGGATATGTAACAACGATTGAAGTAATTCTGCATTTAGTTTTTACATTTTGCATGTGATCACATGTTGTTATAATGTTAACTTAGATTATCTTAGATTATGCTTTTTAACTAGTTATTTAAAATGAATCTAGATTGTATTTGAAAATTATAAAATACATGTGGTACATGGTATGTATTTTAACATGTGTGAATGTTATATAATTATGTGTAGATTTTTATTAAAGGTGATAATTAACTTTTAATATAAACTTGTAAATGAACATGTTCATAAACATATAAGTTATAAAACATGACCATGTACAATTTGCATGATGTGAGTGTGGTTTGATTCTTTTAAAGGTTAAATACATATATTTAAGTTCATGAATATGTAGCAATGAAAGAAAATTTACATTTAGTTCATAGATTTTGCATTTGAAATCATTCTTATAATGTTAATATACAATACATATAGATATATATAAAAACAATAATACAATTATAGGTGTAAATAGATGTGTCTAAAACAATCATAGAATTTTAAAATTTCATTAAAAAAATATGGTATACAACATTTTTCATTAAGTACATAGAAAGGCTACTATGGATGTCAGTTGATAATTAACTTTTAATGTAGTAAAACTGAAATTACAAAACATAATACACATTTTTCATTTCAATGAATATTATAATTTTCTTTAGATTTCTAAAACATTCATAATTTAAAATTGAATTATATCAAATATGCTAGATACATACATTTTTCAATAATGACATAAATTAACTAGTCCATACCAGAGGATGAATGAAATCGTTTAAGACCAGAGAATGTATGTATCTGTACATGTATACAATACTTGTTGTGTGCATGTGCAAACAAGATATCAATATAATCAAATCCTCAATGCACCTGGACATAACAGACAATATGCATATAACTTCAAGTATCTTAATAGATTATTAAGAATGTACAACTTAATAATGCACAATAAAAAAAATTAAAAATTGTACTTGAACAACAAGTTCGCAAAGATGAATCCAAGTAGAAGAAATTGTTGGGAAGTTCATCAAAAAAGTTATAATGGAATGTCATCATCAATTATCTATTCATGGTCAGCTTTTGACATTTTCCATTTTTTAACTTTCAATTTTTTCTTTGATTGAACTTCTGTCAACTTTATGCATGCTGCATACACCAAGTGACTATATTGAAAACTTCTGACATTTGGTTCATAGTCTTGAAAGTAAACAATATTCTGAATTTGATGAGTTTGTTGGAAAAAATAACCTTTCAGTATAATAGAATGTCTAACATATATAAGCCCATTATCATCATAGTCTTCTAATAATTTCAAATTTCTTTCAGTGCACCACATCAAATAATACTTGACATTTTCTACGTTGTTAGTAGGTGCAACTACAACAAAAACATCACCTGCACAATAAAACTAGTACATAAATTTAGATCATAATTAAAATGAAAAATTAACTTTAAAATTAACATGTGTAATTGATTTTATTATCTATTTATAGATATCTATCATTTTAAAGGAATTGAAATGTTATCTTCTCTAACAAGATCAGAAACTCGATCACCTTCAGATGATACTATAGTCTCCTCTGATTGCATCTCTTCAAAGTTTGCAACACACATTTTCCCCTTTGTATTTAGTTGTTTATGTTTCCAATATTTTACATACATATTGTTTTCACAAACATCATTGGATTATGTGTCGTCTATGGAAACATGAAAAAACCAATAATATTTTCTTTTATCAAATGAAAATGCATTTTGGTACTCTTTTGTTTGAATTGAATGCAATTTTTGAGTCCCTTTTATTGTTTTAGTGTCATTTCCAATCGATCTATCTACATCTTGGACCCTAATATGCCAAATATATATCTATATATATATCTATATATATATATATATATATATATATATATATCGATAGATAGATAGATAGATAGATAGATAGATAGATAGATATGCAAGTTAATTTGTAACTAGTACATACGGTCAAAATTCTGACACGTTAGTTTCGACACTTTTGACGTATTTTCAGAAATTTCCCCAATTTTTCTCAATTTTTTTAATCCCGCTAACAAGCGTCGCTCTAACAACGTTTTGGGAGTATCGTTAGGATAGAGACGTTTATGAAAATTGTCAGAATACTGAAGTTTTGGGACAAACCATCAGAATTGCGACGTTTCATAAACAAGTGTCGGTCTTTCAATGTTTAGGATAAAAGTCATCAGTCTTGCAATGTTTAGGGACTAGCAACGTTTGTGAACCAAACGTCTGAATAGAGATTTTTGTGAACAAAACATTGGAATAGCGACGTTCATTCATTGTTTGAATTTCAATAAGAAATTAATCATATATTTTCTCATGACTTTTAGAGTCATGTTCTCTTGTTAATATTATATCATAATATTAATGTATTTCGTAGTCATATTCTCTTGTTAAGATTATGTCATAATATTAATGTATATCGTAGTCATATTATCTTGTTAATATTATGTCATAATATTAATGTATTTATATATGTATCATTAATATTAGTAAACTGTATTTATTTATTTAATTAATTATATTTTCGATGGTTAAATCAAATGCAATATAACCTATGGTCGAAACCTTATATGTGAATGGACATATCTACATGTAGCAGAGGCTTTATAACTGGTGGAGTGGAGATCTAGATTTTACGGGAGCTCTAACTATTATGGAGAGGCTAACTATTATGGTGGAAGGGCTTTCAAACTGGAGGAATGGCTAAATTTCTAGGCAGAATTGTTTAAATTCACAGTAGAATAAAATGTATGGCGGGGTTCAAGGTCGAACCCCAGACCTATCGCCCAGCAGAAAATGGTGGACCGCTTCTACTTCAAGTTTTTAACATCGATGGTCAGGGTTCTGGAGGGGGCCAGCCCCCTCCCATGTTCTCAAGCGCGAAAACCAAACACTATACATTCAAACTGGTGGAAATTTAATTAGCGCTAAGCCAGAATTTATTACATTAATAGGAAAATTATTGTGGTTAAACCATATTAATATGTAATCTATGCTAAAGTGCACTTATTTCTTTAAGTGAATTTATCTTAGGAATAATTATTAGATGTGAGGACATCTGGCCACCTAAGAGCCGATGGAACTCTCCTCCATGATCGAACAGTTGAGGACTAACGGATTTCATTGAGCTACCAAACCCTACCCCCAGAGTTGCATCTTAGGCTCATTTTGTCAATTCTGATGAGGTTTTGATGGTTATTCCTTCCCGCGAGCTGGTTCAGTAGGCCAAGGTTTTGCGGAAAATGATAATTCTTCTTAGATACGTATTGAACCCAGATGATATTCCATCAATAGATTTGAGTAATTTTTCCCTTAATTTCTTTTACAGTTCAAACTACACTAACACAGAGGTATCTATGTAGGTTCTTTGTTAATCACCCTAGGGTCTTTCGCTCTAGGACCTGGTGTGACCTTTTTGACCTGCTTCCTATAGTTACCTTGGTAATACTTTACAATTTTGAAATTCAAGGTGTCTTTAGTCAGGAGTAACAACCTTCACTAATACAACAAGTATAAATTCAGTTTCTTTAGTTTCTTAAGTTTTGCTAATTTGCATTGGTTGCATTACCCCTAATTTTCTTTGATGTGAGTATGACAATTTTTCCGGTTTTCCTCTATACACAGTTTTGGCTTACATCAACACTTGTTTAGAATTACAAATTCTCAGCTCAGTAAAAATTTCTACTCAAAGACTTGTCCCTATGTGGAGGCCTTAGTTTTGGCTGTGGTAAAGAAAATGTTTGCATAGGCACCTAAGTCAGCACCATGAACTATCAGGCTATTCTTCCATGATTGTTTTTTTGATGGATGACCATGCTCTTTCTCTCTTATAAAATACATGTATCAGAATTAAGATACACAAAGGTGGTGTATGAATTGATTCATTGTATTAAGTTTGATGGGTGTTATGAGACTATTGCTTGATCAAATCCCTTTGTGGGTAGATTGATTCACTGTAAGAGTATATGCAGACATGTCCAAGTGAAGTTTTATTGGTATTGATATTCATTGTATTGTGTTTTTGGAATAATATTTAATGTACTTGATGTAATGCTTTAATATAGGGTTGAGATGCATTAGTGATTATTTCTTCCACTCCAAACCACCAAGCTAAGACAGACACTTATGATAACAAAAACTTGGCTATTGATGCCTTTGATGCTGTCAACTAGGCTAAAGAAGTTGTGGAGGCCAAGTGTCCTGGCGTTGTCTCCTGTGATGACATTTTAGCCATAGCAGCTAGGGATTTTATTGCTTTGGTGAGTGAATTTTGAGGTTTGTCTCTGCAACCTATTCCAAATTCTGATAGCTATATTAACTAGCTCAAGTTCATCTTGAATTTGATATTGAATGATGTCATCCTTAAAGAAACAATAATTTCAATGCTAGTCATTCACTTGGCTTTGAGATTGTACCACTCATTGATTTGGCTTTGTGATGCTATTAGAAGAAAAATTGACCATCTAGTTATGTACATATTATACTCTACATGGTTGATTATTGTAGTTGATTTTTCTGATACATACACACACACATATAGACACGCTTTGAGATTACATTCTTCAGTAATCTTGTGTTGTTCTACTCATGTACATTGTATAGGACTGATCATTGCTTTTGGTTCCTGATACATGCATACACCTATACTTATATGATAGGTCCTAACTATCCGGTGAAGAAAGAAAGAAGAGATGGAAGAGTTTCTAATGCAAGTCAGGTTAAAGGCAATCTTCCTAAAGCTGACTTCAATATCCATCTATTATTAAACAATTTTTCTTCAAAGGGATTAAACAGATCAAACATGGTAGCTCGATCTGGTGATAATTTTTTCCAGAACACCCTTATCATTTATTTCTTCATTCATGGATGAAAAGACCAAATGAAATTAAATATAGCACTATAATTCAACGTATCTAGGCGAAGAAAACTTAGGTGTAGAGAGAATTTTAGGTGGTGTCCACTTATTAGATGGTAGAAATATCACCACACTTTAAATATACAATAAATGTTGATTAGGGATTCACATGTCAAACAAGAAATGTTGATTAGGGATTCACATGTCAAATAGTTGCCTGTAATGATTCAATTAGGTCTCTTTTCCAAGTCTTCTGATGAGTTGAGCAAGATTCTTTTCCTTGTCTCTAAAATCCTCATTTTACGTAGTATTGTACTACTGATCATAATTTTTTTTTATTCTGGCCGAGTTTCTAATAATTTCTAGTGTACCATCAAATTCCTGATCAATGAAATGCTAGAGCTCCTTGGTCAGACAATTGTAGGACTCATTGAAATTATTGGATCATATCATATCATTTTGACTTTAGCCCAATTCAGGTCAGGATTAAACTATAATAATTATAGCTCTCTTAAAATTGAATATTGGTTTTCTTGGCATATAAGTTGCAAGACATTTTATTTATTAACAGGACATTTGAATTAAACTAATGAAAAAGTATAGGAATGGATCCTTGTAAAACTTTGCAATGATTGACTTGCCTACAACATATGGAGATAATTGATAATGAAAATATCTTACAGATATATAACATTGAAGCAGGTATGGTTAGTTCACAATGAGAAACCTAGAAACATGGTGCTTACATCAAACTAATTGAACTTCACATATAAAATTTTGTAGACCTGCACTTAATTGAATGCTAGCATATTAATAGATTGAATTATAGTGTTCTACATGAATCTCGTTTAGTAATAAAGACCACCTATACACGTAATAAATCAGAAATTTCAAAGAAAAATGAAATGGGAACCAGATAAGGGGATATTCTCTTTGTTCGTCAAATTGAGAATTTCCTTAATGTTAGATTCTAGCATTGATTAGTATAATTTTTTTGAAGATGATTTTGGACAAAATTTGTGCCTTTGTTGATTAATATAATCTCAAATATTTCACATATTTTATTTTTCCAAATTCACTAATGATGACTAAATATATGTATTCTTTTCCATATGAAAGAAACATGAAACTATAGCATGGTGTATTAATTAAGACTCCAACACAGGAAGAATCTCAGATTACAAGTTTGATGGCTAAATGTGGAGTACAATGAAATTAGTTCTATTGTATTGTCAATTTGATTCCCAAAGTGTTATGTCTTCTTGTATTTATAAATTTAGTGTTATACATTCATTCTTATAGTTCAATCATTATTATTATTTAAAAAAATAAGTCATTTAAAATAAAGGGTTGTTTTTGGAATTTTAATTTACTTAGTTATATCATGGACCCAAAGTCATGCTCGGAAGTTATATCATTGGAATATATAGAACTTATACAAATGCAAAAATCTAAAATGATGAGGAATCACAAAAATAAGGTTATGATGATTTAGAAGGGAAAATTAGATATTTAAATAAAATCCTTATCAACAAAGATGAAGAAGTCGTATGTGGTTGAAGGGAATTGGAAAAAAAAGGTACACAAATTTTCAATTACAACACCAAATAGATGAACTACAACAACAAATTAACAACATAAAAAATTCTCACAAAAGAGAGATTGAAGATATCAATAAAAAAGTTTTCGACTGAAGTTGATGCAATTTTTCATTTGAGAAATCATAATAAATCTATAATAACGGAAATAAAGAAGATAGAGAAAGAGAAAAGGCCCAAAAAATATCCAAAAACAAGGATAAGAGCATTGACACCTACACAATTGATGTGGAAAAACTTATTGTTGTTATCAATGAGGTTGTATTAGTGAAAGAGCTTACAAAAGTTGAAACTCAAGTACATATTCTTGGAATAAATGACTATTACTTAATATTGATTACTTTATATAGTTGATGATGTTCTTTTCAAGTGAACTGTTAGGTTCACTTCACCAACAATCTCATTTCAAAAACATAAGTAGTTCTAAACATTATATAAATTGCACTTAACAACTCAAGAATTAAGAGAAACAACAGTAACTTCGAACGAAAACCTATTGAACCCTCTACATTGTTAGTTGAATACATCTCTCTAGGCTCATTAAGGTGATTATATAGTATTATAGGTGAAGTTGTGATGTAGCATTTGTAATCTATCGATATAAAAGGTGCTCTACACCTTTATGAAAAATGTGTAAAGGATCTAGGAGTCTTTCTCTAGGGGAAAATTTTTTCCTTATCTACATCTACATACTTGGGCTTCTATGGATTTATATATCTTATTATCACCCTTCTTTATTAACATTGGTTTTTTATTCTAGTTCCCTAGTCAAAATATGGGCATACACAATATTGGACCCTTCCTTTGAAATTGTCCCAAGTTCGTTGTGTCATCTATTATTGAGAATGTAGTTATAGGAAATCTTGACAAAGGTTATATTGCAACAAGGTGAAGAACAATTGTAAAGAGGGAGTGTTAGATTTTGCATACCTTGTTTCTCTAACAGTGTTCATGTTTAGCAACAGAAGCACAGTAGAAATAGAAACAATTTAGGGTTTGTTAGAAAAGAGGAGGTGAAACAATGTTAGAGAATCGTGGGTTGCTGATGAAGTCTTACTTGAACAAAGAATTCACACTTTGAATATTATAAAGAGATTTCAGAGTATACAAGGGAGTAGTGGTCTAAGGTCATATTTCCTTAGGCTCACAGATGATCAATGTGATGATGTTTCCCTTAACATATAGGGGGTTCAAGGTTTCCTAATAGTATATTGACTTGGTCGAGAAAAATTGTAAAGTGGGAGTGTTAGAGTTTTAATACCTTGTTGCTCTGACAATGTTCATGTTCAGCAACAAAGGTGCACCAACAATAGCAATAATTTAGATTCTGTTAGAATAGAGGGGTTGCTACAATGTTATAGAAGAGGTACAGTGAAGGGGAGAGTTGACACATGCATACACCAACATCAGTCTTCTACTGGTATAATAGTTATCATGAATTTAGTGGTTTGAGTTCAGTTCAAAATTATAGAGTACTTTTCAAATTATAGAATAAAAATAGTTTTCTATTTCTAAGTTACCTTTCCAGTTTAGGAATTTTTTTTGGACATTTTTAGGTTAGGCTTGGATTATGTGTCTCTCTCGTGGGGAGTTCTCCACTAGGATGAGGGTGTATATCTCAAGGAGATACATTTGGGAATTATTTTTTGTTCTACTCCAGTTGAGACAGATTATTCCCGAGCGGCTATTTCATCGAGGACTGAGTGATGATCCCAAGGCAGTGTATGGATTTGCTTTTCTAATTTGTTCACCCCCATGGAAGGGATATTTTTTGTGTCTTTATTTCCTTCTTAGTCTTTAAAATAAAGGAAAGGGAGTGGGATATTTATTCACATTTCTCTCGCTATTGAAATAAGTTTTTTCTGAGTTTGTTGTAATTGATTTCTTTTCCAGAATTAATGAAAAAATAGTTGTAGTTTTGGCAATCCATTCATATTTTGCAGTTTATACGTTCATTTTTGTGATGTGTTTCATTTTATGAGTATAGATCAGCTTAAGAAGTTTTGAGAGTAAGTTAAAGCTTCTTATTTCTAGCTGTAAGGGTTTTAATGAGTACAATATATTTTTACCATGTGCTGAAAATCCTAACAGGGAACCCAAGGAAACGATTCAATATAATTGTCTCACTGTTAATATAAGGTAAACAACTAATAGGAATATGATCAAGGGAAACATTTAATAATCAAATGAAATGGTAATTGAAGGGGTGAAATTCAATATGTGTGAATTGAAGGTTAATCAGAAAGCCTCATCATTCCGTCTTTGTTGAAATTTTCGTGAAATTAAAATATCAAAGGCCGCTTCACTTGGGGACCTCTTTTCTAATCATAGAATTCACATGGAAACTAATCAAAAGGAGCTTCATGCTACAGTCCTCTGAGTCGTTCTATGTATTTATTTACCTACCCAAATTGAGATGGGTAAAATGAAATGCATTAAATAGGAGAAAATGGGGGTAAGTGTAAGTGCATAAAAGTGATCCTATAATATCACTTTAAATTCGTACAAGGTGGGTTTATTACAATATTCTGGGTTGATTTAGGCACACGGTGAGGGGTAGTATCTTGAAACTGATTCCCCATATACTTTGTGCTCTTTAGGATTGCTCACATGGGATATGTCATGTGATCAAAAAACAATTATAGATATGTGGATCTAATATCTTCTACATTGGAAGGCAAGGAGAATGGAAGTGATTTTAGGGCCCTGGCTAACAGTTCTTATCTACGTAAAAAGCATGCATCAACAAATGAAACATGGGATTATAGACTCAATTATAATGCCTTTGGTGGCCTAAGGTGCAGATTTGCCTCTTATGGGGAGCTTTGGAAAATTGGATAATGATATGTGTAGTTCGAATCCACTTTTATCCATCTTGAATTTAGAGGATTGTAGTTGAAATTGGGTTTATATTTATTTCACCCTGTTAATTTCAAACAATTAGGAAACATTCCAAGTGTTAAAAATATGGTTAACATGCCAATGAAGTAGTTGTATATTTAACAAATAAAGGAACTACATTTTGTGAAATTTTAGACATAAATTGAAAGTAATTGATAATGATTCATGGTTTTTCTTTCGTGAATTTCAATGTGTGATTTCCATGTAAAGTATATAGGGATTAAAATTTAGGTTTTGGATTAATTTGTGCACGAAAATAATTCATATACATCTATTTGGAAACATGCTTAGGGATTTTAGTATTGAAATTACTCTGGTAATTAATCTAGAGGATGGAAATCTTGAGACAAGAAGAAGAAGAAAAATCCAGAATTAGGTTGATGGATTCATTGCAAGTTCATCGAGATGCTTTTATTTGTCAATTTTAAAATATTTTTGAGTGTCTATTATATATACCAGAGATTTCAACGATAAGATTGAAGTTTGTGCAGGGAAAAGAGTTGTTTGCATAAGTTGCGAACAATATATGTTGGGTTTTGTTTACCTGCATTCAACATCTGAAGTTGACTGTTGCCAAACAATATTGTATATTCCCTTCTATTAAGGCACATGAATTCCTTTGGAAATAAAAAATATAGTAACTATACATGGATTCCAATTTGGTTAGTGTATTTTTCGCGTTGATCGATAATTCTGATGTTTCTCTTGTATATCCTGTGATTGGATTGGTATTAGCCTCTTGCTGATTTTTTAAGCTGCTGTCCTGATAGCTGTGTCATCTTTGGCTTATTTCTAATTTGGACTTCACATCAAAAACTAGTCAAATGTGTGAACCGGTTCAATTTTCATGGGAACATTATATAAAATTTGAGCATAAATCATAACGAATAATTTTTGACCAAGATCAAAGGTCAAATGCAAGACCAAATAAAAAAACAATAACTATTAAAGACTTGAGGAAATTATGAGTCATCTAACCATATGTGTTACTTCAATAGATTCAGAATTTGAATGATAGAAGTATTGAGATTCAACGATGAGTATATTTTTCAAGAGAAGTTATGCTTTATCACTTCTTCCAAGAATAATTGTAGTGAACTATTAGACATAACCTAGAGCCATGTGAAATATATAGATGGTACAAAGTTCAAAGTGGATTGCTAGATTTTTTGTTGCATTTTGAAAATTAGTGTTGGCAGTTTTAGAAGCCATGAATGATGGTTAAATAATAAAAATGTCCATCGTCTTTAAATTCTAATTTAATATCAATATAAATTATTTCTAACCTATTGGAAAATTTCCTAGGACAATATTATAACCAATAAATTTATATAAATTATACATTAATGTTGCTTTTTCTCAATAAGGAGAATTGAAGTGTTGATAACTCCTCAATTGATTAAAGTTGTTTCTTATTTTAATGTACCAAATTATATATTTGTTATTGGAAATAGAATGATCGGGAATTTATTTTTTTTTTAAATAATTTTTTGAGTCGTCGATATTCCGACATTTAGAACCATCGGTATAGTGACGTTTAGTTTTTTTTAAATATTTTTTTGAGTTGTCAATATTCCGACGTTTAGAATTTTCAGTATAGCAACATATAGTTTTCTTTAAATAATTTTTTTGTTGTCGGTATTCCTACGTTTAGAATAGTTTGTATCGTGACATTTATTTTTTTTAAATGTTTTTGTGTCATCGGTATTCTGACATTTAGAACCGTCGGTATAATGACGTTTAGTTTTTTTTTAAATGTTTTGTGTCATCGGCATTCCAATGTTTAAAACCATCGGTCTAGCGACATTTAGTTTTTTTAATAAATGTTTTGTGTCATTAGTATTCCAATGTTTAGTGACATTTAGAAGACTTGGAATATGTTAGAAGAGCAATGATTCATGGAACATCAGAAGCGCGACAGAAAATTTGAAACGTTAGAATTGCGACACCGCCAAAAAAATGTTGGATATAGCGTCACTCTTCTGACGTTTAAGTCAAGTGTCGTAATTCCAACTTGAAGAGAATTGACATTTTTCCCCACCTCAAAGTGTCACTCTTGGGATGCCTATGTGTTGCAAGTGAGATATTTTGGTCGTCGGAAATTGGGGCAAATGTGCTAGTGTGTATATATGTACATGTACCTCTATACTTCCCTTGACCGGTTAGTATCATGGCTTAGTGCATCAATGCACCATTGAACAACTTATTTAGCTGAGAGAAGTTAGTCTGTAGAGTGGCCAATTTCATATCTTCAAGTGCTCTTTTTATACATGCCCATGCACCATCATGTTCTCCTTTTCAATCAGCAGTCTCAAAGAAACTCTAACACTGTTTACTGCAGGTTTTCATATGAAGATGACACAATCAAAAGAATTATCTTCAAGATTTTAATTGACTTGCACATCCATCTGACCATATCTAATGTTCATTGAATTTTATTCCATGACCTTTCAATGAGTCTTAAATCTTATCAAAACAATGTTGTACAAAATGTGTATCATGTGTACGATCATCATTGATATAAAAGTTTTATTCTTTAATAACATGTCGATTTTCACTGGTGCTTTCTATATGATCAACATTTTGTTCAGTTTGTCTATAAGGAATATGTACAAGCATAGATACTTGGTCATAATGATACTATTCACTTGATATTTCATTTTGTGCAACAAATGTGTAATTATCTCCAAAAGAAACTATTGAGAAAATGGTCCCTCATGGAAAAAATTCACGAGAATTTTTTAATTTCAATTCCTGCCATCCAGCTCTATGGGAATTCTTGGTGTATTTATAAATTTCTGGCTCAAAATTTTTCAAAGCTTAATCACAAAAATTTCTTCTTCTTGTAAATCAATCCCTTTAGCACTTGTAGTACTACTTGAACCAATGTATGTATGAATATATTCATATCTCTTCCATTTCACTTTTATGTTGGAAAATGATTGATCATTTATATCAATAGGATATTTTTTGTGAAATAAAGTCAAATTTCAACAATGATCACATTTTTTACCACCAAAGCATGTCTTTTGGTAAAATAATTCATGGGTTTCTCTTGCACATAGAATTTGGGATATGAAATCATGGATAGTGGAAGGAGGAGGTGGAATTTTCCAAAATGTTTTACCAAAATTAACGAATGTGTCATAATATAATTGAAATTCCACATGATAACAACAACAACAAGTGTCACAAACAATGATAGGTTTAACATACCATGGTTTTTGTTGCACAAAAGCACTGATTGAGACATTAATTCCAATATTGTCTTCTAGGAAATTATTTATCAACTCTATTTGAGTGGTGTCCAAGATATGTTTTTCATGTTCTTTGTACTGATTTCGTGCTATTCTTCACTGCATCACATCCCTTGCTTTTGGTGAAACACGTGAAATTTTCATCCAATATTCATATATTATTTTTTTAACATCTTCTCCAAGTCTATATTTGTATGGTTTCCTACAAATAATTGTCCAAAAAGAAAGCTCATCATTTACATATATTTTCAATCAAGATTTATAATGTTTGTGTAACATTTTTCGTGAGGCCCCGGATTCTTCTGCCATATATTTTACCAAACAATTTTGTCTAGTACTTAATGAAACCACTACCATTTGTATTTCTCTACATGCATCTAAATTACTTTTCTTTCTAGATCTTCCAATTAACTTTAGAGTACTATTTGTATTTCATACCAGATTTTCCTTCATTTTTTTATGTTTTGCTAATTTTGGAATACCCAAGAGAGACGTGGCTTCTTCTAATTGATTTGATGTTAAGATACTTCTCAAAATTTTGGCTTGAACTACCACATTTTCATCTTTTAAGAACATGTCAATAATGCTCTTAACACGATATAATATAACATGTTCAACCTTTTTATCTCCATATGTGTGAGTGTCAACATTTTCTAACATCTTAGTATCGATATTGACTTCATCTGTACATATGAGAATTAAATGTACAAAATGAGTTTAAATATTCAATAAATAATTAAATTAAAAAATAGTGTTTGAATGAAATTGAAAAGTTAATAAATATGTATAATTTCAATAATACACATGGAATATATATACGTACATGGTGATTCAATTTCTTCACTTGAATTTCTTTCAACTTTTTCAACATCTTCAATCATTAGTTTGTTATATTTTTCACTTCCTCTTTCAACATTTTCTATATCATCATCAATATTATGAGGAATATATCTCTCTGTTTACAGTGCAACATATTTTTCAAATTAGTTCATCAAATAAATATTTAAGTTTCAAAATACACTAGTTGAATTTTAAATATCATTTATAATATTTACATTTACAAACCTGCTTCAAGTTCTAGCTGAGGTTTATTTTCCCTTTCAATATTTGAGCATTCTCATCTCCTTTTTTTGCAATATGTTCTCTTGTATTCTCTACGAGCATCACGGTTTCTTTTTCGATCATATTTTCTCTTGCAATTTCTTTGATTTCGCATGGAAATTTAGTATGAAGCTCAAAACTTTTCCTACAAAAATATCTCACTATCAAAATTAGACAAAAAAATCACCTTCAAAAATGATCAGAAAAGATTTAATTTAAGAAAAAAATCACTTTAAAAATTTTGCACAAAAGACATACTTCAACCCAAAACACTTTAAAAAAAAATTCCCTTTAAAAATTCCACCAAAAAAGTGTCTTTTAAAAATGAAGCTCAAAATATTTCCTTCAAAATATTCAAAAAAAAATCTCACTTTAAAAATTTAGACAAAGACTCACTTTAAAAAATCATCATAAAAGAATTACTTCACCCCAAAACAATTACTCTAAAAGTGAGCCCAAAAAATTTCCTTTCAATATTTAGCCCCAAATATTACATTTCAAAATTCAGCCCAGAAAAATTTGTTTACAAATTTAGTCCAAATAAATAGAGATGCTTAGGTAGAGTTGAATATCACACTGTTAGTTTTGATATGTGTTTGTAATTTTGGAGCTACAATTATGGTTTGTTGTGTTCCTATTGTGTTCCATGTCTCTAAAACTGGTATCAAGGCTTTGTATAGTGTCTCAGGAAGGAATTATTGAGCTGAAGCTGCCATTTACTTCTTATAGTCGTTCGTTTAGTGAAAGACGTAGGTAGCATTAAGGGTGGTATCATGCATTTGAGAAATACCTTATAAATGTTCAGTAGGCTCACTATTCTCAAGTCCTTTTCCATAAGTGATAGCCAACACAATTGATTCAGAGGCTTATTTCCAATCGAATCAAGTTGTGAGCTTGCAGGCTTATGACCATATCAAAGAGAATAATTATTGAGTCATATTCTATTCCGCTATAGATTTATTTGAGGAAGAGTTGTTGTATATTAGAGGAACCAATTGTATAAGAGAATGAAAGCTTTCTTATCTTCCATTTGAGAATGTCAGCTTGTTTTGAGTGATGGAGCTGAATACCAGCAATGCTCAATCACAAATTCCTTTTCACATTAATAAAAATTATGATTCATGGTCTATTTTAATAATAACATTGTTACATTCTTCTGGTATTTTGGGATTAATTATTGATGGGTATTAATAGCCTATTGATTAGGAAATGAAGATGGATCTAACAAATTTTCAGCGAACATTATTGAGGTAGAACAAAAATAATGATAAAAAATATCTTTGCCTTATTCAACAAGGTGTAGACAATGTGATATTTTCTAAGGTGTCAAGCGCAATTTTTTTTAAGGAGTCGTAGGAAAGTCTTGAATCATGTTATTAGGGTGTATCGAACATGAAGAATCTCAAGTTATAAAATTTGAGAATAGATTTTGAGAATATGAAAATGAAATACAGTGAAACCGTGGATGGTTTTGTGAATTAAGTCATGAGTATTATGTAACAATAATGAAAGTATGGAGAAGACATGTCAAATAGAGTTATCAAGAAATCCCTTCAAAGTTTTCCAAAGAAATTTGAAGTTTTGGTTGTATCCAGAGACGTGTTTAAGGACACAAGTCAATTCCAAATTGATAATTTAATTACATCATTGATTTCACATGAATACAAGATGTCAATATATGATGATATCACATTTGATAATATTTTGAAATATCAACTTTGATCTAATAGATGAAGAGGAAAAGGTCGAGTAATGGAGAAATAGGTGGTATAGTAGCTAATCAAGTATGTAAACAAGACAATTATGAGAATGAGGAGAAATATTAGTAGTGTCCTTCTAATTTAAAGGGGAGTAATAGTAGAAGCTAAAAGGAAGGCAATCAAAGGTATGATGAATCTAAGGTTGAGTGTTATTATTGCAGAATTTATGATCATTTTTTTAACAAGTGTTTGAAGAAGTAGGAATATGCTAGTAAGAAATATGCATACATCTTAAAGGAGTTTGAAGATAATAAAAATCCATTTATTTTAATTGTAACATGACTCAAGGATGTTCAAGTTGTATTTGGTTGTTTGAAAATGGCTACAACAATCACATGACTGGAAACAAATATTTTTTTTCATGTTTAGACACTAGTATTGAGTATGAGGTTAATCTAGGTAGCAATAATAAGGTATGTATTAAAGGTAAAGGACTAATTTTTTTTTATACTATAAATGGTGAAAGAAGAGAAATAGATGATGTATATTACTTACCTACTTTAAAATTCAATTTGTTGAGGATTGGACAACTAATAGAGAAGAGGTAGAAAGTTTTATTCATGAATAAAGCATGTAGAATCATTGATAAATATTCAATTAAGTTGTCGATAGTGAGGGTGGAGATGACAGATATTGAGAAGTTTCAAATTATAATGAGAAATGAATTGTCTCTCTCCTTGAATTCTTGTAAAACTAAGAATTTGGATGACTCATGGTTATGGAATTTATGATATGATCATTTATATTTTGGTAGTAAATATTTGTTGTAGATGAAATAGATGGTCAAAAAGTTACCCAATATTCACCAACAAATAGGCACCTATGAAAGTTGTATACCTCCAAAGCATCACGAAGAGAAATTTGTATCTCGAGTTTCATATAGGGCCAATGCTCCACTACAGATTGTACAAACATAATTTTGTGGACCTATGAAAACAAATTCATTTGCTAGTAATGCTTATATTTTACCTTTTATTGATTACGCAAGTAAAAAAACTTATGTTTTTATTTTGAAACAAAAATCTAAAGCATTTGTTGTATTTAAAATATTTGAAGATATGGTTGAAAAGGAAAGTGGCAAGCATATTAAAATTTTAAGATCACATAGAGGTTTTCAATCTATGCTAAATGATTTCATTTATTTTTTTCAATTTCATACTAAAGAGACAATTCATTGCACGTTATAATCCATAGAAAGATGATGTGGTGGAAAGGAAAAATCAAACCATTATGAATATGGATTGGAATATTATTAAGGAAAATAAGCTACCCAATTTCTCCCATGGAGATGTATTAGCTTTTGATATTTATATTCATAATATAAGTCTCACTAAGAGCATTAAGGACCAAATTCCCAAAGAATATTGGAGTGGTAAGAGCTTTAATATATCTCATTTAAGAATTTTTTGATGTGTTTATTATATGCGTGCACCTAAAGAGTGGAAAAAGTTGTTAGATGAAAAAAGTGAGAAGTGTATATTTATTGGATATAATGCAAAGTCTAAAGCATATAGACTCTATAATCCCATCATCAAAAAATATGTTATCAATAGGGATGTTGAGTTCAAGGAAGAAGAAGTTTGGGATGGAAGCATAGATAAATACGTTGTAGAGCGACATATATTATCTCATGGATATCATGATGAAAATGAGAAAGAAGGAGAAGGTCTAAAATTTACTCACTATAAACCTACTACAAGCACTTCAATAAGGAAATCAACAAGAGTTATCCCATTATAGTTTATAAAACCCATAAATCAAGAAAATGGCGAACCATGGAATGATAGTGGACAACAAATAACAAGATCAGAGGTAAGTAATGGATCTAGTCCTATATTAACTACATTAAGGAGTACAATTAAAGGTTATAAGACTAGAAATTTAAAATAATTTGATGAGCAGAATGATGAAATATATCAAGTTTCAAATTTTGCATTAATTGCATATGATTCTATAAATTTTGATCAACTTGTTAAAGAAGATGTTTGGATAAAAAATATGGAAGAGGAGATTGATGTTATATAAATAAGTAATAATTTAGAGCTTGTAGAGGTGCCTAAAGGTAAAAATAATATTGGTGTTAAATGGATTTAGAAAACTAAATTGAATGTTGGAGGTGAAATTGAGAAACATAAAGCAAGACTTGTAGCTCGAGGTTACCAACCTGGTATTGATTATAATGAAGTATTTGCACTTGTAGCTATACTTGACACAGTAAGGACATAATTAGTTATTGTTGCACAAAATAAATAAAATATATATCAATTGGGTGTTAAATGTTCATTTTTAAATGGTTTTTTTTGGAATAAGTGGATTATGCGAAACAACCTTGAGGATATGAAATTGGTGGACAAGAAGCTAAAATTTACAAATTAAATAAAACCCTATATGGATTAAAACAAGCAGTTATAGTATGTTATAGTAGAATTTATGAATATTTGAGTTACAATGGATTCATCAAGAGTCCAATTGAGCCAAATTTGTATTCAACAGTAAACTAGCAAGGTAAAATTTTGATTGTGTACCTATATGTTCATGATTTGATTTTCAATTGCGATATTTAAATAGATTATTTGAAGACACGCATGAAAATTTACTTTGAGATGAATGATTTAGAGTTAATGAAATAAATTGTTGCTGTTGAAGTAACTCAATTTAAATATTGTATTTTTATATTTCAATATAACTATGAAAAAGATATGCTGAAAAGGTTCATGATGGAGAACTGTATGTTAGTTGTAACTCCAATAGTAATTAGTACAAAACCTTGTGATAAGGATCAAGGTTCAAATGTTGATGAAACCCTATATAATAAATTGGTTGCAAATCTTATGTCTTTTAGTGCAACAAGAAGTAATATAATATTTGTTGTAAGTTTAATTTCCAAATTCATGCAGTTTTCAAAGAGTACCCATTGGCTAGTTGGGAAAATGATTTTAAGATATGTTGCTATAAAAAGAAATTATGGTATCTTCTATACATTATATTCATATTTTAAACTACCTAGACATATAGATAGTGATTTTACAAGAAATATGGATGATATGAATAGTATAGTCTTATTTATTTTTGTGCGACAAGAACTAATATAATATTTGTTGTGATTTTAATTTCCAGATTCATGGAGTTTTCAATGAGTACCCATTGGTTGGTTGGAATAATAATTTTAAGATATGTTTCTAGAAAAACAAACTATGGTATCTTCTATACATAATATTGATATTTTAAACTACCTAGACATATAGATTCATAATATAGATATTTTAAACTACCTAGACACAGGAAATATAGATGACATGAAGAGTATATATGGGTATTTGTTCAGTTTGGGATTAGGTGTAGTAGAATGGACATCAAAGAAGCAATCCATTCATCTCGTGATGGAGATTATATTGTAGCAACATCGACAACATATCAAATTGTGTGGATGAAAAGAATTTTTATTGAGTTGTCACATTGACAAAAAGAACCAACTTAGATTTTCTATCATAACAAATATATTCTGCATTATCAAGAAATATTTGTTTCCATAAAAAGAGTAAGAATATTGATACAAAGTATAAATTCATTTGTGAATTAGTAACAATAAGGAAATGTGTATGGAATTTTGCAAGCGAGAAAACCAATTTCAAAACCTATTTACAAAACCTTTATGAAAAAAATTATTTTAAAATCATAGGGAAAATATAGGAATATCCATGATGTAACAAATTTTTGATGTAATAGAAAGTTTTTTTTATTTTTTGAAATAACTAAGGGGGAGAATTGTAGAGATAATCATTTCACACCATTTCCACACTATCTTCCATCGCCTCTAGACTCTTCCACTGCCTCATGACACAACGCCTCAGCTTGCTCATATTCGAAGTGGAATCATCATATGGGTTCATCAATAACTGAAGAAACTAAAAAAAAATATTAAATTTTTGTAACTAAGTCAATTATGTCGATATCTAACCCTCGATATCAATATCTCTTTGCAATTTTGTGGCTAGAGTTGTCATTTGTTCTATTCTGATTGTGCTTTATGTCTCTTATTATTATTTTCTTAGTGCGAAATGACAAATATAATTACAAGGTTCTGATTCTCTACTATCAACCAAATTCCAATCAATGGACACCACTACGATAAAAGATTCTTAAGAATGTTAAAAATTTGAACCGAGGAAATTTCTTTTGGCAACTCCCTTCAACATTTGTTTATGTTAAAACATGACAAAAAATGTAAATAATGTAATTTTGGGCAAATTACTTATTACCTATTAGTTGGTTGTATAACGAAGTGAAGTTAGAATAAGGAAATAGCCCAGGTTAAATTGGATGGCTCGAGAGGCTTGTAGGAAGTGGAGAATCATTCTTGATTAATACAGTTTCCAATCCCTTGCCCCGTCGAGGTTTCCTTGACATACTGTCAAGGTTTTACCATGTATATTTGTGCATTTACCTATCTATGTGTTTATCTTTCAGTTTTTCATTTCGTTATAAATATACTTCTCTCTTTTTTAATGTGTTCTCAATTCAATAAGTTTTATTAGAGCCTGGTGGAGTAAGCCTTTTAGAGAGGATTGAAAAAGAGTTGTTCTTCCCGCTGTGGTAAATATCACACCGGTAGATCATTATTTTAAATATTCTAACGATGGTATGTGGTATCCCTTTTTTTTAAGAAAGTTTGAGCGTCGAGGGAGATGAAAAGTCGGTTCTAAGGACATTGAGGGAGACTGTCGAGGGAGATGAAAAGTCAGTTCTGAGGCCATCGAGGGTGACGAAAAGTCGGTTGCAAGGGAGAAGAGTAGTCAACTAGTGAAGCCATCGAGGGAGACTGAAAAATTTGGTTGACTAATCATCGTAACTGCTGTCAACCAAGGGAAAAGAGAAAGCTGTCAAAAAGAGGAACGAAGCTAAAAACCATCATCAAGAAAGGGAGAAGAGAAATCTACGGAAAAGAAGAACGAAGCTTAAAAGACTAACCGTTGTCAAAGGAGTTGATAAGAAAAGCCTGCACTTGTTCATTGAAAAGCTTGTTCTTTCATCGAAAATCCTATCTGCATCTAATCATTAACACTGAACTTTGTCTTTAACGCTACCATCGAGATGTGCCTTGAAGGTATTTGATTCAGTTACCTTCAAAAAAAGTTAAGGCTCAAAAATATTTTTAAAGACAGATTGATAAGAGGGAATAGATTGATAGAAGGACTTCTTCTTCTCCTGACGATATCGAAGAAATTGAAGGAATTTATTTTTCTGTTACTATGGAAGAAGTTGTTTGTTAATAAAGGGTTCAAATTTCTGAAAATTTAATTTAGTAGAAAAGGGAGAAAAATATATATATTTTTTAAACCCTAACATAAGAAGGGAAATCAGAAACCCTAGCAAAATAGAGGAAACGTTTTTCAGAAAAGGGGATTTAAAAAAAAAAAAACCTTGTTGGAAGTTTAAGTGAGAAGGGAAAACTAGAAATGGAAAAAATGACAAATGCAAAGTTCGAGGTGGAGAAATTCACCAGGAAGAACAATTTCGCATTGTGGAAACTAAAATTTAGGGATTTTCTGGTGCAACAAGGGCTACACAAAGCATTATATGGGGTAAAGAAAAAACCTGTAAGCATGACAGATTCAGACTAGGAGGACTTGGATGCCCAAGCCCTCAGTACCATTAGGTTATGTTCGGCAGATGAAGTTCTCTTTAATATTGTTGAAGAGAGTACATTTGAAGGGTTGTGGGAAAAACTGGAAACCTTGTATATGACTAAATCATTGAAAAATAGAATTATTTGAAAATTCAATAGTATAGGCTTCGGATGAAGGAGGGTACAAAATTTGCAGAAAATTTAAATATTTTTAATACACTTATTTTCCAGTTGTCATATATGGAAGTTAAAAATCAAGAAGAAGACAAGGCTATAACCTTGTTGTGTTCTCCCGGAGTCATGGGACCACTTTTTAACTTCAATCAGTTCGAGCACTAATGATTCTTTGAAATTTTAATCAGTTGTGGGTGCTCTCTTATCTAAAGAAGTAGGAAGGAAATCTAGTATTCGGACATCTGCACTAGAAGCCATGGTAGCGAGAGGTCGATCAAAGGAAAGAGGGGAGAAAGGAAGGGGCTCTTCCTAATAAAAATCAAAGGGTGGCAAGAAGTGTAAAGTAAGTGCTGGTACATAAAAAAGAAATGGGACACCTCAAGAAATATTGTCGGAAACGAAAGGAGTCGGAAAACCATAACAAGGAATGAAATTAGGTTGATTTAGGTGTGATTGTTGAAATTTTAACTGCTGAAGCTCTCCCTGTTTGTAATGTATCTCAAGATGCTAAAAATTTTCTATTAGACTCTGATGATTCTCATCATATGAGTCCACACCGATGTTGGTTTACTTCATATGAAGTTGTAAATGGTAGTTCTGTATTGATGGGAAATAATGGATCTTGTTAGACTGTTGGGATTGGTAATGTAAAAATTAAAATGTATGATGATATAGTTAAAACATTATCTAATTTTAGGTATGTACCTGAACTAAAGAAAGAACTCATTTCCTTGGGAGTTTTGGATTCGAATGGGTATAAACTTACAGGTCAGAATGGAGCGCTGAAAGTCTCAAAATGAGCCTTCGTTCTTATGAAGGCTAAAAAGGTCAGAAATATGTACAGACTCAAAGGAAGCACTCAAGTTACTGAAGTAGTGATCGTATCAGAAAAATCACAAGAAGGTTTTTGTCTATGTCATCAGTAGTTGGGTCACATCAGCGAGAAAGGTCTTTAGGTACTGATGAACCGCAAGTTGCTTCCTAATTCGAAATCCTTGAAGTTACAATTTTGTAAACATTGTGTTTTTGGAAAAAAATGTAAACAAAGGTTCAAGACTGGAAATAATAATAGTAAACAGATTTTAGACTACATTCATTCTGATCTATGGGGACCATCTCCTAATGTGTCTTATACAGGTGCATTATATTTCTTAACATCTATTGATTATTTCTCTCAGAAATTTTGGGTCTATATGTTGAAAAAGAAAGTTGATGTATTTAATGTTTCTAAACAATTGAAAGCTGCAATGGTGGCAAAGAAAACAAACAAATCAATTAAATGTTTAAGAACTGAAAATGGCGATGAATTTACTTCTTTATAATTTGAACAATTCTGTAAAGATGAAGGGATTGTTAGACATAAAACTATTGTTTATACTCCTCAGAAAAATGGTGTTGCTGAATGGATGAATCTGAATCTTATGGGAAGAGACAGAAGCATGATCAACAATGCTAGCCTACCAAAGGAGTTATTGGCAGAAGTAGTATCTACTGCTTTTTATTTAGTTAACAGATCACCTTCGATTGCAATAAAATGTAAAATTCCCGAAGAATATTTGTCAGGTCAATCTTGTGATTATTCACATTTGAATATCTTTGGTTGTGATGCATGTGTTCTTATTCCTAGAAATCAATGCTCAAAATTAGATCCAAAATGAAAATGTTGTGTCTTTCTTGGGTATGATTATGCAGTGAAAGGATATAGGTTGTGGGATCCCTCTTCATGAAAGATAGTCATTAGTAGAGATGTAACATTTGATGAATCTTCTCTTCTAAAATCAGATGTTGGAAGATTTTAATAGAAACAAATATCACCAAATCAGCAGATTCAATTGGAGACTAAATTTTTTCCAGAAATTCGAAAGGAAGGAGAGACTTCTCATGAAAAAGGTGGAGAAGCAAAGGAAACTGGAGAAATTTCAGAACCAATTCAATAAAAAGTCACCCTAAGAAGGTCTACAAGGGAAAGAAAAACACCCAAAATGTATGAAGATTCTACTTCATATTTTGCATTGACTACTGAAGATGGGGAACCTTCTTGTTATCAAGAAGGAGTAGATGATGTAGATAGCAAGATATGCAAAAAGGCTATGGAAGAAGAAATGGATTACTTAGCCAAGAACAATACTTCAGATCTTGTAGAACTTCCTGAAGGGAGAAGCATTGTTGGGTGCAAATTTGTCTTCAAGTTGAAGAGAAAAGTTGGTGGAAGTATTGAGAGGTATAAGGTGAGGCTGGTTGCAAAAGGATATTCTTAGGTTGAAGATATAGATTTTTATGTGATTTTTTCACCAGTCATTAAACTTGTTTCTATTTGTACTGTGTTAGCACTAACTGCATTACTTGATCTTGAGTTAGAACAGTTAGATGTTAAAACATCCTTTCTTCATGATGATTTGGATGAAGAGATATATATGAATCAGTCAGAAGGTTTTGTACAAGGTTGCAGAAGAATATTAGTTTGCAAGCTTAGGAAATAATTGTATGGCCTCAGGCAGTTGCCCAGGAAATGGTACAAGAAGTTTGATTCCTTCATGGTGAGCCAAAATTTTATCATAACTGAGTATGATCATTGTGATAATTAAAATTTTTTAATGCCATATTCATTATCTTGGTGTTGTATGTTGACAATATTCTTATTGAAAGCAAAAGCATGGAATAAATCAACATGTTAAAGGCTTAGCTTCCTAGGACATTTAATATGAAAAATATTGGAGTGTAAAAACATATCTTGGGCATGGAGATACATAGAGACAGGAAGAATGGTAAGCTTTGGTTATCGCAACAGAAGTATGTGGAGAAAGTACTTGAAAAGTTCAGTATGAACCATGTGAAACCTGTTAATGTTCCATTACCTTCCCATTTTAAGCTTTCTTCAGATTTAAGTCCTAGAACTAATGAGGAAAATAAGTATATGTCTCGTGTATGATATGAAAATGCAGTGGGAAACTTAATGTATTAGATGGTATCTACAAGACCTGACATTGCACATGCAGTTGGAGGTTTCAGCAGGTTCTTTGAAATTGCAGGAGAAAAACATTGGCAAGCAGTGAAATGGGTGCTTCCATATTTGAGAGGCACAAGTGACCATTGCATCAGCTTTGATGGTCATGAAGGTTTAGTCTATGGATATGTGGATGTTTATTATGCAGGTGATTTGGACAAGAGGAGGTCTACTACAGGTTATGGTTTTACTCTTGCAAGTGGAGCAATCAGCTAGATGTCAAAGCTTCAAGAGATAGTTGCTTTGTCCACTACTGAAGAAGAGTATATAGCTACTTCAGATGCTTGTAAAGAGGCAATCTGGTTAAAAGGTTTGCTCGATGAGATTGGAACGATGCAGGAGAAAGTAAATGTGTTTTGTGACACTCGGAGTGCTATTCATTTGGCTACAAATCCAACCTATCATAAAAAGACCAAGCACATCGATGTAAGGTATCATTTTGTGAGACATGTAATCGAAGGCGATAAAGTAGTTCTCAAGAAGGTCCGTACACAGGAAAATCATGCAGATATATTCACGAAGCTAGTTACAGTAGAGAAGTTGAGATGGTGTGTCGCTTCTCTTGGCTTGCAGAAAAGATGATGAATGGGCATGGGCAAGGGATTAGGAAAATTGTTGTCAAGGTGGAGTTTTTTAAAATATGACAACAAATGCAAATAATGTAATTTTGGGAAAATTAAATATTACCTATTAGTTGGTTGTATAACGAAATGAATTTAGAATAATGAAATAGCCCAGGTTCAATTGGATGGCCTGAGAGGCTTGTATGAAGTGGAGAATCATTCTTGATTAATAGAGTTTCCAATCCCTTGCCCCGTGGAGGTTTCCTTGACACCCTGTCAAGGTTTTACCACGTATATTTTTGCATTTACTTATCTGTGTGTTTATCTTTCAGTTTTTCATTCCGTTATAAATATACTTCTCTCTTATTTAATGTGTTCTCGATTCAATAGCTTATCAACATCATGCTTTGCCCTCTTTCTCAAATAATATATTGGCTCTCACGTTTGCTCATTTTTATTTTGAGGACTCCAATATTTTCATTTCTCAATCTTTGTCGATACAATAGGCTCTTGAGTTTCATCGTAAGCTTCAGTGTTCCTAGCTTTGCATTCACATTCATATTTATCATTTGCTTGGTGGGACAATGAATTTCAATACGTTATGGAATAATCAGTGAGCCCACCTACCAATAAATAAGTCGGGTAAGAGCTATATACATCATAGCATGAAAGTAACAAATGACTTCTCCAAATTTATTCTTAATGAAACCACAATTGCTAATGAACCATGGTAGAAAAAGGCATATTCTCTAAACGTAATATGGTAACAAGATACAATATCTTCTAACAACATATATTAATTGAATTATTGATTTCTTGATAACTATAACGCTATTAAAAAAAAAAAGCCTCTTATTTCTCTTTTGCATCATCCATAATAAGGTTTATGTTTTCCTCCGTCTTTTTTATACTTTTAGGAGGGTCCTATTATGAAAAAAAGGAATACAAATCCATGCTATTTATGAAAACAAATATACCAAAGAATTTAACCATTAGAATCTATAGAGGCATAGTTGCATCAAAATTTTAAACATTATTCTAGGAAAAAAAGTAAGATGAATGCAACGGCCTGTAAGAAAAAAATTGCAGATAAATTCATAGGAAAAAATAACCAATAAACCATACAATTGTTAACTCTCCTAAGATAGATGTCATAAAGGATGTCAAATTCTCTGATGAATTAAGCTGATAGCATGTCCTTTCCTTCGTTATTAATGATATGTTTAAAGGAAATGGTTTCTTAATGGTTTCTGCGCAATTTTCTAACATATATAGAGATTTTGGAAGTGGTATTTAATAATTTATGGAGGTTCACAGACGTCTTCAAATATTCTTAAATATTCTTAATATATTAAGCATAGCACAAAATTTGAAAGTATAACTGGAACAAATTCATAAATTTATTCTTAATGTTACACTAAATATGTTTAAAAGAACTGCCAACTACCACGTCATTAAGCTCCTTAACAGGATCTTTCATGTACCTGTAACTTGAGAACACTCACATGTTTGTGATCCTTATATATTTTAAAATTCATCCATCCATCATGGGTCCAACTCTTTCAGCTCTTTTCCCATGATTTCGTAAAACACCAATAAATGTCTATAATTTTTTATATTTCAAAATGAAACCATCCATGATATTTATATTACAAATATGAAACCTTAATTGAACACAAATCTAAAATAATTTTGAACACATTTCTGGCCCTCGATAGTACTCGAGACGTGTTTACTTCCACCACCTTTAAAGTCATCAATGAAGAGTTGTAATTATCTTCACTGCTTGCAAATAAATTTATGTGAGTGATATCGAGATGCAAATGTATCCACCTCAACCCAAGGAGCTAGAAAAACTCATGCCCCAATAAATTGTCTTCAAAACATTGAGAGTGGATGCCTACAATATACATTTTATTACTGTTTCTTGTCTGTATATATTATTTGATATTGAAGACGTGCTTCCATAAATTTCCAGTGTGTATGAATCTTTACAAAATCGAACTTTATGTTTACCTTCCTGAGCTTTTTGTCATTTTCAATCATTGGTAGATTATATTTGTATTTTTCCGAAGATAAACATGGTATATGATTCATGAGGCCGATATTATTTTTGGGCACTGCTTATTATTTTTCTTTTTCTTCCAATATCAAGACTAGGTATGTTGTAAGAAATTACCATAGTCTAACTCATTTGCAACTTAATTTATTATTTAAATTGAAGTTTTAAAATAAAAATAAAAGGAAAAGTAGGAAAAAAAGAGTAGTCTATTATTTATGTGATACTTGCTTTTGGCTAACATTTTTTCGACATTATCAAACATTTCATAGAATTGATAATAACTACTTGTTTCAAATAACCATGTATCCTATTATCATAGTTGTTTAGAGCGTTGGAATAATAACATGAAGGTTGGGGACTCTCAAACCTTGATAAGCCACTCTTTGTGTCAATGGATGTAGCTAAGATATTAAAGTATTGAAAGATACAATTTCGAGTCCAACATAGTTTTGTTAATCAGTTATTCATACCAAATCTACTACAAGCTTCATGTCCATTTTTGTGAATGCTTCATTATTTTAATTAATTGCTTTTCTTTTGATCTTCTTGATTCTAAATATAAAACTTTCCTAAACACAAAACAAACAGCTTACCATATTTGTTGAATTGTTTGGATGCTTTAGGAACAATTAAACTTATTTAATAAATTATAAATTTTTGATAATTTTTAAACATATTTTATGTGACATAAAAAAATTTTGACGCATGGTACCATACCCACACAAATACACAACCATAACACCACATGGGACCATCCTCTCACCACTCATCCGCGGTGAGATGACATCAACATGCATGTTTACCAAGGGAGGATTGTAGTTTTCGTTACTACCATTTTTTCTATTAAATATGGTCTAGGGTATCATGTCCATCATACCTATACTTGCTTCCATTTAATATGTTGAATTTGGTCGAGGGTAGCCTATCATTTTCTCTATTAAATCTGGGCAAGGGTATATATCTACCAATTCGCAAGAAATATGGCCATAAATCAAACCAAATGTGTTGGGGTGAAGCATGGAGTTACACTACATGTATTATCCTTCTAAATGTATTAATATCCTAGTAAATATATTGATCACTAATGAAGAGGAACCCTAAATTCATTAGCTTGGTAAATATCTCAATTTTACACGAAGAGGAACACTTACATGAGATTTTGTGCTTATGTTGATAGAACTGGATATAATGTAACTAGAAGATCAATTTTTTAAACTAGGTATGGATCTTAATTTGGAACTTTCCCACGAGCATATGGTTAGAAAAATGGAATGTACACTCCAAGCATCTCTTTTGCATATGGGGACTCTTCCTATAGAGTTATCTCATTCTATTATTGTTTGTAACTCAAAATCAATGGGGTCATGGTTCATAGGGTAGGAAAGTATGAGAAATATCAGAAAGTAAGATGGATTCAGGCATTGAGAAAGCGAATCCAACTAAATGGTACCACCCTATAGGTAAGAAGAATATCATGGGATACAATATAAGGATTCTCTGTTGAATTTTCTAAATTTCCCACACTATAGTTTCCAAACCAAAATGAGCAAAGACCCAATGTGTCAAACCCAACAAATTAAGGAAAATATGAGAAGATCAACTTGAGGTATGAGAGAACTTATGTAGAGCTTAGGATTTATTTATAGCATAAATTATGTAGAGTTTGGTTTTTATCATAAAAAAGAGTGTATAATTAACATAATTATTTATGATCATCTAAAGACAACAACTAATACCAAAATGGAAACATGGAACAAAATTAATGTATGCCAATATCTCAATGTAGTTATTTTACTTAAGAAGGAATATGCAATGTCCAATGAAGAAAAACGGAATATGGAGAAGGAATATGCAATCTGGAGTGAGAAAACATAGAATATGGAACATCCACTGAATAATATTTTGGTGTATATTAGAATTATTTACGATAGGTTAAAGGTTTCTACTCAGAAACTATTGGTTAGCATTTCAGATTTTTCAAGCTTATTTTTGAAAATAGAAAGCTGTAATTTCAAAATAATTTAAGTCATGGTACATGGAAATGTTGCCACCATCTACATAATAAAGTAGGGAGAATATATGAAACACACCTGATTTTCAAGAAGTTTTTTTTACAACATTTAGGGGTGCCTTCAAATTCAAAATCATGTAATGACTACATGTTTCAAAAAAAATTGGCTACCATTTATTTCGGTAGCATTTAATTGTTACAGTTAAAAATGTTCAGTGAAAAATTTATTTCATTACTACTAGATGGTCTTCAGGTTATCGGACAATGATGGTCTTTATGTTACTGGAGATTGAGGTATGTATAGATATACTAGTTTATTTTTTTTCCTACAATTGATCTGATTTTATTTAAGCCCAAAGTATGTACAAAAATTTAAGATAACACAAATTAATGTCGATTGCAGGAATGAAAATAATGAAACAAGTAATCTATGCAACCTAAATAATTAAGAATTTGGATGATGCAATATGACAATTACTTACACTGTAATAGAGGGGGAACTTATAAGCATATTTGAGTTTTCAGTGCATGACAGTGTTCACAGGTCACGTTATGGGTCCTCCATTGTGCGGGACGGGGAATGGTAGGGACGGTGACAAATTACTGTGTAACATCAAGTTACTTCTAGGGTATATGTTAGATCAGCTTCTTCATAATCAATAGACTCATCGAAAAAAAATGATTATAAGAATGAGCCATCCATAAAGATATCTAATGTTTCTCATTCTACTACTATAGGTACATGTATTTTTTGTACGCCTTGGAAAATTAAGTAGCATAATCACCAATTCCTACTTTGAAAACATAAACAAGTACTTAGAAAAACAAATTTTAATCCATTCATTTTAGGGTTAGTGGCTTGTATTAAATGGTTGTTTCATGGATTCCTTACTCATTTAAGTGCTAATATAATAAAAAATAAAAGGAGTGGAAATAGATAAAGGCCAACTTGAGTGTATCATGAAATTTAAGATCCACCTGTTCCATATATATTTAAAAATTGTGACCTATAGAATGTGACATCCTTTTATGACCCTAGCCCATCTACTAATATCTAGATATGAAAAGTTAGTTCCCATCCCATTTTCAGGTACAACTGATTCAAGACTAAATATAAACGGGACAACATCTTACCTAGTTTATAATACAGAAGTGTCCTCACACACGTAATTTTATTAATAATAGGAGAAGAAATGACATGAAGAAATTGCAAGAGTTTACACACGTAAACTCCAACACTATTAAAATTAGGAAAATAACCTATTTATAAGCTACATGTCCTAACTTATTTTAGTTATGGATCACTTGATAAAACAACAAGTGTCAATTTACAATAAATATGCTTCTGAAAATTCTAATAACTTTATTCCTATTCTAGAGCCTAAAATACGACACTATTCTAGAGTCATATATTTTGTAACAATATTCTATTTCTAAGTGTCTCTAATATTAATTTAAATATTCTAATTTAGTAAATATTTTATCCTAGCTTTAAAATATGATATTTGGATCATCTAAAATTCTTCCCTATGATCCAAATATACATCACAACCTATACCAAGTTCATCCCTGAACTTAGTAAATTTTATCTCGCCAAGAGTTTTGGTGAAGATATCAGAGATCTGATCTTCTGAAGGATAATAAATTAGCTTGATGACATCCTTTGCAATGATTGATCTGATATGATGGTACTTGGTGTCCATATGCTTTTTCTTTGAATGAAAAATTTGGTTCTTGGAAATCTTTATTGCTTACTGGTTTTCGATGAATAACGATGTAGCTTCTGCTGGAGGAATTCCCAAGTCCTATAAAACTCTATGCAACCAAAAAATATGACATGCTGGTTTCCATACTGATATTTACTCTATTTCTGCTAAAGAAGTGGCCACTGTAGCTTTCTTCTTCCAACTCCAACATACTGCAACTAACCACATGTTAATTAAATAACCTGAGGTTAATGCCCAATCATCAATACTTCCAGAAAAGTCAGCATATGAAAATCCACCAAGTAAAAATTTTTTAGTCTTCTTGTAAAGAAGACCAAAATCTTTTGTTCCTTGGATATAACGAAGAACTCTTTTGGCTACATTCCAGTGTTTGTCTCATGGTTCCTGCATAAAGCATGAAATAATGCTGACGATGTAAGAAATATTTGGTCGAGTAGTTGTCAGATATATGAAGCTGCCAATCAACTATCAATAAGTAATCCTATCCACCATCCCCCCCCCCCCCCCCCCTCCCTCCCCCCTTCAAATTTTTTTCCATGGGGGTAAGAGCGGGCTTCAAATCCTGCATTCCAAATTGTTGAAGAACTTTTGTTTCATACTTACTCTGAGAAATGAAGATATGATGTGGACATTGGAATACATAAACTCCAAGATAGTAGTGAAATAGTTGCAAATCTGTCATCTTAAATCCTGCATGTAACTCATTTTTCACCTGTGTAATGTGATCATCATTGTTTCCAATGATATCAAATAATCTACCTACAGAACCACAATCGCCAGATTTTTACCTTGTTGGCGTACATACAAGGTATCATCAGATTGAATTCATTGAAAGCCAACTTCCTGAAGGTGTTTGTCCATTTTGGCATATCAAGCGTGGTGAGCTTGTTTTAATCCATATAAAGCCTTTATCAGTTTGCATCCTTTATGTTCATGTCCTTCAATTTCAAAAACTTGTGGTTGTGTCATAAACACTTCTTCCTATAACTTTTCGTTGAGGAAATCACTTTTTACATCCATCTGATGAACTTTCCATTCTTGCTGAGCTGCTAAGGCAAGTGTTAGTCAGATGGTGTTCCATTTAGCTATAGGAGCAAATGTTTTCTCATAATCAATCCCTTCCTATTGCGCAAAACCCTTAGCGACAAGTCTTTCTTTGTACTTGTCGATATCGCCATTTTTCTTGTACTGAATTTAGTAAGCCCATTTTCATCCGATGTGTTTAACATTTTTAGGACGATTGACAAGTTTCCAAGTGTTTTTGTTGAGAACTTCTTGATATTCATCAATCATAGCCTGTTTCCATTCTTTATGTTTTACTGCCTCTCGATAAGTAGAAGGTTCAATAAAATAATTTGCTATCAAGGAAAAATTTCTTTCACTTCATTCTGATCCCCTTCTTCCTATTTTATTTTTTTCATTAGGCCTTACATCTCTCAAAAGTTGAATTGCCCATTTTGGCAATTGATGTTCACTCTTTTGAGATTGTGTAAATCACCATCATTGTAAAGAGGGTTGATGTAAATAGATTTTCGTTGATCAACCGCAGATTCTAGGGGTTGAGATTCATTGTCAGAAGAACTGATGTTGCTAGGACATTTGGATGAACTTTCAAAAGACCCAGATGGTGCTGGTGAAGAAGTTGGACTGGATGAATCATTTTCAGATGGAGGAAACTGAAGTTCATACAAATTTTGTGAATTTGATTGACTTTTTCTATTTCCTTTTCTTTTATCACCTTTTTTTCTAAATGTTGAGGGAGACTTTAAATTTATTCAACACTCTCACTCTCATTTTCACCAAAAATTACATCCCTACTCAGAATAAATTTCCCATTAGAAAAAATTTGGTACCCTTTCTTTTCATCAGAATACACAATCGTTGTGGACTTCAAGCTTCTTGAGTCAAGCTTCGTTCATTTTTCTTTCAGAACTAAGGCATAACATACTGATCCAAAAAATCTAAGATGTTTAACTCAAAGTTTGAAACCAAACCATGCTTCATAAGGTGTTATTCCATCTACAAAAGCAGTTGGAGATCTGTTCCTTAAGTAAACAACTGTATGAATTTCCTCAGCCCAATATATAGGACTTAACGTTTTGAAACTTAACATAAATCTCACCATTCCTAAAAGGGTGCGGTTCATTATTTCTACTACTCCATTTTGTTGTGGAGTGAGGACATTGGTAAGATGCCATTTTATCTAATTATTCATGAAATAAATTTTGAACTCATTAGAAGTGAATTCTCCTCCATTGTCAGTTCTAAGAGTGCCAATGTTCCCCTTAACTTCATTTTCAATAAGTTGGGGAAAAGTTTTAAAAATTTAAAATTCTTCTGAATTTTTCTTCAAAAATATACCCAATTCATCCTGCTAAAATATTCAACAAAGAGTAAGAAATATCTGTATCCTCCTAGCCAAGTTTGTAAGGGTCCACAAATCTCATTATGAACCAATTGCAAATGCTTGTTTGCTCACCCTAAAGTTGTGGGAAAAGTCTCTCAATGTTGTTTTCCATAAATGCAAGCTTCACATTTTTCATTTTCACTTTTGAAGGTTGGAAATCCTTTAACTATTCCTTATTTTTTTAGCTGATAGAGATTTTCAAAGTTGAGATGGCCATATCTTACATGCCACAATCTGCTCAGTGAAATTTATTTACTTTTTGCTCCTGCAAAGTCATAATTTTTTCGAATAACTATCCCTTTCATCCTTAACATTTTTCCATTTTCATAACCTCTCATGACTATTTTCATGCTCTTTTTGACTGAATTAATTTTAACTAAGCCATCCTCCATAATCACCAGATGTCCTGCTTGTCGAATCGTGACTAAAGATAGAATTGTTTTCTCAATTGTTGGGACATACCACACATTTGAAATCAATCTTTCTCCAATAGTGGGTAGAAAAAATTTAACTACACCTTTTCCATAAGGAGTATTTTTTTTTTATCAGTAAGATATATTGAATTGAGAAGGAATGATTGGAATTTCCAAAAAAAGTCACATCGAAAAGTCATGTGTTGAGTTTCTCCTGTATCTGTAATCCATGCATCTTCATATTCACTTGTAAGAAAACTTGAAACTTGAAAAGTTGTTGATTATGTGTTTGTGAAGAAATATTCTAAACCATCATGATCATGTTGATCATTTGCAAATTCTGAAGTGTTCTGATGAAAATTGTGAATTTTATAAATTGAAGTTCTACAATCTTTTGCATAATCTTCAACTTTGTTACATCTCCTACAAACAATTTGACTGAAATCTCTACCTCTGCCTTGTTACTATCATCTGCCTCTGCTTTTTCCTCTGTTCAGTGTTTTTCCTCTTCCTGTACTTTCTCCTCTTTCACGATTATATCCTTTGCGTTGATTTTTTCCTCTACCTTGAAAATTTCTCCTGCCTGAACTGTACCCTCTATTGAAATTGTTTCCTCTACTTTGATTGCTACCACGATCTTGTCCACTATTGTATTCTTGAATTTGCTTGAAATTTCCTCTTTCTCGGTTTCTAGAACTATCAGTTGAGTATTTACTTATGCTAGCCTCTATGAAGAAGACATCTTCCCCAATCTGTTTCTTCTTCCCAAAAAATTTGTCACATTGGGTTAACATATCACTCAACTCATAAAAATTGATCTTCTCTGATTTTCCAATGACTTTCAATGTTTCCAAAAAATGTGTGTAAGAATATGGCGAACTAAAAATTAAAACTCTAGTTACGAAAATTTCATCCACAGCTCGTAGACCAATGTTTATTATTTCCTGCTTGATGTTTTTAAGCTGTGAAATATATTCAAGAACATCACCACCTTCTGTTATTTTTTGTTGAAACAATTTTAATTGAAGATAAACCTTTTTTTATTCAGATTTTGTATCAAATAGGTCTTTGAATGTATGAAAATAGTTCCATTAATCTGAGTCATTTTCAATATGAATGAACATTTCATTGTTAACTGAACACTTTATAAGAGCTAGTCCCTTGGAATTTTCGACATCCCATTTTGCAAGTCAAGATGCATCTGTTGGTTTTTCAGGCTTAATGTCACCATCAAAAATGTCATGCCATAATTCATTATATATGAAAGTGCTGTCAATTACACATTTCAATGTCTTATAAGATTTCACCCCTTCTAGCTTATCAGAATCTGAGAATAGCTTAATCAAATTTTACATTGTAGTGTTGAAGTAGTGTACCAAAAGAAAAAAAATGTATCAAGATCAGCAACACTCCACACACAACACACCATGCAAAAATAAAACGATCTATCGGGGCTTGGCCTTGACCCTCATATAGTCATTAAAAAAGGAGAAAAATTATGGATCTTTGCACTTGGCTCTAGTAAATTTCTCCTTAAGTGTTTACAATGAAATCTTTCCAAAATTTGACCGCTTCACAATGCCCTTACAAATACCCTTTTAAAAAATTCTACAGTGGTATACTCCCCTCAAACATAAAATTACAGATTTAGACCTTATCTCTCCACTAATACTACAAATCCCTTATCACTCCTAATTTAAAAAAATAAAAAAAATAATCACTCCAAAAATTACCTCACTCATATTAAAAAAATTAAAACTTATCTCTCCACAATAAAAAATTTAACAATAATAAAATTTAACAAAACAATACTTCTTAATAAATTAAGACCAATTGTGGCATTCTTCAAATCTTGCCATTATACTTAAAAAAAGGTTCAAGTTTCAAGATGATTTGGAAGCAGAAGTACAGCTCCAATGTCTTTTTGTTGTTATAATCCTCGCCACTTCCATTTTTGATCAGGGTCTACTTCAGATGGCTTGGCATGTAGATGGACACATATTTCATGTTTCCATAACTCAAGATAAGTTCCAACAAATGAATAGTATTATTGAGCATAACTCCTTGCCTCAGCGTTTTGATATTTTCGAACTGAATGCACAACCGTCCACCCTTTAATTTCAAGAGTTTTTCATTCAGAACGAAATGAAATTTACTATTGATATTATTGACATAATATCCGGTGGGGAATGGAATAATTTGAAGGGATATTTGAATGACACAGCATGAGTGTGGAGAGGGTCTACATAATTAACATCAGGAAGCAGTGTGAGCATAGAGAGGGCCTACAACGTTAACCTGTATGAAGTAGTGTGAGTGTGGAGAGGGTCTAGAAGCATTAACCTGTAGGTACGTTGATCTAGAAAGAATGACCATAGAATGGATTCATCACCCCCGGAATAAGTAGTGTTGTTATTGAGAATCACCTCATCCCTCGATGAATCAGTGAAATCGATGATAATGTTTGCAATCTTAGTAATAGAGAGCCCTTTGTTTAAACCAAACCTGTAAAACCTCGCATTGCTAGAATTAACAATTTGGAAATGATATTTCCTTTTGTTCACTCTCAAGAAAGGCCATGCTCTCAAGTAAGACCATGCCTTGATGTTCACAACTATCGCGCCCTCAAAAAAATTTGACTGCCACTGGGGATGAATAAAAGGAGTGTTCCTCGTGGAGTTCATGTAAATGGATTCATCTTTGGCAAAGAGGGAAATCGATCTAAGCAGGAGTTGATTTGGGATAAAATTATCCAAGGATAATGAGCATAAGGGAAATAGGATTAGCATAGGGAATTGACAGTCGTGGCTAATGAGCATACGATAGTGGATAGCAGAGGATTTCGAAAAAAAATACATCATGTTTGGAGCAGCATAGGATTTAAAAAATAAAAAATAAAAAATCTTTAAAAAATGATGTTCAGATTTTAAAGTCTAGAATCAAATAATAATTTAATTTCTTTTCCCTGGAAAACAAATTTGACAAATTTTCATACCAATTCAATTGATGAACAATTTATTGGAGATTTCCATAAGCTTGTAGAGTTGAAATCTCCTCCTCTTCTCTACTGCATTTCTGGAGCTCTGATGCCACAATAATACAGAGGTGTCCTGAGACATGTAATTTTCTTAATAATAGGAAAAAAAATTACATGAAGAAATCACAAGAGTTTACACACGTAAACTCCAACACTCTTTCAATTAGGAAAATAACCTATTTATAAGATACATGTTCTAACTTATTTTAGTTATGGACCACTTGATAAAACAACAAGTTTCCATTTACAATAAATATGTTTCTAACAAATCTACTAACTTTATTCCTATTTTACAACCTAAGATACGACACTATTCTAGAGTCATATCTTTTGTAACAATATTCTATTTCTAAGTGTCTCTAATATTAATTTAAATATTCTAATTTAATAAAGATTTTATCTTAGCTTTAAACTATGATATTTGGATAATATAACAGTTTATTGGAATGAAGCATCCTCACTACTTTGAGAGATATAGTCTTATACATATTGAGTTCAACCCCGTGCTGAAGCGGTGGAGGAGGTGCTATACTGCAAATGGAAAAAGGGTTTGAAGAGGCTGGAAAAGGTGTTAAAGCAGTGTCAGATTAATTGTATGTCTTGATTTCAGACTTTGGAAGAAAATATTTGGATATGTTTAATAATTTGGACTTGTCTTAGTTTCAATCTTTGGATGTGTTTTAAACAATGTATTTTTACATGTTTTAAACCTTGGAAAAAATACTTTGGATATTTTTCAGACATTTTATTTTTCATAATTTAAAATTTGGAGTTGTTTTATATATTGGATTTGTCTAAAATTTTGAATATGTTTTATAATTTAGATTTGTATAAAATGATGGATGTGTTTCATAATTTGGATTTTTTTTATTTTTTTTATTAAAACAACTTTCCTATCCTTCCCAAAATTAGGCTAAGAGAACATTGAGGGCATGGGCAAGTGAAGTTACCAATGAAAGGTCAAAATTTTATGGCCAAAATTTTGGTTTAATTTCAAGTGAAGGAAAATGGACAATGGTGGACTAATAATATAGTCGTCCAAATTATTCTCAAATACACCAATAAAAATATTTTGAGTATATTTTGATTAATGTATGAAGTGAAAATCATTGTAAGTTATTTGAGTAACAAAAAAAATTTAAACAAGTATGTAAAAATATTTTTTGATTAAATTCTTATCATCTCTTTTCTTTTAAGTATTTAAGCCAAATTAACGTTATCATTTAAATTTATTTAACTAAATACAAATAAAATGTATGATTTCTTCAATACATAAGTAACTATTTAGTTATCTATGTTAACTAATCTATTTCAATGTCAACCATATATATGTGAGAGAATGTTTATTATCGTTAAGTATTTTAAACCTCAAATAGAAGAAAAAAATTAAAAGTAAAAAAATTCATTGAGTTAATGAAAAAGTGATAAAAGAAGATATATAACTATTTCAATTTTTAATTTAAAATTAATTCATGACATTTAAGAAACATTATTAAAAACAAAAAATTTTAATGTGGCTCATAAAAATATATATTTTAATATTCAGAGTTAAGTAATATTGATTTATATTTAAAAATAATAAGAAGAAGAAAAGAATTTTAATATCAACATTGTGATCCATAAAAAAAAAAAAAAAAAAAAAACATTTCAATGTCTATATTTAGTAAAATATTTTAGTTTGACATATCCATTATATTGTATGGTTAAAAGAAGCTATCTAGTTTTATATAAAGAAATTGATAATAAAAAATTTATGGCTAAATAGTTTTTATTAGTGTAATTATTTTACAATTTAGTCAAAACATGAATCTATTTATGTATTAAAAAATGCAATTTAAATAAGGAAAATTTAAACATGATATATAAGTGTGTGTTAACTATTGATTGAACAGCAAAGAGAGAGCTAAAATCCCTAAACATACAAATTTTCTTTCAAATTTTATACTAGAAAAAACCTTACAATTATAAAAATCGATTTCTCTTAACTATTGATAAATACATAGATCTATACTAATTTATCCTTGAAAAGTTAATGTTTAACAAATTATTTACATTTTTATCTTGACTTCTCACTATTTTAATAATAAAAATTATCAATTAAATAATAATATCTTATGGCAAATAATATATATAGATATATACAAAATATTAATGTTGAAAAATTGTATCTATATATATTGGTTCAAGGCAGGTTTCTTATAAAGTTTAAGATACTTATTTTTCCTACCTAGAAGGTTTTTTATGGATTTTTATTTATAACATGTATATTTTAACAAGTGGCCATAGTCGGTAATCTATTTATAAAATATATATTCATATCACACATTTTAAGTTGGTGTTCTATTCATAATAGGTCCATTTTTAGCAACTCAACCCACGCATGATTCACGTGCTAGTTCACATATTGATGCATAAGGTGTCTCTTGTCCATGGCCCAACTCTATTTATGTCTAGCCAGTATTTAACTAACAATAAAATAATGATTATTCTTGGTTTTATATGTGAATACATGAACCACAACTTATTGTTCAATTCCTCCTTCCTAGAGGATATAATAAATATGTACTAAATTCATTCATTACCATACAATTTGAATTTCTCTGCCATTGCTTCTTTTGCTTTTGTCTCATTTTGCTTTTGTCTCAAAATAGCTAGATTTCCATTATAGTTGTTTTCTCCTTTTTCCTTTATATTCTTATGTGAAAGTGACCCAATAATATTAAATATATCATAATATATGGGTATATTCGAAGGAAAAGCACATATATTTCATTATAGGAGACAAAGGATTTAGACACAAATATAAAATGGATATTCCTATATCAATGTTCTTTATACTATTCAATCATAAAATTGAATTCTACTCAAAAGAAATGGATTTTATCAGATTACTGTGGGAAGTGGACTCGATCCTAATTTCATAGAGAAGAAAGAAGAGTATTTTAATAGAGTCAATCAAGTATGTTGATTTTTATCAGTGATTATCAATATAATTCAACATTCTTTTCCATTTAAAATATTCTTACAAACTTACATCAAATTGACCACTTTGAATAGTTTGTTTAGGAAACTAGATAAATTATTGGGACACTAACTAGGGAGAAAATTTATGACATTAAGGTTAAGAAATTTTCACACCATAGAGAATATTTTCATAAGTTTCACATTTTTTCTACACTAACTCAATCCATGTGAAACATACATCGAAGAGAAGAAGATAATCCTCTCTATTATCTTGATTTTGGGCTTAGATCACTTTACCCTCATCTCTTCATTTCGTATGTGAAGCTTAAGAGTTCAAAAAATTTGAAAAATTCCTCTTATCCTTGCATTAATCAAATTAATCATACAATATAATGATAACCTCACATATATAGAATTTAAAAACATATGCACTAGTGGTATCAAAAAATATCAAGAATACCAATAAATAAAAATTAGTAGGAACTTGATGAAGAAATAGCCTTAGTCTTTTAGCCACAAAATAGGAAAAATAAAAGAAGATATAACCAAATGGAACTATTTGAAAAAAGAATATCATGCTAAAATTTCATTCATGAAAAGGGCTATTGATGTTATGTTCTAACGTCTTGAAGATTGTATTGAGAATATATCAATTGCAGTGAGAATATATCAAGAAAAATCATGGAAAAATGGCTATTGATATTATTTTTTAATACATTCAAAAAAACTATATTAAAGATTGTATTTATAATATATCAATTGCATTGAGAATATGTCAAGAAAAATCATGAAAATATGTCATTAAAATTATAGAAAGAGAGACTATGGATTTATTTCCATTTCTTTCACACCTAATATATAGAGCCTCACATCATATGGCTACTTCCCAAGATAATTTCTCCATATTAAAAATATGCATTCAACAACCCGTTTTAGTGGGGGTTTGTAGATTAAAAAATTGCATTGACCATTCCATTTTAATGGGGGATTGTAGATTCAATAGGCTCACGTCATATGGGTACTTCACAAAATACTTTTTCCTCATTAAAATGTTGCATTGACCATCCCAATTGAGTGGGAGATGATATGCATATGAAAGAATGTGGACAAGCATATTTGGATAAGGCATAGTTTATCTTCAAATGAATATAATCTAAATATATCACATCATAGCGACCTTAAACAGGCAACAGGAGTAGTATTGAAATAATTTCTTTTGGTAGAGGACATAATTGCATCATATCCAACATAATACACATTATGTTTTAAGAAGGTTTTTCTTTCAATTAGTTTTCCTCTCCTTAAATTATCTTTAAAATAATTTGTTTTTTCATATTTTATAAATATGAATTTAATGTGGGTACATATTATTGGGATTTATTTTATTGTACAGATTATAATTGTGTTTTAGGAGAGTATTAGTATATATAAAACAATTTCCATATTGTTCTCATTTCAAAATATCTTCTCAACGAGATGGGAGTATGCTAGGGTTTGATGAATTCTTAGGGTTTGGACAAAACTAAATTTTGACCAGGAGGATCACAAGGAGGGTGTAGTGGATCAGAGCCAAATCTGAGAGATCATATGTAAACTTCTTAAGGGGTGCGGGGGGGGGGATGTCCCCTCCTACCGGAATGTAACAGTAGGGGAACACAAGGTCAACCAAGCAAGACCCCAAGGGGGGTCTACCCCTAAATTAGGGTTGGTATTAGGAGCATAATCACAAGCTAACATGGATAAAGATATTCTTATATGGATATAGGAAAAATGGAAACCGAAGGGTCTTATAGATTCGAAATTTGGCCCGAGAGGGTTCTTTACAGTCATATTTACCAATCTTATAGATAAATAAAGGATATTTGAAGGAGATCCTTATTTATATAGCAATGCAGGTTTATTTTTTCGGCAGTTATAATAATGTTAACCCTGATCAAGAACAATTTATGGCTGCACCAATTTGGGTACGGTTATTTTCACTCCTAGTGGACTTATGGCACCCCAAAATCTTGGAAGGCATCGGTAACTCTCTTGGTAGCTTTGTCAAAATTCTTGAAACAACCTATGAGACGGTACTATAATCAATAGAACTTGAATATGAGGGGAAATTCTGGCACCAGCTTCTTGATTATGAACATATTTCGTTGTGGAACCAGAGATGTCATGACTATGGACATATTTATAAAAATTGTCTGATGAATAATCCTGAACGGCTACAAAGGAAGAAATCAGAAGAAGGCGAAGGGTCACCTGAAAGAGAAGATGGATTCAAGACTGTTATAAGAAAAGAGAAGAACAATAAGATGCATGCAAGCCAAATAAATAACCCAAAAGAGAAAAGCATGCCATACATATATGAAATACTGTAGGAATTGGGAGAAAACTCGAAGGAGGGAGAACAGAGTAATGATGAAGGGGAGGGAATGGCAACTCAAAAAAACCGAAATGCTAAAAGGAAGGCACCACAGGAATCAATGGAAATGGAATACTATGGGAAAATGGTGGAGCATTAGCCAATGTAGATAGAGACGAGCAGGGAGGATTTAATCACAAAGGAAGTAGTTTTAAAAAAATATTGCAAGAATGGAATAATCTTGATGATAGATTTATCCTGGATCACCAGAAGAAGTTATACAAGGAAACATTTAAACAATATTTTACTTCCCAATCTCAGAAACAGATGGATTTTCCAGAAAACATGGGTTCTCAGAAGACCCCCTCTCAGGGCCACAACACCCAATCTAAAGGAGGGAAAAATAGGGGATGAAAGAACTTAGAAGAATTGATACAAATGGTGGGAGAAATGTTAGTTAACTCCAGAAGTGTAATACTGTTATCAACAATATTCCAACAACTCCACAAAGTTCATCAACGAAATTGATTTCCTTGAATATAAGAGGCTTAAATAGTAAAGGAAAACAAAGGTATCTAAAATAAATATTAAGAATACAGAAGCCATAGGTGATGCTGATTTAGGAAACTAAGGTTTCAAGTAAAAAATTAGAAGAAATCCTCAAATATTAAAAACCACATTATGAATCAATGGTGATAGATTCAAGAGGCAGTGTTGGAGGAATAACTATTCTATGGAACCCCGCTGAGATTATGGCAGAATGTTGGATTGGGTTGCTGTGCATTATAACAGGTCAATTTAGGAAAATTGGAATGAAGGAAAAATTCCTAATTTCTTCTGTCTATGGGCCTCATATTCTAGGAGGAAAATAGGTGTTCCTTAATAGTATAATAACACTTAGTAACGTGCATAATGAGAAGTACTCGTTGTTGTGGGGGGGAGGGGGGGTGTGGGGGGATTTTAATATGATCGTTAGTTTGACAGAGAAAAAATGAGGTACAAGGAGAGAGGAGCCGAAAATGGAACGCTTTAGAGATTTGATAACTAACTTAAGGCTACTTGATATTCCCACAGTGAATGGAAATTATACACAGAATAATAGAGGAGTGGAAGCTCACCAAGTAGCCTCAAGATTGGATAGATTCCTAGCATCAGAAGCCCTGGTGAGCATTGATCTCTTTTATGATGCTGTTGTCCTCCTAATCCTAGGATCAGACCATTCGCCGATAAGTATGGAAATTGACATGAATAAATGTTATAAAAAATGCCCATTTCGATTTCAAGTTTTTTGGCTATGACACCCAACCTTCCATGGAAAATCTAAAGGTTGGTGGGAAGAAATTCTAGCCCAAGGTTGGAATAGGACGCACTCCTTCCAACTTCGTCTAAAAGACCTAAAGGAGAAAATAAAAAAATTGAATAAAACTGAGTTTGGAAACATTCAGCATGACAAGGAAATATTGTAGGGGGAAATGAAGAGGATTCAACAAAAAACGATCTTAAATGGAAGGGCAGAGAATCTGGTCATAGAAGAAGGAAAGCTTCTATGTAAACTCAAAGAGCATAGGAAACAAGAGGAAATACTATGGAAACAAAAATCTCCTATTCAATGAATCAGAGAAGGGTATAAAAATACAAATGTCTTCCATAAGGGTATGATTCAGAGAAGACAACATAATCGTATCTTCTCTCTAAAGGACCCAACGAGAAATATACTAGTCCAACAAAATGAGATGGAAACCCTATTAGTCAATCGTTTTAGTCATATTATAACATTACCTGATCAACATAGTTCAGAATATATTGAGGACATTACATGAAAAATACCCTCAATAGTTAGCAGGGATCAAAATCTAGCCCTTCTAAGAGAAATCACTATAGAGGAGGTCGAAGAAGTTGTCAAAAGTCTTGCAAAAAAAAAAGCCCCTAGCTCAGATGGCTTTACGAATGAATTTTATCAGGGAGCTTGGTCCTTCATGGGTAGTGACATATGGGAATTATTTTAGGAGTCTTGATGTTCATAACAGGTTTATCTAGCCCTCTATTCTACCCTCATATATTTAATTCCAAATCAAGAAAACTTACATGTACCTGCAGGTTTTCGGCCTATTGCCTTATGCAATGTAATATACAAGATATTTTCTACTATTATGGTAAATCATTTGAAACATATCCTCCCAACCATAATTTCACCTGAGAAATCATCTTTTGTGAAAGGCAGACTAATTTTGGATGGCATGATTACGGCGCAGGAAGCTATACATTCTCTTTGTACCCTTAAATAAAAAGATGTGTTGATTAAGCTTGATTTATCTAAAGCCTATGATTTTCTTCGCTAGAATTATCTCAAAGCTATACTCCAGACCTTTGGCTTTGATGCAATATGGATTTATTGGATAATTTCTTTTATCTCTTCTCCTAACTATTCTTTTCGATCAATGGAGTGTCCTCCAATCCATTTAATGCTATCTGGGGGCTAAGACAAGGAGACCCTCTCTCCCTATTTATCTTTACCATTGCAGCTGAAGGCTTGGATCGTCATATCAAAAAACATATTAATGGAGGTCACTTTAAGGGCCTGAATCTTTGGGGGGCAGGTTTAAACCTTTCCCACCAACAGTTTGTAGATGACATTATGCTCTTTTGCCAACCTACTCTAAAGGAATATAAGGCTAACCTATCAATTATTAAAGACTTCATGGAAGCCTTTGGAACCCTTATCAATAATGAAAAATAAAATTTTCATTTCTTCAATACTAATCCAATGACCCAATGATTTCTCTCACATACCATGGGATTGAACATAGGATCCTTGCCTATGAAGTATTTAGGAATTCCCATGATTCTAAATTCCCTTCATGTTTCAGGATTGAAATATCTCCTTAACTGCATTCAGGTAAGGCTCCAAAATTGGTCTTTCGGGGTGCTTAATTCTCCCAATCAGGTTGTCCTGTTGAGAGTAGTCTTATAATCCATTCCAATTTATCAGTTGTTGGGACTGGTTGCACCTAAAACTAGTTGTAATGATATGGTCAAGATGTTTAAAAAATTACTTTGGTAGGGTTCCCAACAAGCCCATAAATGACCTTCTTTCATGGGATAATATTACAAAAATAAAGAGGAAAAGAGGCTTGGGGTTAAGACATCCATATGTGATGAACCAGGTGATGGGAGATAAAATTCGGTGGAGATGGCTACACGAGGGTGGGGATATGATGGCAGTGTGGGTGTAGGCTTTAAGGAGAGCTGCTGAAACTTGGTTAAAATGTTCTCTAACTCAATACGAACTAGTTCATGGTCTTTCTTTCCATTCTCATTCATCGAAATTTATCAGATTTGTTTGATAAAACTAAAAAAATGCACATTCGGAAGCAAAAGTCCTTTTATACATTCCGAAACATAATAATACAATTTAAACTAATGTTTCAAACCCTTTCGGAATGAATATCTTAGAACCTTCGGCAATGTAATAATTTATGTTTTAAACAATGTTTAAAACCCCCTTGGAATGTATTTTCCAAACTTCAAACACTTTAATAAATTTATTTTTGAAACAATATTCAAACCTTCAGACATATTACAAAGCACTTAAACAAATATTTAAAGACCTTTGGAAAAATATTCCAAACCTTCGGAAATGTTAAACCTTTCCAATTCATTCCGGATTTCAACCTTTAATAAACTCCATTTCATAAAACGTTGGGTCCATACCTTGTTTAAACCCCGCGCAGCTCCCGACACGAACACCATCAGATCTCCCATAGATCTAATTGGACAAAAATCGTGTTCATTCAACCTCCGTATTTTATCAATCAAATGTTACGTGAAATCACCGGTTTTGACACTATGACGTGTCAGCACTTGATATGATCACATTCAAAAGGGTAAAACCACTGTCAACTCCAAAGGCGGTGCGAAATCAATAAGTGGTTTTTCTGAAAACCACTTATCTGAAAATTTTCAACTTTGATCACATTTAACACGAATTTTTCGTTGTTTTACACGGTTACTTCAACTTCTCTAGAAACCCTCCATTTCCGCTCTATGACTCAACAAGTATGGATCTATTATCACTTCGATCTCAAACAAAGAAAATAGAGATTGTTCAATTCCTCCCAAATCTTTTACACAGAGTTTAATATGTTTAGATTCTACACAGAATATAGATAAATCAAATAAATTTTGGAAGGGTGAAACCCTCCGGGAACTTTCCAAGAATACACAGATACACAAACTCTACAATTTTATTAAAACAGAGGCAAAATCCTCTCAATCAAGTCCTCCATGGTCCAAATTCCAAATTCCTCCTTCTTAGACGTTACATTTATAGGTTCTTACATAACAATCGACCTCCTATTGAGTATTGAATTCTCCTATTTTAGACAAAATCCTAATTAAATAATATCTTCCTTAATTCTATCAACTGAAGGCTAAATATATTCAAACAAATCTAAAACTTCTCAATCTTCCTAGATACTAGTTCAACCCTGTCTATTACAACTATAAATTGATAGCTAAAGGTACCAACACCTTTACTTGTAAATTTTTCTGGATTTTTGGAATAATTAGTGAAGCGTTTTGTCTCTAAGTCTCATGCCCCTGCATCAGACTCTTGGGGAAAAAAATCTTCATGGGCTCCTGTCAATGAGCTCCTCCAAAGAACTACCCAGTTTCTACAACATGGTTTCTGTCATCCAGGTAGCATCTTCAATTGGCTGATCCCTCCACTTGATAAACTATTGAAAATACTCCTGTCCCCTGGTTTTCTTAAACACTTTCTTGTCTAAGATCCTTTCTGGCCGTAATGTCTTAGCTGTGGGTAAATGTTTTACCCAGTCAATATTTTCTCTGTCTTCTGGTCTGTCATCTGTGCCACCATCTTGATAACTGTACAAATCAGCAACATTGAATATTGGAGATCTAATATCAGATCGTAATTCAATTTCATAGACATTTGCAAAAAAAATTCTCAATATCCTGCATGGTCCTATCTTTTTGAATTTTAATTTGTTATACACCCTCTTTGGAAATCTTTATTTTCTTAAGTGTGCTAAAACTAAATCACCAAATTCAAAATTAGCTTCTATTTTTCTTAAATTTTCTCTGTGATTGTACTTGATGCTGCTGTGTTGTAGCTGTTGCTTTAACTGTTCATGTATTTCTTGTATTTCTGAAGCAAACTCCTCTCCTTCAGCACTTCTCATTTCTTCTTTTCCCAAGTTCCTCAATTCAGATACTCCTCTTGGGTGCATTCCATAAACTATATGGAATGGACACTATCGTGTACTTCTATTAGGTGAATCATTATATGCATACTCTGCCTGTGGTAAAATATGATCCCACTGTTTAGGATGTTCTCCTGCAAGACTTCTGAAAATATTACCCAAACTTCTGTTCACTACTTCAGTCTGCCCATCAGTCTGAGGGTGATAAGCTGAGTTGAAACTTAGTTTAGTACCAAGCTTCTTCCACAATTTCCTCCAAAAATTACCAACAAATCTGGTCTCTCTATCAGAAAAAAATACTTTTAGGTAACCCATGTAATCTGACAATTTCCGTGAAAAACAAATTGGCAACATGAGTAGCATCACTGGTTTTATAACATGGAATAAAATGTGCCATTTTTGAAAATCTGTCAACTACAACTTAAATTGCATAATTCCCTCTCTGCGTCTTAGGAAATCCTAAAAAGAAATCCATACTTACCATATCCCAAGGTCTATCTGGAATAGGTAATGGAATGTACAAACCTGCATTTTGACTTTTCCCTTTTGCATATTGACAAATTTTACAATTCTTCACATACTTTTCCACTTCAGATCTCATTTTTGGCCAAAAATAAAAATGACTTAGTTTCTCATAAGTCTTATCAACACCAAAATGTCTAACAAGTCCACCACTATGCTTTTCCCTGATTAAATTTTCTCTCATAGAACTATTTGGTATGCACAACTGATTTCTTCTGAAAAATAAACCCTCTTGCAGGAAATAATCTAACTGTTGGGAAAAATACTGAGAGGGTGGGGTGAATCAGTATTTTGAGCTGACTAAAAACTTTTCACCTTTTGTTCCTCTTATAACCATACGTTACTTTACTGAAGTCAACTTATGTATAAATGTGGATATTCTTAAGAAAACTTGCATATGTCTAGAGATCTTACTATACATTTAATTCTTTACTTAGATAATTCGTTCACCTGATGCTTACTTAGCAGTAAGCATGTCCATTAATAACAGAATAAACCATCAACATATATGAACACAGGTATTAAAGGTGGAAACCCGATTCGGGAGAAAAACACCACTGTTGTCGTCTTTGTCTTCAATGTTTATTATAAAAAAAAAAAAACATCTTACAATTTGTACTGGCGCAGATTCATACCAGCACACAGGCACCCACTTGCATAAGGCTACTACCTTTTCTCATTCTCCAGCTACTCCTGGAAGGCAGCTCCAACCCCCTAATTTTAACACCAGATTTTACTGGAATAATACTTTCACTTTCATACAGAAGGCTTAATCCCTTAGATTCATCAATTTCGTCATCAGACTAGTGTCAGGTCTTCATCATTTCTTTTGCAGATCTTCCTAAAGATTCATCATTTCTAGATCGAGAGATCTTGACCCTTTTTCATATTCTCAGGTGCATCTTCGATAGATATCTCTTAAAGAGATTTATTCATTAACAACCCTTTCGCATGCTCCCCTTGTATTATCATTCTTTTTTCCTTATATAGTTTTTTCCTTTCTCAATGTCGTGAGTCAAACTACTCAACCGCTAATGGTATTCCTTTTTCAGTATTCCTTTTAGTTTATCCCATGGAGCTATTTGATTTCTTTTTAATTTATTTATCAATTTTAAAGAAATTGACAAATAAATATATTTACAACTTTTGAATTCCCAAGCCTTCTAACTAATGTTTAACCCTTTGGACTTTATAAAATATCCAATGCTTTCAAACAAACTAACCTTACGATAAAACTTTGACCTCAGGGCCCACAAATATAGTAAATTTCGATCACCATCAGATCACAAGCTTCCAGATCGATGGCATATATTTCTTTTCGCCATAATAAATATTTTATTTAAGCAATCTTGGTTAAAACCACAAATATTAATTGAAAAGTTCCAATTAATATAATTTAAACTGGGACCACATATATGATCGGCGACCCAATCAAATTCCCGCTCTGTACTTTGGTCAATATTCGCACATCTTCATCAAGTGATCACCGTCCGATGCCTCCTTCCCAGATCAACAACGCTCAAAAATTTCATTGGGCATCCTGGGTCGAACAATAACGCGCAATGGTACGCAGTGACAAGCAGTTTTTCGTGGGTCCATCTCGCCATGTGTCGCATACCCTATGGAATCGCTCCTCTACCAGGAGATACCACTTATCATTGAAAGGCATTGCGATATGGGCAATCCGGCGTTGCAAATCCACTTGTGGTTTTGGAACAGTGACCAACCCATGGTTAAGTCGGGTTACGCTATTCCTTTTGGTTCGTTAACTCAGGTTCACAACTCGGGTTTATTTCAATAGAGTTCGGTCCAATCATTTGGTAGGGAGTTTCATAGTAATACTCCTCCTCATACTATGATGCGCTACTTCATCAAGTTATACATTCCCCATTGCACATTGTATCATGACCTTAGCAATCAAATGTTCAGCAATGCATTACATGAAGAGAGATACCAGTATCAATGAACAATAATTCGTGTAATCGATAATGATTTGTCCAATCAATACTCCTCAAAATTACCTTATACAGATTTACGAATCTACTCCTTCCACAGAGCTTATGATGTTTACGAACCATACTTTCATAAAGATTCATAATTTTCCATAGGGACTCAACTATCCTTCCTATTGAATTCTATCAAGAATATAGATGTAATTCTTAGAGAATTTTTAGAACCTTTTTCTGTTTGATGGCCTTTTTCTTCCTACACTATCTCTAGACAACTCTGCTTCAATTCACTGCTTGTCCCTACACCTTGACTGATACTTCTCTCTGCACTCTTCCTCTGTTCTTCTCTGATCCTGCCTAGTTACTGTTTCATATGCTCCTTCTTTGCCAATTCCTTTGCCATCAGTGACAATATTTCCAACAATCTCCCCCTTTGGCATTGATCGCAATACTCTTCCTCTGTTTTTCTTATAGAAACCCCTCTTTGTTTCTCCTCCCCCTTTGAAATCAATGGAAAAGGGTTGATCAATACTCTTTGTACCGAAAAAACCATGCTCCCCCTGATATCATGCTACATCTTCAAACAAAAATGACTTATACAAACAAGATCAAAGATGAGATCAGACTACACCAATTAATTGGAATGCCAACAATGCATTCTTTCAATATGACCAATGCTCCCCCTTAGCCTGTGCATCCTGAATACCTTCAACAGGAGCGTATCCAATTTAATCTTCTAAATTTAAGTGGGTCTGATCTTCTGAATGGCAGAGACTACTCCTAGTTTCTGTCTGAGATATTCGAATGCTTCCCTGGGTAAAGGTTCAATAAATATATCAGCAACTTCTTCTTTGGATGGAACATACTCCAACTTCACCTTTTGTTCAAGCACTTGTTCACGTAAGAAATTATACTTGATGGGAATGTGCTTGGTCTTGGAATGCATAATAGGATTCTTTGAGATACTGATTGCACTTGTATTATCACACATAATGGAGATAGGAGGTGAACATTTGATTTGAAAGTCTTGTAAGGTTTGCATCATCCAAAGAAGTTGAGTGCAACAAAAGAAGTGAGTGCAACATGATGCTGTTCTACATATTCTACTTCTCGTTCTTCTCGTCGTAGATAAGAAATAAAGCTTTGATTCTCACAACTAAGATACTAACCGGGCCCCATGTAGAATGCACCACCACTAGTGCTTTTCCGATCATCAACATTTTAAAACTTCAATCTGCACGTTGTAAGCATGAAGAGTGAGATCAGCATTCTTTGGATACCATAGTCCAAAGTCTTGAGTTCCTTGTAGATATTTGAATATTCTTTTGACAGCCTGAAGGTGAGATTCTTTTGGATTAGCTTGGAATCATCCAACAATCCCAACAGCATGCATAATGTATGGTCTAGTCCTAGTGAGATAAAGTATAATTCCTATCATAGATCTATATTCTGGTTGATTCACTGTGGGAGAATCATCATGAGAACTGAGATTACATCCGGTTACCATTGGTGTACTAACAGGTTTGCACTCTTCCATGCCATACTTCTTCAGGATTTTCTTAAGATATTTTTTTTGTGATAAGAATATGCCATCTATTGCTTGTTGCACTTGCAAGCCAAGAAATAATGCTAGTTCCCCGAGTAAAGACATTTCAAACTCTTGCTGCATATCAGAAGCAAATTTCTGACTCATAGACTCTTCATTGCTTCGAAAAATGATATCATCAACATATACAACCACAATCAATAGTTTATCATTTTCAGTTTTTGTGTATAAGTTGCTATCAGTAGACCCCTTTGAAAATCATTGTTGATGAAGATATTTGTCAAGACGATAGTATCATGCCCTTGGAGCTTTTTTGAGACCATATAGAGCCTTTTTAAGTCTACAAACAATATTTTCATCATTTCCCAGAATAAATCTTTCTTTTTTTTCTATATAAACTTCTTCTTCTAGATCTCCATTGAGAAAAGTCGATTTAACATCCATTTGATAAACTTTGATTTGTTGGAATCTTGAAAAAGAAAGAAACATTCTTATGGCTTCAAGTCTAGCTACAGGAGAAAAAGTTTCTTCAAAGTCTATACCTTCTTGTTGAGCATACCCCTTGCACACAAGTCTAGCTTTATTTCTTACAACATCCCCATTCTCATTTAACTTGTTTTTGAATATCCATTTAGTTCCAATAACATTTTTTTCATGGGGTCTTGGTACTAATTCCCAAGTGTGATTCTTTTCCATTTGATCAAGTTCTTCATTCATGTCTTGAATCCAACATTCATCTTTGCTAGCTTGATTGACATTGTGTGGTTCAATAGTGGATAGAAATGCCAAATAACTAGAAGATCCTACAAGAGTCCTTTTTGTTTGTACACCTGATCCCTTATCTCCCAAAATTTGGGATCTGGATGATTCTTTTGAACATATCTGGATGGAGCCTTTTCAGATAAATTGTCTTCGGGTTCTTCATTGGGTTCACTGTCTATATCATTCCTCTTTGATTTAGAAGGATATATGTCATCATATTCTTCATCTGTTGTTTGTTTTTCTTCTTTTGGAGTTGCAGGAGACTCATCAATGACAACATCAATACATTCAACAATCTTCCGAAGTCTTTTATTGTAACATTTATATGCTCTACTCCTAGAGGACTAACCAAGAAGTATTCCTTCATCTGCTCTGGGTTCAAACTTGCTAAGTTTTTCATCATTATTTTTGATAAAGAATTTGCTTTCAAAAACTCTAAAATTCTTCACAGTGGGAGGATTACCATACCATAGTTCATATGGAATTTTATCACTATTTACATGAACATGTGCCTTGTTAAGAATATTTACTGCTGTATGTGCTGCTTCTCCTCAAAATGTGTCAGGTGTTATGGAATCATCAACCATAGCTCTAGTCATTTGTTGAACTGTTCTATTCATTCTTTCTGATATGCCATTTTGTTGTGGAGTGCCAACTACAAAAAATTGTCTTTTTATGCCATGTTGTTCACAAAATTCAAGGAATTCATCTAATGTATATTCTCCTCCTTGATCAGATCTAAGACACTTGATTTTTAGATCTAATTCATTTTCAACTAGTGCTTTGAAGATCTGAAATTTCTCAAATGCTTCATCTTTGTGTTTAAGCAACCCAATCTAGCACATTCTTAAAAAATCATCAATCAATAAAATATAATATTGTTCACCACATGGTGACTTTTTCCTCACAGGTCCACATATGTCAGTATGAATGAGTTCAAGAGGCTTACTTGATGATCCTTCCTTGGCATTAAATTGCACTCTGGTCTGCTTATCGAATTGGAAAGATTTGCATATGATACTTTCAGGTAGAGTAATATTGGGAAGATCACGAACAGCTTCAAGTCTGCTTGATTTGTTTATTTGAGAGAAGCTCAGATGCCCCAACCTTTTATGCCATAACCAGTTTTCTGAGGATTTACTCAAGTGACATTGTTCTTTGCAGTTCTTCAATACATATAGGCTACTTGGAGTTCTATTTCCTATTATAATGGTCTTACCTGTACCAAGATCACGTACCACACATTCTTTTGAACTAAAGACAACTTCAATTCCTTGATCACACATTTGACTTACACTTAATAGGTTATGCTTCAACCCATCCACATACATGAAATTATTATCTTTCACCTTTTATTTTAGAAAAACAAACCCTTTTCCCTTAATGACCGCAGGAGTATCATTTCCAAATGTAACATTCTTTTCTTTTTCTAGAGCACTATATGCAAGTAGTTTATTTTTGTCACCTGTCATGTGTTTAGAGAATCCACTATCGATGTACCATTGATTTTCTTCTCCTTCTGCAAATAAAGCTATGCCACAATTTTCAACCTGTAGTTCCTTCTTTTTCCACACTTTGGAGCTTGAAGGAAAATGATCTTTTGACTGGGCTTTGCTCCTACATTCTGATTCTTCATGGCCAAAGTTATTATAATAAGCACATTCAAGTTCATTTTGAAGAGGAAAAAAGTTTTTATATGTATTCTTCTTTGTTCCAATATCAATCCTTCTCTTTCTTGCTTCTCTTGTCATGATGGTTTTATATGCAACACATTGAACAACTTTATGACAAAAATTTTGACATGAGAAACATTGTCCATTGAAGAAGAAATTTCTGTGATCATGAAATCTTCTATTCAAACTTACCTGTTGATTGGTTTTCCTTTGAAATGTATTCTTGTTAGCGTTCTTTGAATTGAGATGATCATGCTTTATCAGTGAAGAATCTTTATTCCCTTTATGAGTGGCAGAATGTTGTATACTGGCTGTAGATTCTTTTAGATAATTTGGTGCTGAATTCTGAGAAGAATCTGTATTCCCTTGCTAAGTGACAGAATGTTGTATACTGGCTGTAGCTACTTTTAGATAATTTGGTGCTGAAGTCTGGGAAGATTCCTTGATATATCCAAGACCTGTCTTTATAAATGGAGGACATTGTACCTTGATAATTTCATCTAAGGTTTCAGATCCTTTAGCAAATATAAGATTCAAAGTCTTCACTTTCTCAATTTATTTTCTTAGACTTACTATTTCACATTCTAATTTCTCATTGTGTTTCTCCTTTTCTTCAAGCTGATTTTTCAGAGTTTCTATGGATATTTTACTTTCTTCTAAGCGTATCTTGAGTTTATTGAATTCATCAAGAAAATCATTATCCTCTAAAGAATCCATAAAAGTATCTTTTTCTTCTTTAGATTATTTTTCAAATGCCATGAGAAGTCTAAGATCTTGTTCACATTCTTCCTCACTGTTCGATAACCCATCACTGTCTCCATGAGTATAGTAACTTTTCCTAGTGCTAAACTGATTCTTATTCCTTCTTGCTACTTCCTTTCCCTTTTCATGTGTTTCTTTGTGAGGACAATTAGCATCACAATGACCAACTCTTCCACAGGCAAAACAATTGAAAGGAAGCTTACCTTTGAACCGTCCTGTACCAAGTTGGAGTTTCTTTACAAAATTTACTTCATCTTCTTCTGAGATATACCCTAATTCTTCTATCTCTTGCACTTATTTCCCTTTTGTAGAAGCTCTAAAGACTGCTTCTTTGACTTCAGATGATCCTCCTCTTCTCATTTCATATGCAGTTAGTATGTCGTGAAGTTGCACAATAGTAAAATTTTGAAGATCCTGTTTTTCTTCAAGAGAAGAACCTTTTGACTCAAATTTTGTTGTTAGTGATATTAAAACTTTCTCAAACAAAGTAGATTCGGTTATTGTTTCTCCCTGATTTCTCATATGATTTACAATATCATCAAGATGTAAAAAGAAATTGGCAATGTTATCCTCGTTATGCATTTTTAGATTCTCATATTGAATTCTGAGAGTTTGGAGTTTAGCACTTTTTACCTTGGCATCACCCTCATAACTTAGAATGATTTTTTCCCATATTGCTTTAGCTATATTCAACTGCATGAATTTGACAAATTCTGATTTAGTTAGACTTCCCAATAGAGCATTGACCGCTTTTTCATTTGTTTCGTAATTATTTCTTTCTATTGGATCTGTTGGTACAACGACTGGATATTGATATCCTTGTTCAACTATAGCCCATACATCTGCTCCCAGATACTGAAGGTAGGATCTCATCCTTGTTTCCCATAAGATTAAATTATTTCCATTGAAGAGCAGAGGCCTGATAGATGTAGTTCCATCTTGATTTCTCATTGTGATTGATCTTCCTTCTAGCGGCTAAGCTTTTTTAGAAGGACCTGCTCTGACACCAATTGTTGGGAAAAATATTGAGAGGGGGGGCTGAATCAGTATTTTGAGCTGACTGAAAAATTTTCACCTTTTGTTCCTCTTATAACCATACGTTACTTTACTGAAATCAAATTATATATAAATGTGGATATTCTTAAGAAAAATTGCATATGTCTAGAGATCTTATTATACATTTAATTCTTTACTTAGATCATTCGTTCACCTGATGCTTAGTTAGTAGTAAGAATGTGAAGTAATAACAAAATAAACCATCAACACATATGAACACAAGTATTTAAGGTGGAAACCCGATTCGGCAGAAAACCACCACTACTGTCGTCTCTGTCTTCAATGTTTATTATAGAAAAAAGAACATCTTACAATTTGTACTGGAACAAATTCATACCAGCACACAGGCACCCACCTGCAGAAGGCTACAACCTTCTCTCATTCTCTAGCTACTCCTGGAAGGGAGCTCCAACCCCCTGATTTTAACACCAGCTTTTACTGGCAGAATACTTCCACTTTCATATAGAAGGATTCATCCCTTAGATTCATCAATTTCTTCATCAGACTAGCGTCAGGTCTTCATCATTTCTTTTGTAGATCTTTCTAAAGATCCATCATTTATAGATTGAGAGATCTTGACCCTTTTTCATATTCTCGGGTGCATCTCTGATAGATATATCTTAAAGAGATTTATTAATTAACAACCCTTTCGCATGCTCCCCTTGTATTATCATTCTCTTTTCCTTATATAGTTTTCACCTTTCTCAATACCATGAATCAAACCACTCAACCGCTAATGGTATTCCTTTGTCAGTATTCCTTTTAGTTTATCCTGTTAGAGTCGGTCCTTACAGCCCTCTGTCAAAGATCGTTTCGCTTTTTGCATATTCATTCTTAGGTGTCTCCCTTGTTTCACTTCATTGCATTTCGCTAGGAGCATGCCATTGACTGACGAGGGGGTCTGGTTGTCATGTGTTTCCTCATGCTTGTACCTACAGGGCTATTTAAAAATTCCTTAAAAATCACTGAAATTCATCATCATTGCATTCATGGTCATTAATGATTGTTTTCATTAAAAAGAGTCTTTAGTCTTAGAGTCTATGGTTTTCAAGTTCTTTGCATACATGTCATAAAGCCCGCAGGCCATGAGGTTGGTTCCAAAAAGTTCTCGTTTCATATTTTTATTATCATAAGTATTTGAAGACATTTCTAGTCCAAAACTCTGTTTTGGAACTAGAAATTATCTAATTTTATTTTTGTAATAATTGTATTTATTTCATCATAAGAAGCTTCAAGTGCAAGCCTCTGATCTTTTCCAAAGCCAATTGCCGCATCCCTGCAAAAGACAAACAAGTATTTTCAGTCCAAAACTCAGAAAAGCCAAAGGAGAAGCATTGTTTTAAAAGATCAAATGTCAAAGTGCAGAAACATTATGAAAGTGGGTTATCAAATAAATTTGAAATTAAATATGATTTGGTGAGATATTTTCTTCATATATAAACATGGCAAACAAATTCATTTGCAAGAAATCCGCAAGGCAGAGGTCAAATTGCAGATTTGGAGGGCCGAAGCCGTGTTTTCATAATCGTGGACAGTGCTTGGAGTGCGCGCTACCCATACGGAGTGCGCGCTACCCACATGGTGCACGCTACCCACTTAAACGCCACAGCCCGTGTTAAATAACATAGGCGCTACCCACTTGAGGCGTGCTACCCATTGGGCAGGGGCGCTACCCACACAGTGACAGAGCCCAGAAAATTGTTGTCTTGCACCCAATTTCGTATCAAATCGACTCCAGCAACTTGTAAACAGGTTTTTATCATTGCTCAGTAGATTTTTAGCATGGTTGTGATGTTATTGATGTTGGGAAATAGGCCATGCTTGGAGAGAAATGTATAAACTCTACATTCATATGCAAATTAATTCCTTAAGGGTTTTGAAAATATATGGACAGTCCTGTGAAGGTTTGAAAACTTTTGTGAATAATAGAGATGCTCATCCCCTAGCACGTTGTGTATATCATCCTCACGCCCTCAGTTTATCATCTTATCACTGTTTTCATGCCCTTTCATGTTTTTGCACAGTCTTATGTTGACTAGTCTATATCCTCCATCACCACAATATCACCGCTGCTGTCATCATCATTCCATTACCACTGTCATGACCTTTTGTTTCACTATGTTCATTGTCATGTTGTTCCTATTATCCATTTGATAAAGCACAGTCCCATATTTGTTTGCTCCTTTGACAAATTTTGGCCATCATTGTAAAGTTGTACCATACATTTGCATTTGGTACTCATTTGTCAAACTTACTTGTGATCAAAACAGTGATAGTTTTTATGCCATTAAAAAAGAGCCATCCTCATTATGATTTTGTTTTCCTGTGATACTTCGGTACATGTGTGAAATTTATTGGTTTTTGAAACATACATTAAAATTTTTCCTTCACTGCACCTATATCAGCATCCATATTGCAATTATCTTGTTTTCAAAGCCATGTCAGAGACAGAGTTAGTTTATGAGCAGGAGTCGGACAGTGATTCCACAGCAGAGGGTAATGTGCCACGGAGGCCTCACAGAGGTGGCAAAGGTGGTAAACATCTCAGGGAGGAGCCTACTTCTTTGGCTCAGTTGCAGGCATGTCCGCTTGCAATGGATTGTTTTCGGGTTCAGTCATGTTTTCGATTCTATGAAATGATTTCACAAACCCAGCTTCATCGTGAATTAGCTCGTCTATTTTTTCTTCATTTACATGATGGCCGTGTAAATCTTGCTGGAGTAGATTTCATTCTGTCACCAATGACTATTGCTCAGGCCACTGGCATACAAAATTTAGGAGAGGAATGGAACAAACGTCAGCAGTTAGAAAAATTCCACTATGATCCATACATTAAACCTGGGTATATGAGACACTTGGGCAGAGTTTTTCCTTTCAGATTCCTGAGGGATGAGTTTGCACCACTGATGAAACTCATCATCCGGTATTTCAGTTGCGAGGGCGGATTCTCGCGTCTCTTTGCGTATCATGTTCGTTTGTTGATGCACTTCATGAGGGTACGTATGATGAACATTCTGTACTTCATGTATCACAACATAGAGAGGATGATGATTTTTGTACAGAAGAAGACCCCAACACAGCAGCATAGAAGTATATATCATTACGCTCTGATCAAGATCATAGTGTTACATCAGTTGGCACAGCAGGGCATCACTTGGGAGGATTTCATCTCCCGTGACTTTTTCACAGTGCCACAGCTGCCTCCCAAGGTAGTTCATGATGTGGGAGAGCCTTCACACCAGCCTGGCATTCCTAAGATTGAGCATATGAGTGCTCCATTGTTTGTGACATATCAGCGAGGCCACAGGGCCTTATTTGCAGCTACACGGTGAGTATTATCTCCACATGATGTGGAAGGGGTCTCACCTTCTTATTCGACACAGGTACAGATCCAGGATAGGGGCAAGAAGCCCATGCATGATGAGGGCCCATCAGGAGGCCGGGACACAGATTTCACGATCATTGATGTTGATGCGAGCTCTCCTAGCTCGAAACTGAAAGAGATCATCCAGGAGCAAAAGGCCGAGAATGACACGCTGAAAGATAAATTGCAGAAGGCTCAGTGGATGATAGACTACCTGGAGCAGTGCAACAAACAGCTTGAGGATGATCACACACTTTATGAGCTGCGGCGAATCCGTGAGGATCGACAGTTGGCCCAGAAGAGACCTGGTGATATGACACCGGCCGATTGAGATTCTTCTCTCACGCATGTTAACATCCATCTTGAGAAATTTTTGGTGAAGGCCAATCGAGACAAAGAAATGCTTCGTCACATGAAACATCACTATTGGGCCCGCATGCACGTCTGCAAATCAAGAATGAAGATTCTGAAGAGGAGGTTGAGCGAAGCACTAAAATGGCGGAAAAGGCCTGATCCACTCCGGATTTTGGCCTAGGCTTCGTTGGCTGGACATGATACATGATGGAGGGTCTTCTCTTCGAATTTGGACAAATTTGGAGAAATTTTTGTCATTTTGAAATTTTTGGTCTCAAAAACAGATTTTTCAGTTATACGGGTAGCACCTCGAGGTGCTCACTTTTGTTTGGGACACTTGGTGGAGGAAATATTTGTATTTTTGGGTTTTTCATGGTAAGTTATGCATTCTCAGGCATTTCCAAAGCATTTCATCAGATTCTGGATGGTCAAAAGGCCCAAAAACACCATGAAAACCACCTTGCTGCCACCTTTTGCACCAGTAGGAAGTACTTCTGGGAGAATTAAGTTTTGAAGGGGTAAATGAGCTCCAAATTGGGAAAGTCTACTTTCTTTGGATAGCCAACATCCAGGGCTTTCCAACGAGCTATCATGAGCTCAATTTGGATGCCGAGAAGTACTTCCAAATCAGGCTGAAAAGCGTGCTACCCATACAGCTTAGGGGCGCTACCCATATAGATTTTTGGCTAATTTTTCACCTTCCAACTCAGGATTTCGGCCATTTGGGACCAGTTTTTCTTGGGGATGAAATGTTTGAGTTATCATGATGTAAATTTATGTTTGGCATGTAACTTTAGCTCATTTTTACCTATTCTAGAAGATTCAATCTCAAAAAAGTGAAAATCATGTAAATGAATCAGTTTCCACTCTTTTAGAGGCAAGCTGTTAGCTGCCTAGATTTTAGTTCCTTGATTAGAATTTGGTTGAAACTGTTCCCTGAAGAAGGAATTCGACCCTAGAGGCATGGGAAGGGGTTAGAGTGATCTATATATTGTATGTTTTGAGACATTCTACAGGTTGGACTCTTGGGAAACTTTTGGCACACTATTGTACATATTTTTCATATTTTGGCTAAGGAAAGATTAGAGGTTTTGCGGCACCTGTTGGGATTCTTGTGGCTTTCTATTCTTGATGGTGTTTTCTCTTAGTTTATTGTAAGTTCCTTCATGTTTAATGTATGCCATTCCTTTCATATGCTTATGAAACTAAAATGAATGAGTAGAAGAGGTTGAATCCATTGTTTACAGTGCTCTGCCTTTGAATTCGTTTAGTTTTATATGTTTTCACCTGTTTGGAGAGGATCCAAGTTCTTCTTTGCCCTCTTAAGCTTCTTGTCATTCTGGTCTGTCCATATACCCAATCAAAAGCATCAAGACTATTGCCTACCTCGCCCCAACTCGAATTCTGCAAAGATCTGACCTTATCCCCGGACCCAAAATTGTTTTTTCCAATTTCTCCAACGAAAACTCAAAAAATTAAAATCAAACTTTCCTATCTCTTTACTAGCCTAAAATATATTCCCATTGTAAGTCATCTCGTACCCTATTGCTCATTTTATCGAGATTGACGGAGAGAGCCCTCTCCTGTCCTCGTAGGGCTAGCTACGAGGCTGAGCGTGGTTTGATGTAGCCTCGAGTTTTACCTTTTTTCAGCCTGAGGTAGATTTGAGCGCTAACATATCCCACGAGGCTCTTTTATTTCTTTTTAATTTATTTATTAGTTTTAAAGAAATTAAAAAATAAATATATTTACAAGTTTAGAATTCCCAAGCCTTATAACTAATGTTTAACCCTTTGGACTTTATAAAATATCCAACGCTTTCAAAAAAATTAACCTTACGATAAACCTTTGACCCCGGGGCTGACAAATATAGTCAAGTCCGATCACCGTTAGATCGTAAGCCTCTAGATCGATGGCAAATATTGCTTTCCGCCATAATAAATATTTAATTTAAGCAATCTTGGTTAAACCCACAAATATTAATTGAAAAGGTCCAATTAATATAATTTAAACTGGGCCCACATATATGATCGGCGAACCAATCAAATTCCCGCTCCGTACTTTGGTTAATCTTCGCACATCTTCATCAAGCGATCACCATCTGATGCCTCCTTCCCAGATCAACGGCGCTGAAAAATTTCGCTGGGCATCCTGGGTCGAACAATAATGCGTGATGGCGCACAGTGACAAGCGTTTTTTCATGGGTCAACCTCGCCATGTGTCGCATACCCTATGGAATCATTCCCCTACCAGGAGATACCGCTTATCATAGAAAGGAAGTGCAATATGGGCAATCTGGCCTCACAAATCCGCTCATGGGTTTGGAATAGTAACCAACCCACGGTTAAGTCGGGTTACACTATTCCTTTTGGTTCCTTAACTTAGGTTCACAACTCCGGTTTATTCAAATAGAGTTTGGTCCAATCATTCGGTAGGGAGTTTCATAGTAATACTCCTCCTCATACTATGACGCATTGCTTCATCAGGTTATACATTCCCCATTGCACACTGTATCATGACCTTAGCAATCAAATGTTCGGCAATGCATTACATGAAGAGAGATACCAGTATCAATGAACAATAATTTGTTTAATCGATAATGATTTGTCCAATCAATACTCCTCAAAATTACCTTATACAGATTTACGAATCTACTCCTTCCACAGAGCTTATGATGTTTATGAACCATACTTTCATAATGATTCATAATTGTCCACAGGGACTCAACTATCCTTCCTACTAAATTCTATCAAGAATATACATATAATTCTCAGAGAATTTTTAGAACCTTTTTCTGTTTGATGGCCTTTTTCTTCCTACACTGTCTCTGGACAACTCTTCTTCAATTCACTGCTTGTCCCTGCTCCTTGATTGATACTGCTCTCTACACTCTTCCTCTATTCTTCTCTGCTCCTGCCTAGTTACTGTTTCAGATGCTCCTTCTTTGCCAATTCCTTTTCCATCAATCAAAATATTTCCAACACTAACCACTGACTTCTGTCTATCAAAACAAGATTATAACATGCTTCAAATGCTTGTTTGAAATCCAAATCCATTTTATAGAGTTCTTTAAGAAAATCAAAACCTAACACTTCAATTTGACTTTCTTGAACAAAAATGCTTTTCCTACTCAAGGGATCAACCACCTTGTTTGCTTGACCACTTATATGCTTCAATACAAAGTTAAAACTTTGAAGATATTCAACCCATTTTGCATGTTTTTTATTCAATTTAGGCTGTTGCATAATATACTGTAAAGCATGATTATCTAAATATAGCACAAATTCTTTAGACATTAAATAATGTCTCCACTTCTTCAATGATTGTACAATTGCATAAAATTCCTTGTCATAAGAAGAATACTTCCTCCTTGTCTCATTTAGCTTCTCAATAAAATATGGTACAGGTCTGTCTTCTTGAGTTAATACAGCTCCAATAGCTTCTCCACTGGCATAACATTTTACTTGAAATGGTTTATTAAAATTAGGCAAAATTAAGACAGGTTTCACAGTTATCTTTTGCTTCAATAACTGAAAATTTATTTCAACTTCAGTAGTCCACTTGAATGGTTGTTTGTCCTTATTTATGCTTTCAATGATAGGTGCATTGATATTAGTAAAATTCCTTATGAATTTTCAATAAAAACTAGCAAGACCATGAAAACTTCTTACCTCAAAAACACTTTTTGGTGAAGGTCACTCCACAATTGCCTTTATTTTCTCTGGATCCATTTTTAATCTTTCAGCGGAAACAATAAAACCTAGATATAGCATTTTTTATTTCATGAATGAACATTTCTTTAAATTTATCAGTAATTTCTCTTGATGTAACTTCCTTAAGACATAATTAAGATGTCTCAGGTGTTCTTCCTTTGTTTTGTTGTAAATTAATATATCATCGAGATATACCATTGCAAATTTACCAATAAATTCCTTTAATACGTCATTCATGAGCCTCATAAAGTTACTAGGTGCATTTGATAAACCAAAAGGAATTACCATACATTCATACAATCCCTCATTTTTTTTAAAGGTTGTTTTCCATTCATCACCTTCCCTTATCCTAATTTGATGATACCCACTTTTCAAATCTAGTTTTAAAAAATATCTTGCTCCACTCAAACAATCCATCAAATCTTCAATTATAGGTAAAAGAAATCTATACTTGATTGTTATCTAATTGATTGCTCTTGAATCAGTGCACATTCTCCAACCTCCATCTTTCTTCAGACTTAATACTATAGGTACTGCACAATGACTCAAACTTTCTCTGATCAGAAATTTGTCAACCAATTCCTGCACTTGCTTTCTGATTTCTTCATTTTCTATAGGAGTCATTCTATAAGCTGCCTTGTTTGGAAAATTTGATCCTAGAATCAAATATATCTTATGGCTGATTCTTCTTACAGGTGGTAATTCATCAAGAAAATCATCCACAATAATATCACAATAACTCTCCAACATTTCTTGAATTTCCATTAGAAAATCAGAAATTTTAGTAGAAGTAAATACTACCTTAGGTTTTCAAACTAAAGAAAAATTTACCTCATCATCTTCAATCTGTTGCAAGTATTCTTTTCCACTCAACAATAAAGCCTTTGGATCAGAATTTTTACTTGATGCATCTTCTTCTTCCATAGGTAACAATCTTTGACTCATACCATCTTTGAAAAACTTGTAAGTGTTTCTCTTTCCATCATGAATTGTTGCTCTGTCATACTGCCAAGGTCTACCTAGCAATATGTGACACACATCCATAGGCATCACATCACACATGATTTTATCTTTGTAACTGCCCATTTGCAATTCTATTTCACATTGTTCCTTTACTATCAGTTGCTGTCCCTTCTGAAGCAATAACACCTTGTAGGGTATTGGATGTTTCCTTGTCTTCAATTTCAACTTCTCTATCACCTCTGTAGAGACCAAATTATCTATACTTCCACTATAAATTACCAATTGACAACATTTCCCTTGAACTTTGCACGCACTTCTGAACAAATTTTTTCTCTGTGTTGGTTCAACAACTTCCTTTGTTTGTTTTAACAAAACCTTGTTAACCACCAAAGATTTTCCTTACTCTGGCACAATTTCTTTCTCTGTTTCAGGAAACTTTGCTACTTCTTCTCTGGTCTGAGCAACAACTACATTTCTGTAGTTTTTCCCCACATTCACTGGACACTCATAGGCTCTATGTGTTAATTTTTTACATTTGCACCATCTGACTTCTCTTCCTCTTTTTTTGCCTCCTCTTCCTTTGTAAGGACTTCTTCTTCCACTTGTATCACCTTCTGTGGGTGCATACTGAGGTGAGCTGCTGCTAGCTCCATCTCTTGGTGTTGTAGATCTTCCTCTACCACCTTGACTTCCTCTTCCTCAGAAAGTACCTCTTCCATTGGTAGATTTCTTTCTTAGGATTTTTTCTTCAGCTTTTAAGGCCATTTGGTAAGCCTCTTCTACTATTTTAGGAGACTATATACTTATCTCATCTTGAATCTCCATTCTGAGACCATTTATGTACCTGGAAATCTTCTTCATTGTATCTTCAGTTTTTCCTACTCTTATGCTCACTTTGTAAAATTATTCTGTGTATTCCTTTACTGTCATTAATCTCTGTCTAAGATTCTTCATTTGTCTAAAAAATGAAAGCTGATAATCACTAGGCAAAAACTTACCTCTCATCTTTGCCACCATTTTGTTCCAATTCTTGATTGGCTGCTTACCAACTCTCCTTCTTTCTGCTTGCACTCCATCCCACCAAAGTGCTACATGTCCTTTCAAGCTTGTGACAGAAAACTTAAATATCTTTTCTTCACTCATCTCTTCATTGTCAAAGCATTTATTCATTTCATTGATCTAGTATGTCAACTCTTCTGGATTCAATCCTCTTGCAAAAGCTGATACTACAAGTCTAGGCCTGGATGTAGATCCTAGAACTGGTTTAAAGAATCTCATATCAGGAGTAAGCTCAACATTTTCTTCTTCTTCTTCAGCTTCATGTTCACTGACATCTTCAGGATCTCTCTGGTGTCCTACTTTTATTGCTCCCAATCTAGCTTGAATTTGCTACATAGTCTCTAGTACTTCTACCTCTTCTTCTACTACCACCACCTCTACCAATTCTGACAACCATATTGGATTTCTGTCTCTGAATTTTGGAAACTTTTTTAGTGTCTAAAAAATGCTCTGAAGATTCTTTGATACCACAAATGATGGCAGTGTGGGTGCAAGCTTTAAGGAGAGCTGCTCAAACTTGGTTAAAATGTTCTCTAACTCAGGTGGAACTAGTTCCTGGTCTTTCTTTCCATTCTCATTCATCAAAATTTATGAAATTTGTTTGATAAAAATTAAAAAATGCACATTCAGAAGCAAAAGTCCTTGTATACATTCCGAAACATAATAATACAATTTAAACCAATGTTTTAAACCCTTTGGCAATGTAATAATTTTCATTTTAAACAATGTTTAAAACCCCCTCGCAATGTATTTTCTGAACTTCAAACACTTTAATAAAGCACTTAAACCAATCTTTAAAGACCTTTGGAGCAATATTCCAAACCTTCGGAAATGTTAAACCTTCGGAATTGATTCCGGATTTCAACCTTTAATAAACTCCATTTCATAAAATGTCAGATCCATACCTTGTTTAAACCCCATGCAACTCCTAACACGAACACCGTCGGATCTCTCACAGATCTAATCGGACGATAATCGCGTTCATTCGACCTTTGTATTTTATCAATCAAATGTTACGAAAAATCACTGGTTTTGACACTGTGACGTTTCAGCACTTGATACGATCGCGTTCAAAAAGGTAAAACCACTCTCAACTCCAAAGTCGGTGCGAAATCAATAAGTGGTTTTCATGAAAACCACTTATCTGCAAATTTTCAACTCTGATCACATTTAACACGGATTCTTCGTTGTTTTACACTATTACTTCAACTTCTCTAGAAACCCTCCATTTCTTCTCTGTGACTCAACAAGTATGGATCGATTATCACTTTGATCTCAAACAAAGAAAACAGAGTTTATTTCATTCCTCCCAAATCCTTTACACAGTTTAATATATTCAGATTCTACATAGAATATAGATCAACCAAATGAATTTTTGAAGGGTGAAACCCTTCAGGAACTTGCCAAAAATACATAGATAAACAAACTCTGCAATTTTATTAAAATAGAGGCAAAATCCTCTCAATCAAGTCCTCCATGGTCCAAATTCCAAATTCCTCCTTCTGAGAGGTTACATTTATAGGTTCTTACATAACAATCGACCTTGTGTTGAGGATCAAATTATCCTATTTTAGACAAAATCCTAATTACATAATATCTTCCTTAATTCTATCAACTAAAGGCTAAATATACTGAAACAAATCTAAAACTGCTCAATCTTCCTAGATACTAGTTCAACCCTATCTATTAAAACTGTAAATTGATAGCTAAAAGTACCAACACCTTTGGTTGTAACCTTTTTTTGGAATTTTGGAATAATTAATGAAGCCTTTCATCTTTAAGCCTCATGCCCCTACATCAGGATATGTGGAAAATAACTTGGGAAAGGAAATATGACATGCCTGTTACTACAACAGAAAAATTAAAAGTGAAAATAACTCCAAAAGGATCCAACATATGGAATTTGGCAACCATAAACAAAGATCTTATTCATGAGCACAACTTCTGGGAAATCAAGGGAGGTAACATTGCCCGTTTTGTTCTTGGCTGCAAAGGGAAAAAAAATTCAATCGAATAGACCTCGGGGAGATATTTCTATTCAGCAATCGACTGAACACAAAGTGAGTAGAAAAATTCTAGAATGAGGAGATCAGTCTTCAATGGAGGAAATGGGAATTAAAATACCATTGGCAGAATTCCCCAGAAACTCGCCAATGGGAGAACTATGAAAAAGAACGTAAAACCAGAAAACTAATTGTAGCAACAGGGAAAGATATATGGAGATGGGGATATCTTATCAAGGGCATGTTCACTATACAATAAGGCTACTATATACAATCTAATAATTTACATAGTGTAGTTGTTCCTCTTTGGCATAAAATATGGTTGGCGAAACATTGGCCGAAAATAAAATAATTTTTATGCCTATTCAGTCATTGTAAAGTGATTACCTGGGATTAGTTGTACAGGAAAGGGACGCATGGAACATCTTTATGAATGTTGTGTAAGAAGAATGAAGAAACTATTGAACACTTGTTGAATAGTTGTGGTGTCATCAAGAACCTGTGGCAAAACCTCTCCTCCCTCTTTCAACAAACAGACCAGGATAATAGGAGAATCAGGAGAACCATTGAAATTTGGAGAAAAGGAGGATATAAAAGTGTTGTTCGTAACAAAATGGGGAAACTATCTATGGGTTTTCTTATATGGGCTATATGGAAAGAAAGAAACCGCAGACTATTCATAGATGAGTATAGGTAGCATCAAGAAATATGGAAATTGATCCTGGATAATATCAGAGAAATTGTCCTCGCAGATAAATGGAATGAAGATGAATGGAAAGAAAATGAGAATCATGCTAGAATTTTAGCTATGCGCAACTTGAAACACCAAATTCCGACTTTGACATCGTGGAAAAAAAAACCACTGGATAGACACCCATAGGAAAAAGTTTAGGTTCCTCAGCAGGGGCTTGTGCATCTTAACTATGATGGAGCCTCTAAAGACAACACAGGTCAAGTAGGAGTGGGAGGAATATTTCGAAACTCACAGGGTTTTGTTTGTAGTATATATGAAATGGACCTGGGTTTCACCATGAACAATGAAGCCAAACTTATGGCAGTTAAAGAAGGACTACTAATCATGGTGAGAGAACAGTATCATAGAATCATACTAGAAGGGGACTCGGCCATGCATTAGGGGAATTTTGAGGTCTAAAATGGGCTTCCTAAGAAAAATTTAAAATAAATATGCACTTTATGAGAACCAATCCCCTTTTAGGGGATGGCATCATCTCTAATGGTTGAGGGGGCATTGCTTGAGTTAAAGGTACTTACTTGTCACATTCTCAATGGTGGAGAAAAAATCATGGTTAACCATGGTAGTGCTATAAATACTTTTAAAGTCATAATGATCCAGATTTATGTAGGAACGCACCAAGATAAACGCATAGCCATAAATACAGAGATGCAGCGGAATTAACACTTCATTTCATTAATATCAAAGAACTGAAATTTGCTTACAGACATAATGGAAATAAAACTAGCTAGGGCATTGGTAGCTATCTGTGAGAAGAGATGTGGCAGATACAGGCCTCTGAACTGTGTTACAATGAGGCTCGAGGGCCTATTTATTGTTGAGAAACAATGTAGAATCCGAAACGTCAAAAAACATAACCATACGAGATGAGGCACCAAAACTATGGGCGCCCGTTTGGGTAAATTGGTGGTTCAACTTTCGGGGGGCGTAACTTTGGCATCTGATCTCCGTTTGACACACATGATACATAATTAGAAAGCTCTGTCCGAGGACCACAACTTTCACGATGAATTTAATTCCATGAAATTCACTGGTAAAACGATGCCCAAAAAATGTCGTTTAGGGCCTCAAAACGGCTCCGAAGGTTCGGGACCCGAAAAACTGCTAAAAATAGTAAGTTTTGTTGCAACTCGAAAACTGAAAGAATTGATGATGTGGGTCAAATGGAATAGGTGGGTGGCCACCAATATCCACCTGGATCATTAAGCCCCCAAAATGGCTCCGAGAGTGGAGGACCTGAAAACCTGCTAAAAATAGTAAGTTGTGTTGAATGTGAAAAGCTGCAAGAATTGATGGTGCTGGTCCAAATGGAATAGGTGGGTGGCCACCAATATCCACCTGGATCATTCCTCCCTCCTTAGGAAGCAATGGTCCCCATTTCGTTGAGATCTTCCATGAGATGAGGCAAATTCTGTTGAACTGAGTATTAGATGTGTTGAAGATGTCATGGACCTGCAGGTGGACATGATGGATGCGTTTAGTAAATTTGGTTTCTTTATCAGCCTCAGACAGTACATGTTTGGATTCTGTATGTTTAGTTGCAGGATGTATGGAAACATCAGGCGGTGGTGCGTTGGGAGTCAGATCAATGGAGTGCTTGTCCTGACAGTGTAGAGGAACCTCCATGAGCGAGGAGAAATAGTCATCGTATTTGTCCATCTGCTGCAGTCGTGCAAGGGAGCCCTGTTTCAAGGTTGTGGCCACAATATTATTCTTTCCCTGTGAGTGAGTCGTAAGGAAAATGAATTTCCTGGTTTGGGAAACAATCTTACTGTGTTGTTTTGTAGTAGTCAAAGAGATGGCAGGAGGCGGTACTACCTCCGGTATCCTGTACAAGTTATTTCCCAAAGTAATAATAACAGCACGAGGCCTAGAATCATACACAACATGTCGCCTCCACAAGTATGGTTGGCCCAATAATACATCAGCTACATCAAGAGGAGCAACATCACACAATACCTCATCCGTGAATGGCTTAATACTGTACGGAAGGCGGCACTGCTGGCGGATGAGGAGATCTCTCCCGAGGTGGAGCCACCCGATGGTATATGGCTGCAGGTGTGCTATGGTTGGTAGGCTGAGCTGCTTCACGACCTCTGCTGAGATGAGGTTCTTTTGGCTTCCGCCATCGACGAGAAATTGCAGCAGAGAACCCTTTACCCACATCTGTGACTGGAAGACGCGCTCCCCCTCCTCTAGATCCTCTGGACGCTCCTTCTGTATCTTGGTGGTGGCAACAATGGCACTTGGATCCACATCAATGATCTACTTCCCTTTGTCATTGCCTTTGTCTGGGTCTAACTTAGGATCAAAAAATGCATCTGATTTGGGTGCCTTTAGTTCAGCCACCAAAGATTGTTTGGCCCGACACTCGTTTGTGCTGTGAGTGGGGCTATTATGAAATTCACACCACTTCCCTGTGTCCTTATTTGGATTTGTGGTGTTGTTCTGAGTCGCATTGCTTTGGCCTTGCCCCTTGTTCTTCGATTCGGGGGCACCTTTCGGATTTGCAGATCCAAAGTCTCGCTTCTTCTACTTAAATTTCTGCTCGATCTTGGCGGCATAGCGATATGCTCTGCCAAGCGATATAATGTCGAGGAACTCCATTTCCTCCTGAATGTGTTTGTGCAGACAGCCACGGTACTTGAGCACCAAATGTCTCTCTGAATCTTTAATACCCAACTTTGTGCGCAGGGTATGGAATAGATTCATCAGTTCGTGCACATCTTGATCCTTTTGTTGCCGCAGTGTGGTCCATTGGATGTATTTGTCCTCATAGCTCCCCACGGGGTAATATTGTTCCTTGATGCCGTCTCGAAACGAATTCCAAGTGGGTGTGGCCGAGAACAGAGATGGTTCCCCTTCGCCCTCTTGCTCACGGTAGGTTTCCCACCAGTCTTTGACATGCTGGGCAGCTTTGAGGAGTGCAAAAATAATCTTTTCTCGGTCAGAGAAGTCATGGACTGAGAAATACCCTTCCAGAAAATTTGACCATCTGTCTATGGCGTCTGCATCTATTTTTCCTTAAAATATAGGAATGTCAAAGTTTACCTGTACCTTGAAGGGAGTGGCGCCTCCAGAGTAGCTGTTGGATGCAGATGCACCATATGTGGGCAGTCGTTGAAGGATTTGAGCAAAGTTATCCATCATCGCATTCCTTTGTTTCTAGAGTGCCTCCTCGAACAGTATTTTGATAGGATCTCCTGCTCCCTCGTCTTTATTTTCTTCCGCCATGGGAGGTCGTCGGGGTTTGCGAGGCTGATCTTGCAAGGGTTCAACCAGTTCGAGCCCTAACTCCTTATACCCTGACCGCATTGGGGACATGCAAAGAAAAAAAAAGAAAGAGAAGACCCGCTCTGATACCACTGATCCAGATTTATCTAGGAATGCACCAAGATAAACACATAACCATAAATACAGAGATGCAGCGGAATTAAGACTACATTTCATTAATATCAAAGAACTGAAATTTGCTTAGAGACAGAATGGAAATAAAAATAGCTAGGGCACTGGTAGCTATCTCTGAGAAGAGATGTGGTGGATACAGGCCTCTGAACTATGTTACAATGAGGCTTGAGGGCCTATTTATTGTTGAGAAACAATGTAGAATCTGAAACGTCCAGAAAACTAACCATAGGAGATGAGGTGCCAAAACTATGAGCGCCCGTTTGGGTAAATTGGTGGTTCAACTTCCGGGGGGCGTAACATTGGCATTCGATCTCCGTTTGACGCACATGATACATCATTAGAAAGCTCTGTCCGAGGACCACAACTTTCTAGACGAATTTCATTCCATGAAATTCGTTGGTAAAACGATGCCCAAAAAACGTCGTTTAGGGCCTCAAAATGGCTCCGGAAGTTCGAGACTTGAAAAACTGCTAAAAATAGTAATTTTTGTTGCAACTTGAAAACTGAAAGAATTGATGATGTGGGTTCAAATGGAATAGGTGGGTGGCCACCAATATCCACATGGATCATTAAGCGCCCAAAACAGTTCCAAGAGTGGAGGACCTGAAAACCTGCTAAAAATAGTAAGTTGTGCTTAATGTGAAAAGCTGCAAGAATTGATGGTGCTGGTCCAAATGGAATAGGTGGGTGGCCACCGATATGAATCACATAAAGTAAAGTACTCATAATATATGTCATTTCACACTTTTTGAATAAAATAATATTATTGTCATTTCATATTTCTTGAAAGAAACAATGCATATCCGTATACATTTATTATATTATATTATATTATTTTTATATAGTATATTAATTACATGTTATTATAACTAATATAATATAATATAATTAAGATTTTAAAAACTTATATTTATATTTTATTTTAAGTTATTTATGTAAAAAGTACAAATGCATTAGTTTTTCAATGATAATGAATTTTTCTTCAAAATCTCATTCTTATTTATAGTCACATCAATACAATTTTCTTATGAATTTTATTTTGGTACAACTTTTGAATTGAATTTAACTATGGTTACATGGATTGTGGTGCAAAAAGTGAATTGAAAATTCATAAATATTATTTTATTGGTTGAGCTATTATTTTATTATTTCCTTAGGAGGCCCATTTTAGACCTCAAAGTTCCCCTAATGGTAACCAGGGTTCTGTAGAAGCTGCAGCAGGGGACAGGGTGGGAGAAAATTAGCTAGAGCTGGAGAACGACATGCCTAATCCACGATATCAGTACCATCTTCCCAAGCACAAGATAACTCATTCCGTCGCATGTTTGCAGAGTGAGAAACAAAGTTGTCGACAACTTGGCGACTAGGGCTTCACTCATGAGGGACAAAATTTGGGCATTAAACAACCTGAAATGGCTCAAGAGGTGGAACTACAGTTTCTACAACTAATTGTGGATAGATATAGTGAGGATTCTCGAGATCCCCGACTGGCGTGCGAAGTGGGAGATGGGAGAGGAGAGCTAGCACGCGGTTATGCATACCACATGGCCACTTTATGAGGGAACATGGTTTTAGGAGAAGGTACTACCGCTCACATAATATAATGATGGACGATAATGACAGCGGTTTCCAACTAACCATGTCAAAGCTATATGGGAAACAATGTTGTCATGTTAAGGGAGTTATGAAGGCCAGTGAGGGGAAAGGTGGCATTTTATCCCAGCATTTTATGGAGGAAGGTACAATAGACAGAGCTGCAGCACAGGAGTAGGTCAGAACGTTGAGTTCGCATCCCCTCACCTGGTATTTTCTTTGTCTTTTCACTATGCTTGTTGCTGCGAATGATGACGTTCCAAGGTGTTCAGCCTAGTATGTGTAACGCCCCTAGTTTTATGTTCTCCACGTTAGACACATGAACTTCAGTCCAAAGGGGAGTGGACCCCAATGGATAATCATTGTGTGGATGTAATTAATTAATTATTTATGAAAAATAAATAAAACATTTTCTGTGCATTATGACCAAATGAGATTTTTTAGATCACTTGCCAAATCCATGAGGTATGGAAAGAGCCTAAGACTTTCCCCAAGAATCTTTCAAAAAAAAGCCTTGAAAGAGTTTATTTCTAATTTAGATTTTTGAGGAAAAATCTAAATTTCCCCAATGATGTGGAGAGTAGTTGGGAAGAGGTAAAAAAAATCTGGAAAAGTAGAAAGTAGCTTTAAAGTCCCTAAATAAGGGAAGCCTAGGCAAACAGGAATCAAAGCATCCTATAATTATGGATGCAAAATTAGAAACAGGCTTTGGGGAGAGCATAATCTTAAATAAGCTACTTCAAAACAAGTTGAGGTTGGTCTGTTCTGGAGAGGGATCTCAGCCCGGGGGTGAGTTTTGGAGACAGAGGAACTCTAACGTTGGGAGGACTGGTCATCACAGAAGTGGTATGCACCTTAAATTTATGAATGATTAAAATAGATGTTGTTGGACAATTTTGATATATGTTGTAGCTATTATGTTGAACTAAGTTTATGAGATTTGTTATTCCTTTTATTTAAAAGAATTGAATAGAGGAAATAAATCCTCCAAAATTCTGTAGGGTAGTAGGAACAAACTCTAGGGAATACTATCAGCCAGAATCTCTAAACCATAGTCTGGTTTAAATTTGGAGATATTAAAATAATTCCTTAGAATAATTAAAGTGTAACTTTACTCTACTTCGAAAATAAATAGTTGTACGTATAGGAAAGATATATAGAATACTTAGTGCTATATTTCCTCATGCCTTTAAATTACGAGATTTAATTGATTAAATCCAGTAATTACAGTAGCATGGTAGAATAAGTTCAGAAATCCATCATCCACAATGTCAAAACCTGTACTAAGGTTTCGATCTGGAGATAGGAAATCTGATATTCTGTTTAAAGTATTATTAATTTCTACATTCTATCTAATTCAAGAAGTGAAGAACGGGATAGATAGAGCTAATAGAAATTTAAGATCCCAGTAAAGAAATTATGGTGAAAATTTAGTGAATATGTAAAATAGTTAACAAATAAAATTTTATTACTAATGAAAAATAGTTGATAGCAGAAAGGAACAAATATCCTTCTGAAATAAACATTCTACTTTCAGCCTAATAGCAAGTTACAGCTGTATCAGAATTTTTCTTAGATATTACAGAAAGGAAAACTACATATTATCGTATGGTACAATAATTCTACCAATATTATTGTAACTACATAAACATGTAAGGATACAAAGTGAAGCATAAAACTATAATAATATTTATCGGCTGATAAATATTATTCACAAGAAGTGAATGAGAAACCAGTTGTACTATAATATATATTTCATTCGATATAATAATTATTCTTAGAAAAATAGAACCAAACCTGAGTATGTAAATACAAGAAATTCTTTCAGAACTAAAATAACATTGACATGTTGGTAATTCTGAAACCGAATTAGAGATATTGGAGAAAAACTAAGAAATATCATAATTCTGCATTTGATCAAGAATATTTATCATCAAAGTGACTCTGGTCACAATTATTATGCTTTGTCCTAAATTTTATTTTAATAAGGCAATTTAGAACAAATAAATCTGGAATTGAAAATCTTAGAAATTATACAACTAATGTATATAGGTAAACATAACATAGATTGCCAAATGCAAGAATCTGGAAATTAAAATGGGAAAATTTAAAATACAGACAGAGTTGTAATAGGGTTAATGATCTATTTTGAATCATACTTATATGAGCAGATCTTTTAGAAAAAAAACTCCAAGACCATAAATAGTATATAAGGAGAAAGTCCGACATATACAAATTACAGTTGATTGTCAAAAATTGTTCAGGGCTCTTTCCCCTTAATGTAATAAATTGACATTTTAACAATTAAAAGAAATGTTTATACATAGAGTATTTGGAAATTATATTCGAGGCATAAACTCGATTTAATAACCAATAATTCCGGAAATTACGCATGTTTCTACTCTCCAAGTTTGAGGTGAAATTCGAAGAAACTGGGTAATGTGGACAGTAAACCCTGTACATCCAAGAACGAAAATATAAGGGTTACTGTATTAACCTACCTACGAAAATCGAAGAGGATCCTCAAATTTCTGAGCGATTACCAATACCTGCATTCATATCATTATAACGAAATTAATAACCAAGCAAGATTAAAGAGCATCAATGATAATAACGAGGGTAAAATCCTAGAAATAGGAGAGTTCAATACCTTACAAAAGTTGAGGAGATGAATGCCAAATTCTTCTCTTTCGAAGGAGAAGCAATCAAGCATTTCAATGAAAATTTTAAAACAATAACTTAAGGTGTATATGTAAGAGCAAGTAAATCGAACAATACTGGAAAAATTAAAATGATACTAAGAGAAAAAAAAAATTACCGTCGAGGAATTGTTGGCATGCTAACTACAATTCTAGGTATAGCAACCCAGGACGAATGGGGACCAAAGGATTTTATTGTCAAAATCTTCGTTCCCTTCCCTCAGAAACAACAGAGAAAAATATAAAACGTTGAGTAAGTCAAATAAAACATAGGGTTGCAAACAGAAAGATTATAAACACAAAGGAAGTGTATATCGAAGGGAAAAATCAATAAACTATCGAAATCTAAAGTAATAACTGGGAATAAAAGACATCGTTCCCAGTATATAAACATACTAATATATATTCTGTTGTATAGAAGAAAAATAAACCATGATAATGTCAACATACACCCTGTAAAGAGAATACAACGCACCAAGATATGGCATACCTGAAATGTGAAGTCGATGTGGTTGTGAAGAGAGGTAGAAGTCGAGGTCTACAATAGAATTTCTTGCTCGACACTGGAAAGACAGTCGCCAGAATAAAATGGGGCAAGGAAGATTATTTCCAGGAAGTAAAACTCAACTTTAAAACAACACCTCAAACCCTAATGCTCGAAAGAGCTCAACCGTCCGATTAAAAGTTGAAGCGTTAAATGGTATCGAGATGTGAGAAATTGTCACGTGAAAGTAAAGCCATAAGAAATCCCGAGAGGGAGATTTAATACTGTACAAAAATTAATGAACCTAGTACAGCTTTAATTCATCGTGGGACGAGCTATAAGTTTTGGAATTGTATTCTTTGATATCAAAATCTGCTAGGTACTCCGCGTACTAGTATTTCCAGCTAAGTAGTAAATGAAGATATATAAGTGTCAAGTCAAGAGTACAAGCCATAAAATCTCAAATACAACATCACATCAAGAGTGTAAATGCTCAGTACATACACAGTACATCAAGTAGTGTAAAATTAATAACATGTTATCGATCACATAAACCTTACGTTGAGTTTCCAAAATATATATGTGCAAACCAAAGCTTTACATTGCAAACTATGGCATAGAAAACCACTTAATGGTTAGTTCAAATGATGAACCGAATTGAAGTATTATTAAATTCTATGTATAAAGTTCTTGATAGTTTAATACATACCAATAATTGATTTGAGTAAAAATCGATATGTATATAGTTGCTACGTGGAAATATGCCACAATACGAACTTCTCCGAAGACAAATAGATGAGCCCTGTACTATTAACCATGCCATATAACTTTTACACCCAAGTTTGGATTATCAAAATCTCAAAACCTTATGTGAATAATGTAAAGAAAATAGGCATTCGTACTAGGTTAACCGAGAAGCACGAGTGAGATGCTAAAGGGCCTTCGTGTAATCGAAAAATTACCTAAGAAGGGACTTAGTGTAAATAAAACCTAGGTGATTAATACACCTAATGAATGGCATATAAACATTAAAATGCAAAATTAATATAGAAGTGAATATAGCGAATGAAGTTATATATAAATTTAATAATGGAGAATGTCCAATGCTACCTCGGGAGATAAACGAGTGGTACAATATATTTTTTACTAACCCATCTCACAAGATTTAATTGAGGTGATATGAATAGTGTTTAATAACGTTGATAAAGTTAATAGGGGCTCTTGAAAAGTGGGATGAGTCATACAAGGAATATTTTTCTGAATAGAGATAAATTTGCAAGAAAAAAAAAAGTTTCTGTGAAATTAAAGTCATTACCAAGGAGGTGTTACAAATGGTATCAAAGCTCATGCTAGAAACACTGGGCTATTGTTGTGCTCATTGTATAAAGGAAATATTTTTTTTTTTGAAAAAAAAAATATTTTGTTACTGATGTTGTTTGTTTTAGTGTAAAAAGGTACTGAAACTGAAAAGTCAATGGCTAAAGCAAATGAAATATATGTTGATCTGGGTGATGGATATAATATTCCAGATCCCAACGCTCCTTTCATGGCTAGGTTGCACAGGTTGCAATGGTATATGGCCAAGCTAAGAAGCCAGAATGACAGGTTGTCATTAGCCATTGACGAGCAGGAAAAGCTGATCAGAGAACTGACCTCGTGGAGCAGCCAAGAAGGTGAAGGTTCTAGAAAGAAGAGAAAAGGCAAGTTCTCAGATGATTCTGAGGAAGATGACACTACTAGACATCATTCTAAACAAAAGAAGGAATTACAGGGTGAATTCCAAAAAATTAAACCTCCCTCCTATGATGGGGAGAAGGAGGAAGATGTTGAGGCATGGTTGTTCAATATGATTATGTATTTTCAAGTCTATGAATATGGAATCAATCTGAAGGCCAGATTAGATATCTACCAGTTGCAGGGTAAGGCTACCTTGTGGCAGGAGGAGACAAAAATGGTTCATGCCATTGATGAAAAGACAGTGACTTGGGAAGATTTCCAAGCCAAGTTTAAAAACTGCTATTTGAACGAACGCTACTATGATGATAAAGCAAAGGAGTTCCATGAACTCAGATTGGGACAACTCACCATAGATGAGTTTGTCACCAAGTTTACAAATCTATTAAGGTGTGTTCCATAAATTTGTGAGGAGAAAGAAAAGGTACAAAGGTTTTTGAACTATTTTCCTGCTGTGTACAAGGAGAAAATAGAGTTTGATAATCCAAAAACTATGGACGAAGTGGTGAGGAATACTAGATTATGCTACCAGCAATTTAAAGGAAAGAGTGAACATAGAAAACGCTAGGTAAACAAGGGTGAATTCAAAGGAAAGAAACAAAAACCAGCGTACTTGAACAATTTTGGTAGGGATCATCAGCGGAAAAAATTTAACAAACCAAAGGAAATTCAAACTGCTCAATCGCAAGTGGGTTCAAAACAAATAAATGGGGGTAATAAGAAGCAAGGAACAGTTAAAATGTGGGAGCCTTTGAAATGTTGGGGTTACAGAGAATCTCATTTGTTGAGGGATTGTCTGGACATAAATATTCAAATGATTCTGAGAGGTAGAGAAGCTACCACAGTGAATGATACTGCAAGTAACATACCCACTATTAGTGCAGCCTTGGAGAACCAACAAGCAGAACACCAGGCTATCATGGTAGAGATGGAAGGTAAGATTGCTGACCAATATGTTACAGTTTTAATTGATCCAGGTGCTTCTTTGAGTTACATTAGTCCACAAGTTGTAGAGAAATGCAATCTCAAAAATGAAAAATTTCAACAGTCTTGGTTGGTCCAGTTAGCCACTGGCACCAAACGAAAAGTAACTCATAAGCTGCCTCAAACAGCAATTAAATTAAATTATTTTCAAACAGAAGTAAAATTAAACATTCTACCCTTAGGCTCATATGATTTGCTGATAGGAATGGACTGGTTAGAAAAGAAAAAGGCTATGCTGAATTGTTGGGATAAAACTCTACATTGCATAGATGAGGAAGGGAGACCCTTTATACTCAAAGGAAGACCAAAACCAATCTCTGTAAGACAAATATCAGCTCTGCAATAAAAAATAATAGCTAGAAAAGGATATGAAGTATATGTTGTACATGTTGAAGAATTAGGATAGAAACCTGAAGCAAACTTGCTAGACACTCTACCAGTGGTAAGATAATTTAAAGAAGTTTTCCCAAATGAGATTCCTCATCTTCCCCCCAAAAGAGAGATTAACTTTTCAATCGATTTGGTGCCAAGAGAAACACCCGTTTCCAGAGCCCCTTACTGGATGAGTCCCCTTGAACTTATGGAGTTAAAAATGCAATTACAAGAATTGTTGGATAAAGGTTACATCAGATGGAGTGTATCCCATTGGGGAGTACCGGTGCTATTCGTCAAAAAGAAGGATGGAACCATTAGAATGTGCATTGACTACCGTCAACTGAATAATTTGACAATAAAAAATAGGTACCCATTACCCAGAATAGATGATCTTTTTGATCAGGTGAGAGGGGCTTCAGTATTTTCTAAGATTGATCTAAGGACTAGTTATCACCAACTCAGAATTAAGGAGGAAGATATCAGTAAAACAACTTTTCGAACCAGGTATGGTCACTACTAATTTGTAGTCCTACCTTTTGGTTTGACAAATGCCCCTGCCACTTTTATGTGCTTAATGAACAACGTTTTGAATAATTACTTAGATAAATTCATACTAGTGTTCATAGACGATATTCTAGTCTATTCAAAAAGTGAGGAAGAACACAAAGAACACTTAAATATAGTTTTGCAGACTTTGAAAGAAAACCAGTTATATGCCAAGTTCAGTAAATGTGAATTTTATAAAGACAACATTCAATATTTGGGGCATATTATTTCTAAAGAAGGATTGGCTGTTGATCCTGAGAAAATAAAGGCTACTAGAGAATGGCCAGTGCCAACTGATGTTTCAGCAGTAAGATCATTTACGGGGATTTTAGGTTATTATCGAAGGTTTTTGGAAAGATTTTCTGTAATAGCATATCCCATAACTTCACTACAAAGAAAAGGCACCAAATTTGAGTGGACCGAAAAATGCCAAAACAATTTTGAACAACTAAAATTAAAACTTACTACAACTCTTATACTAAAAATTGCAGATCCTAACAAAGAGTTTGTTGTGTGCATGGATGCATGTAGAGAGGGATTGGGAGGAGTTCTATTGCTAGAAAATTCCATTACTGCATATGAGTCTAGAAAAATTAAGAAACATGAACAGAATTACAGTGTATATGATCTGGAATTGGCTGCTGTAATTCATGCCTTGAAGATGTGGCGACACTATCTTCTTGGGAGAAAATTTACATTAATGATAGATCATATTAGTCTCAAGTATTTCTTTTCTCAAACATACTTGAATGCTCGACAAGCTAGATGGCTGTATTTTCTGAGTGAATTTGATATGGACATAAAACATATGAAAGGGAAATAAAACAAAATTTTTAATGCGCTAAGTAGAAATGCTTGCCAAAACATAAGCAGCATTGGGAGTAGTGCTAGTTTTGACTTAGAAGAACTAGTTAAAAAGGTAGCCAATCAAGATGGATGGTCAAATAGAGAGAAAAAATCAGATTTTGGAAGATATGTTGAGAATATATGTGATGGATAGGTCATCAAAATGGGAAGACTACTTACATTTAGCCGAATTTGCTTACAGCAACAGCTATCAATCCTCCATGAAAATGAGTCCATTTGAAGCACTCTATGAAAGAATGTGCCGTACTCCTTTAAGTTGGAGCCAACCTGAGGATAAGCTAGTATTGGGGCCCGACACTATACAAGAAATGGAAAGGGTTGTCAAACAAATACAGAGAACGTCAATACAACACAAGATCAATAGAAGAATTATGCTGATAAGAAGCGAGTGAATCGAGAGTTCAAATTAGGGGATCATGTGTATCTACGTATTAAACCCAAAAAGAGCACACTTTATGCTGGAAGTTGCACAAAATTGGCTCCTAGATATTGTGGGCCTTTTGAGGTGTTAGAAAGGGTGGGACCAGTGGCTTACAAGCTGGCCTTACCGCCCCATGTTAAATTTCATGGTCTATTTCATGTTTCGTTATTAAAAAGATATGTACATGATGCTTCTCATATTTTTTATTGGAATGTGATACAGGTGGAACCATAAGGGGAGTTATTTCCAAAGCCGCTTCAAATATTTGAGTGGGAATAAATTGAATTGAGAAATCGAACAGTAGCTAGAGTAAAGGTGTAGTGGAAGCACTTTACTGCTGAAGAAGCTACGTGGGAAAGAGAAGCTGAGATGATGGAAAAATATCCATATCTATATTCAAAATAAACTCTAGTAGTTAGTTGTTAACACCAAGGATGGTGTTTTTTTTTAGAGGGGGAATATGTAACACCCCTAGTTTTATGTTTTCCAAGTTAGACACATGAAGTTCAGTCCAAAGGGGAGTGGACCCCAACGGATAATTATTGTGTGGATGTAATTAATTAGTTATTTATGAAAAATAAATAAAATATTTTCTATGCATTATGACCAAATGAGATTTTTGAGATCACTTGCCAAATCCATGAGGTATGGAAAGAGGCTAAGAATTTCCCCAAAAATCTTTCAAAAAAAAGCCTTGAAAGAATTTATTTCTAATTTAGATTTTTGAGGAAAAATCTAAATTTCTCCAATGATGTGGAGAGTAGTTGGGAAGAGGTAAAAAAAATCTGGAAAAGTAGAAAGTAGCTTTAAAGTCCATAAATAAGGGAAGCCTAGGCAAACAGGAATAAAAGCATCCTGTAATTCTCGACACAGAATTAGAAACAGGCTTTGGGGAGAGCATAAGCTTAAATAAACTACTTCATAATAGATTGAGGTCGATCTATTCTGGAGAGGGATCTCAGCTCGGGGGTGAGTTCTCGAGACAGAGGAACTCTAAGGTTGGGAGGACTGGTCATCATAGAAGTGGTATGCATCTTAAATTTATGAATGATTAAAATAGATGTTGTTGGACAGTTTTGATATATGCTGTAGCTATTATGTTGAACTAAGTTTCTGAGATTTTTTATTCCTTTTATTTAACAGAATTAAATAGAGGAAATAAATCTTCTAAATTTATGTAGGGTAGTAGGAAAAAACTCTAGGGAATACTATCAACCAGAATCTCTAAACCTTAGTCTGGTTTAAATCTGGAGATATTAAAATAATTCCCTAGAATAATTAAAGTGTAACTTTAATCTGCTTCGAAAATAAATAGTTGTATGTACAGGAAAGATATATATAATACTTAGTGCTATATTTCCTCATGCCTTTAACTTACCATATTTAATTGATTAAATCCAATAATTACAGTAGCATGGTAGAATAAGTTCAGAAATCCATCCTCCAGAATGTCGAAACTTGTACTAAGGTTTGGATCTGGAGATAGGAAATCTGATATTTTGTTTAAAGTATTATTAATTTCTACATTCTGTCTAATGCAAGAAGTGAAGAATAGGATAGATACAACTAATAGAAATTTAAGATCCCAATAGAGAAATTATGGTGTAAATTCAGTGAATATGTAAAATAGTTAACAAATCAAATTTTATTAGTGATGAAAAACAGTTGATAGCAGAAAGGAGCAAATATCCTTCTGAAATAAACATTCCACTTTCAGCCTAATAGCAAATTACAGCTGAATCAAAATTTTTCTTAGATATTACAGAAAGGAAAACTACATATTATTGTAGGTATTGATGCAGGCAGGGCCTGCAAACCCCATAATCTTTTATCTCTGTGAAACTATGCATATAAGAATGCATTGCAATCATTGCCCAATTAAGATTCCCATCTAGGCAATTTCATACATTTCCCAATTACGGAAGCTATCATATTGTTCACAACCAGAACCAACCATCTTCATGCAAATGTTTCCTCAAGAATGGAAACTTATCAAAACATAATATTCGAACACAATTCAATCCAAAATCAAAGCTTGAATTGTACATGCACCTTTTATCATTCCCAATCTAATTAACATTCAACGGTCTCATAATTTAGACCCATTACTTCTCATACACCATCACAATTACATTCACATATGTTGGATTCAATCAAAAGTCAACAAACAAATGCGCCCTTGGTTTTTTTAACAACACACCCAATTTCCAAAACGCTCCATAAATCAATGCCATCATCATCATCATGGAACTCCATCTATACATGAACTCTTGAATTGAGAAACTAACCCCATGCACTACAATTTCTCATGTTTACAAATTCATTGACAACTTAATAACACTGTTCGGCTTGTATGTGCGCCTTTCACCAAGCTCATGATGATCCAAGTGGATATTGGTGGTAACCCGCCTATTCCACTTGGGGTTCCACCATTGTCTATTTCATTTTCTCATTTTCGGCACAGTTTATTATTTTTAGCAGTTTTTCGGGTCCTAAACTTTCGGAGCCGTTTTGAGGCCCTAAACGATGTTTTCTGGGAAAATGGAGAGCAACATGGGTCCATGGATCAATGTTGCTCATTCCAAATTTTTAGTCCTCGGATAGGTCTTTCTAACGAGGTATGTTACGTGTCAAACGGAGATCATATGCCAAAGTTACGCCCCTAGGAAGTTGAAACACCAATTTACCCAAACGGGGCCCATAGTTTTGGCGCTTCATCTCCTAGGGTTAGGGTTTTGGCTGTTTAGGATTTCCCATTGTTTCTAAATAATAAATAGGCCCTCGAGCCTCATTGTAACTCAGTTCAGAGGCCTGTAGCCGCCACATCTCTTCTCAGAGATAGCTACCGGCGCCCTAGCTAGTTTTATTTCCATTCTGTCTGTAAGCAAATTTCAGTTCTTTGATATTAATGAAATGAAGTGTTATTTCCGCTGCATCTCTGTATTTATGTTTATATTTTTATTCTGTTGCGTTCCTGCATAAATCTGGATCAGTGGTATTAGAGCGGTCTGCTTTTTCTCCATCCTTCTTTGCATGTCCCCAACGAGGTCGGGGTATAAGGAGCTAGGGCTCGATCTGGTGGAACCTTTGCAAGATCAACCTCGCAAACCTCAACGGACGCCCATGGGGGACGAAAAGAAAGATGAGGGAGCAGGAGATCCTATCAAAATATTGCTCAAGGAGGCCCTCGAAAGACAAAGGAACGTGATGATGGATAACTTTGCTCAGATCCTTCAACGGCTACCCACCGGCGGCGCATCTGCATCCAGCAGCCACTCTGGAGGCACGACTCCTTTTAAGGTACAAGTAAATTTTGACATTCCCATATTTGAGGGTCAAATAGACGCAGATGTTGTAGATAGGTGGTTGAATCTATTAGAAGGATATTTCTCTGTTCATGACTTTTCAGACCGGGAGAAGATTATTTTTGCACTCCTCAAAGCTACCCCCCATGTTAAGGACTGGTGGGAAACCTACTGTGAGAACAAGGACCAGACAGAACCCTCTCTATTCTCAGCCATACCAACTTGGAATTCTTTCCGAGATGTCGTCAAGGAATAGTACTATCCCGTGAGGAAATATGAGGACAAGTACATACAATGGACCACGCTGCGACAACAAAGGGATCAAGATGTGCATGAGCTGACGAATCTGTTCCATACCCTGCACACAAAGTTGGGTATCAAAGATTCAGAGAAACATCTGGTGCTAAAGTATCATAGCTTTCTACACAAATACATTCAGGAGGAAATGGAGTTCCTTGACATCTCCTCGCTTGGTACGGCATACCGGTATGCTGCCAAGATTGAGCAGAAATTCAAGCAGAAGAAGCGAGACTTTGGACCTGCGAATCAAAATCAAGGGAAAGGTGCTTCCAAACCGGAGAACAAAAGCCAAGGCATGGCGGCTAAAGACAACTCATCGAAGCCACAAGAAAAGAACAGCACCGCAAAGCCAAAGAAGGATACGAGAAAGTGGTGTGAGTTCCATAAGAGCTCCACTCACAACACAAGTGAGTGTTGGGCCAAGCAGTCGCTAGTGGCCGAGATGAGGGCTTCTGAGTCAGATGCATGCTCTGACTCCGAATCAGAACCTAAAAAGGTGAATGAAAAAGGGAAACAGATTATTGATGTGGAGCCCAACGCCACTGTTGCCACTGCAAAGATCCAAAAGGAGGAACCGGAAGATACAGAGGAGGAGGAACGTCTCTTCCACTCCCAAATGTGGGTAAAGGGCTCCTTGGTACAGTTCATTGTCGACAATGGGAGCCAAAAGAACCTCATTTTAGCAGACACCGTGAAGCAGTTGGGCTTGTCGACCACAGCTCACCCACATCCATACACCATCGGGTGGCTTCACCAAGGACAATATCTCCGCGTCAGCCGGCAGTGTCGCCTTCCCTATAGCATCAAGCCCTTCACGGATGAGGTATTATGTGACGTTGCTCCTATTGATGTTTCTGATGTATTATTAGGACAACCATACTTGTGGAAGCGTCATGCTGTGTATGAGTCTCGGCCTCGTGCCGTTATTGTTACTTTGGGAAATAAGTTGTACAGGATACCAGAGGTACCACCTCCTGCCGCTATCTCTTTGGTTACTGCAAAACAATGTAGTAAGCTCATTTCCCAAACCAGGAAATTCGTTTTCCTGATGATCCGCCCCCAGGGCAAGAAGAAGACCGTGGCCACGACCTCCAGACAGGGCCCCTCTGCACGACAACAACAAATGGATAAGGTCGTGGAGGAGTACGGGGACATCTTCACCTCACCCACAGGGGTTCCTCTGCACTGCCAGGTCAAGCACCCGATTGATCTGACCCCAGGTGCGCCACTACCCAATGGACCGATCTATCAACGCTCTGTTCTGGAAAATGATGAAATCAAGAGGCAGATTCAGGAGCTGTTGCAGAAAGGTCACATCAGACCAAGTTCATCGCCCTGTGGGAGCCCGATCGTGTTGGTACAGAAGAAGGATGGGACGTGGAGACTCCGTATTGACTATCGGGCGCTGAACAAGATCACTGTCCGGAATAGGTACCCAATCCCACGGATTGATGACCTTCTGGACCAACTCAAAGGTGCAAAATATTTCAGCAAGATCGACCTGAAGTCTGGGTATCACCAGGTACCAATTGAACCCTCTGATGTGTGGAAGATTGCCTTCAAAGCCAAGGAAGGCCTTTTCGAATGGCTGGTCATGCCTTTCGGGTTGACGAATGCTCCCGCCACCTTCATGAGGATGATGGATGACATCTTGCGGCCATTCACCAACTCATTTGTAGTGGTGTACTTGGATGATATTTTGATCTTCAGCTAGACTTGGGAAGAGCACCTTCACCACATCCGACAAGTACTTCAAACACTGCGGCAACACAAGTTGTGTGCCAATTTGGAGAAGTGCACTTTTGGCATGACCCAAGATCAATATCTAGGATACATTATTGATGAAAGGGGGGTGCATGTGGATCCAGCCAAGATCCAAGTCATTCGGGATTCGCCAGCCCCAACCACTATAACAGAGCTTCGCAGCTTTCTGGGTCTTGCTAATTTCTATCAGAGGTTCATGTTGGGATTCTCTCATATCACTTGGCCCTTGAGTCAAGTCACCAAGGGAGGAGCGAGAGCAAATTTTTTTTGGTCGGAACCTCAACAGAAGGCGTTCACAGAACTGAAAAACCGCCTTTGTTCTGCCCCAGTGCTCACTTTACCAGACTTGCAACAGCCATTTGAGATCGAGACAAATGCCTCTGACTATGCTATTGGGGCAGTTCTTACTCAACAGGAACATCCAGTGGCATTTCATAGTGAGACATTGTCTGACACAGTTCACAAGTACCCCACATATGACAAAGAAATGTACTCCATTATGCAAGCTTATCGACAATGGAAGCATTACATTTTGGGGAAGGAAACAATCATCCACACAGACCACAGGCCCCTGCAGTTCATACAGAGACAAGGGAAGTTGCAAAATGATCACCATCAGAAGTGGTCTACATATCTGCAACAGTTTCATTTGAACATCAAGTATAAGAAGGGTAGCACCAATCATGTTGCAGACTGCCTCAGCCGACCACCGATCATGGCGCTCACCACTGTGCTCAACTCTTGTGGGCACGAGACTTCTGATTGGCCGCTTCTCTATGAGAGTGACCTAGAATTCGGCCAAACTTACAAGGCACTCTTGGGGGGTACGCAAGTTCCAAATTTTCACCTCCAAGATGCACTTTTATGTCACATGGGACACCTTTGTGTTCCTTCAAGCGAGCGTGCCAAGATGATATGGGAAGCACAATATAGTCGAGTCATTGGGCATTTTGGGGTCGAGAAAACAATAGCAATCCTGCAGAAGTATTTCTATTGGCCGAACCTTCGAAAGGATGTCAAGAAGCACATCAGATCCTGCACTGCTTGTGCCATTGCCAAACAGACCATCAAGAAGCAAGGCCTATATACTCCTCTACCTACCCCTAGTCGACCTTGGGAATCCATCTCCATGGATTACATGTCGGGCCTGCCTTCTACTAAGCAGGGAAATGACTGTGTTTTTGTGGTCGTCGACAGATTCTTGAAGATGGCCATTATGGCGGCCTGCAAGAAGAATATCACAGCAGAAGCCACCGCTAAACTCTTCTTTGAACGAGTGTGGGTGCACTTTGGGATCCCACAGTCTATCATATCAGATCGAGATAGCAGGTTCCTCAGCACATTTTGGTCCAGCCTCTGGTCAATGTTGGACACAAAGCTCACCAAGTCCACAAATTTCCATCCCCAAACAGATGGCCAGACAGAGGTCGTCAACAGAATGATTGTACACATTCTGCGCATGTACAATTCAAAGCATCCACGCACATGGGACGAGAGCCTTCCTTATGTACAACATAGTTATAACCGGGCTCTCCACAGTTCAATTGGCCATAGCCCCTTTCAGGTGGGCTTGGGATTCCAGCCACTATGTCCCATTGACGTAGCCATGCCATTTGCAGCTGCTCAGGCCAATTCAGCTCATGTCCAGTCTGAAGTTGACAAAGCCAGTAGCTTCATCGAGCGGATTCAACACATCCGCCAACAGGTTCATGATATATTGGATAGATCCAATGCCAAGTACAAGCAACGCCATGATCAACACCGGGTGCCACACAACTTCCAGGTGGGTGACAAAGTATGGCTACATTTGCAGAAGGAGCGCCTCACTGGACCCCACCGCAAGATTCGCCCGCTCCGATACGGGCCGTACACCATCACCAAGGCTGTTGGGAACAATGCATTCGAGCTCAGTATTCCACCATTCCTTGGTCTGCACCCAATCTTCAATGTGGATCGCCTTCGTCCTTACTTCCCACCTCTACTGGACACCTCGGACATTGCAGAACAACTCACACCAACTGAGTTAAATCTAGACTGCATGGAACATGCCACCATAGATTGCATCATGGACATGCAAATCAAGAACACTCGCCAGCAGAAGATCCAACTATATCGGGTTGTCAAAGCTGGCCAACTCCTGCACCAAGGAAAGTGGTTCACCAAGGACCAAGTTCAGCAGAAATTTCCTCATCTCATGGAGGAACTTAACGCAATGGGAACCATTGCTTCCTAAGGGGGGAGGAATGATCCAAGTGGATATTGGTGGTCACCCGCCTATTCCACTTGGAGCTCCACCATTGTCTATTTCATTTTTTCAGTTTCGGCACAGTTTATTATTTTTAGCAGTTTTTCGGGTCCTAAACTTCCGGAGCCGTTTTGAGGCCCTAAACGACGTTTTTTGGGAAAACAGAGAGCAACATGGGTCCATGGACCGATGTTTCTCATTCCAAATTTGTAGTCCTCGGATAGATCTTTCTAACGAGGTATGGTACGTGTCAAACAGAGATCGTATGCCAAAGTTACGCCCCTGGGAAGTTGAAACACCAATTTACCCAACCGGGGCCCATAGTTTTGGCGCTTCATCTCCTAGGGTTAGGGTTTTGGCTGTTTAGGATTTCCCATTGTTTCTAAATGATAAATAGGCCCTTGAGCCTCATTGTAACACAGTTTAGAGGCCTGTAGCCGCCACATCTCTTCTCAGAGATAGCTACCAGCGCCCTAGCTAGTTTTATTTCCATTCTGTCTGTAAGCAAATTTCAGTTCTTTGATATTAATGAAATGAAGTGTTATTTCCGCTGCGTCTCTGTATTTATGTTTATATGTTTATTCTGTTGTGTTCCTGCATAAATCCGGATCACATGACCGCACAATCCATAGAAGATTTCGATAGCAATTTGAATTCAAATTTCATACCTGTATAACTACGCCCTTGACCAGGAGTAGACTCCATTCCATTGCGTTCAACTTCGTTCACACATTTCTGCAAACAGTTTTCTGCTATGGCAATTACAAAACTCAGATTTAAGCCACAACATACCTCTCAAAAATTCAACAGTGCTCTCCCTTCTACCACATTTCCAGAGCATTTTCTCTGCATTCGATCTTTAAACAAATTCCTTTGCGTTTTAATTAAACTGCGCCAACCATAAATTCAATTTCTCAAAACCGATATATCAATCCAAGTTTGATCGATGTCCAGACCTCTTTCAAGATGATCGATCTTTATTCAAATGTCCACTTGGTCTCTGCACCCTTTCTGCGTTCCATTTTGTTCCTACATCACTCAACAGTACCATCAGATTCAAAACCAAATGAACATAAAAATCGATTTCCTCATTCAGCAAAAATACATTCAATTTAATTCCACGCTGTATATAACACAATTCCATTTCGATTTCCATCAATCAAACACTACGGAGTAAATGAATTCAGAACCGGATTTTGTTTCCACTGAGTTGAATTCATTCCTGCGCTTTCAACATATATTAAATCCCCATCGAATTGATTATTTTGAATGTCAGAGATAAATCAGTTCCATTGATTTTACTTTAAAAACAGGCCAAAGCACAGTTTTATATTGCTGCTCTCAATGTTGACTTATACAAATGATGCCACTCCATACCACCGGCAGAGTCAACAACTATGTATTGCAATTTAATACAGAACCAACATAATTTCAAATTCTCCTGTAAACAGCTTCAATAACGTCGCCATATATCATGTCAACCTTTGTATTTGGATAGAAGACCAACGCATTAATAATAGTGATTCACAATTTATTCATACCCAATTCAGCGCAGTTGACACGCAGACAGTTTTGTATTGGTTTTTTTTTTTTAACACCATTGACATTGATTATTCAAATCTGCGCCAAAGCAATGCTATAGCCCTTCAACCTATTACAGCTGAACAACATCAAACTTATGTGTAGAGTTTTTTTACAAAACTTATTCAACGTTTTCCTGCCAAAATCAGACATGGCAATGCCATATATAATTGAAAGTTCACATTTCATTCACTCAGATTCATAAAATCGATCTATACATATAACTTTGGAAAACACTTTCATATAAACACACCGAAATCACTTACAGACTTTTATCTTGGCCAGATATTTGAGATCGATGGCCCTTCACATATTTCCCGAAGGCTTGCAAGTAGAAACCTGCTTTCTACTCACACCCTCACTCTTTCTTCAACCATTCAAGTGTCTATTCCTTTCAAAACCACTCATATTTATACATGGATAATGCATTTAATTCACTCAAAATATCTCTCCACCTAACCCTCAACTAATCAAAAAAGTCCCTTACATATAAATCCTAATCCCAAATTTTGCTCCTAATCTATTTCTCTCATGTCCTTTTATTTAATAAAAGAATATTTACATAATCCTCACTTTTCATAATTATCTCCTATTTTATTAAAAATAACAAATTAATTAAGAAAATATTAAAAATGTCACACCCCCCTTTTCTAACATATTTACAAATGAAAAATGGCCTTGATGCTCCTGCATCAGACTCCCAACGTTAAAATAATCATGATCGCCTAATCATGTGTTCGGATCTGTGTATTCCTGGATCCCATATCTTGTGCTACAACTTCCCATTTGTCGTTGCTTCTTTCTGATGTTCTTCTGCAGGTCTCCGCACTTTATGTTGCATTTCCCCACTGGCTGTGCTCTCACAATCCTCTGCTGTCTTTCTTTTGCTGCTTCTCCTTTGTCTTACTGCTGCTGGTCTCTTTCGAGATTCTTTCATCATCAGTCTTCTAATACTTTCAATCTCTCGGTCCAATAAATATCCCCGCTGTTGATTTCTTGCTGTCTACTGAGCTAAGACGACTTGCTCAGTTTTTAATTTCGCTATTTGTACTGTCACTTGCTGACGTCTTGCTTCTATGCTTGTTTCTGTTCTGACTGCCACCCGATCATCCATGCCCTCTTGTCTTCTGGAACAGAAAACTTCTTCTCCCTTCATTTGACTGCTCAACTGAGTCAAATATTCTCTAGTACCTGCAACAATACCTGCATTCACAAAACACTTGTTAGAATAAAAATCATAAGGCCTCAGTGCCATACTTCCCACTGCCAGCACTTCAGTATGCTGATCCCAATCATTCTTGAGACTATCAGTTAGTCTCTCCTCGATTTCATCTTCTTCGAGAATACCTCTGTGTTCTGGAACCTCTTTATTTCCATTCATCTCTGTCTTTATACTCTGAACACTTATCCTCTGTGCTTCTAGTCTCTGCTCCAGGACATTTAAGTCATGCCATAAACCTGTCATCTCCTTTGAGAAAATTTCTGTGCACTCTTCACTACCTTCACAAGCCAAGATTTCAGTTGTCACCATCTCTCCATCTATCATCAAAACATAATTCTGATCCTCAACTTCTGCAATAAACTCAGTTATCTGTCCATCACTTTTTAATTGGCCATTTAATAAAAACAATTTGTCATTATCAGAATCATGTATCATCCCTGCATTCATACACAACTCTTCAGTTTGAAAACTACAAGTTTCAACAACTTTAACAGTCCGTTCATATACCAAATCTTCCAGCTGATCCTCTTCTTCATTCACATGAACTTCTTCCTGTACTGTAATAGCAAAAGCATCACTGCTTTCTTCTTCAAAGTACTTATCTCCCGAAAGGTTCTTTTCCATGCTTGTGACAGCTTCACAAGATTGCGCATCCTCCTGAACACCTGTAACCAAATCAAAATTATCAGCTACAGAAATACAAGAGTTCACATTATCCAGCTGATCTGGATCTACCCAATAACTCAAGAAATCATTAATGATCTCCTCCTTTGTTTCATTAATGGAAACCTCCTCTTCCAACTCAGCAGCTCTTAGTTGCATACATTTCAACTGTACCTCCATCATCTGCTCGAGCTTCCTCTGGAAATACTTCACACAATTTTCCATACCTTCACTAGCTCTTGACCAATCATCAGCTGGTCCTTCTCTTTCTGCACCAACATTCTGATTAGACTCCTTCGTCTTCATTTCCTCCTGAGATCTTGCTATCTCAGCATCAATCTGAACAACCTTCAAATTCAATTCTCTCTCCTGAACAAACTCTAAAGCTTTCTCATCTCCCTATACTATACCTGCAAACATACACAACTTATTAGTTTTAAAACTACAAGACTTTTCAGTCTTGACTGCTTCCTCTAATACTTCCTTCTGAACAAATCTGCATTTGGAATCTTCAAATTCCATCTCTGGCTCAAGAACTCTAAGTTCTTTCTTCAATAAATAAATCACACTTTGCCTCAACTTCACCTGCAATGGTCACCAAATCACTCTCTTTCCCTTCAGTGGAAAGATCCATCCTCTATTCTGGTTTTCTTTCTCTTGCAGCCATTCTTCTAGTACCTGCAATTGTACCTTCATTACTGCAATATCTCTTTCTCGGACTTCATCAGTCATCTCATCTCTGTGGCATTCTTCTGAACCTCTTTTCTGATCCTCCATGATCATCTTCTCCATGAGTTCCTCACTCACCATGAGTTGCACTAGCCTCTACGACAGCAATCTCTTCTGCTGTCACTTACCTCACCAAGCTCTCCTCACTCAGTCTTTTGGTAAGTACTTGGTTCACTGCCTCTGGAACCTCTTGAGCACTCCTCTTCTCTCTCTCTAGGCTATCTCTTCAACTCACCTTCTCCTTCAGGACACTGCAATTTTCCTCCCTATCCAGCCTTTCGCTGAATGTCAGGTTCACTGCCATCATCTTGTCTGCAACCATAAACTTCAATCATAAATTTCAAATCAGAAAATCATCTCACCTTTAAGATATTGCAGGATCTTGTCCTTTCTTCGTTTATGCCATCCTGTTCACTTCATTTGTGTAGTTTGCATATCAGACTTAGAATCATATTCAAATAAAACACCATTCAGTTTTCAACAAAACCTTCTTGCATTCATTCAGAAAAAAAAAAAAACCAAACATATTCCATTTCAACAGAGCCAAGGTCTGATACCAAAAATGATGCAGGCAGGGCATGCAAACCCCAGAATATTTTATCTCTGTGAAACTATGCATATAAGAATGCATTGCAATCATTGCCCAATTAATATTCCCATCTAGGCAATTTCATACATTTCTCAATTACGGAAGCTATCATATGGTTCACAACCAGAACCAACCATCTTCATGCAAAAGTTTCCTCATGAATGGAAACTTATCAAAACATAAGATTCAAACACAATTCAATCCAAAATCAAAGCTTGAATTGTACATGCACCTTTTATCATTCCCAATCCAATTAACATTCAACGGTCTCATAATTCAGATCCTTTACTTCTCATACACCATCACAATTACATTCACATATGCTGGATTCAATCAAAAGTCAAAAAACAAATGCGCCCTTGGTTTTTTTAACAACACACCCAATTTCCACAACGCTCCATAAATCAATGCCATCATCATCATCATGGAACTCCATCTATACATGAACTCTTGAATTGAGAAACTAACCCCATGCACTACAATTTCTCATGTTTACAAATTCATTGACAATTTAATAACACTGTTCGGCCTGTATGTGCGCCTTTCACCAAGCTCATGACTGCACAATCCATAGAAGATTTCGATAGCAATTTGAATTCAAATTTCATACCTGTATAACTATGCCCTTGATCAGGAGTAGACTCCATTCCATTTCGTTCAACTTCATTCACACATTTCTGCAAACAGTTTTCTGCTATGGCAATTACAAAACTCAGGCTTAAGCCACAACATACCTCTCAGAAATTCAACAGCGCTCTCCCTTCTACCACATTTCCAGAGCATTTTCTCTGCATTTGATCTTTAAAAAAATTCCTTTGCGTTTTAATTAAACTGCGCTAACCATAAATTCAATTTCTCAAAACCGATATATCAATCCCAGTTTGATCGATGTCCAGACCTCTTACAAGATGATCGATCTTTATTCAAATGTCCACTTGGTCTCTACGCCCTTTCTGCGTTTCATTTTGTTCCTACATCACTCAACAGCACCATCAGATTCAAAACCAAATGAACATAAAAGTCGATTTCCTCATTCAACAAAAATACCTTCAATTTAATTCCACGTTGTATATAACACAATTCCATTTCGATTTCCATCAATCAAACACTACGGAGTAAATGAATTCAGAACCGGGTTTTGTTTCCGTTGACTAGAATTCATTCCTGCGCTTTCAACATATATTAAATCACCACCGAATTGATTATTTTGAATGTCAGAGATAAATCAGTTCCATTGATTTTACTTTAAAAACAGGCCGAAGCACAGTTTTATATTGCTGCTCTCAATGTTGACTTATACAAACGATGCCACTCCATACCACCCGCAGAGTCAACAACTATGTATTGTAATTTAATACAGAACCGATACAATTTCAAATTCTCCTGTAAACAGCTTCAATAACGTGGTCATATATCATGTCAACTTTTGTCTTTGGACAGAAGACCAACGCATTAATAATAGTGATTCACAATTTATTCATACCCAATTCAGCGCAGTTGACAGGCAGACAGTTTTGTATTGGTTTTTTTTTTTTTAACATCATTGACATCAATTATTCAAATCTGCGCCAAAGCAATGCTACAGCCCTTCAACCTATTACAACTGAACAACATCAAACTTATGTGCAAAGTTTTGTTACAAAACTTATTCAACGTTTTCCTGCCAAACTCAGACATGGTAATGCCATATATAATTGAAAGTTTGCATTTCATTCACTCAGATTCATAAAATCGATCTATACATATAACTTTGGAAAACACTTTCATATAAACACACCGAAATCACTTACAGAATTTTATCTTGGCCAGATATTCGAGATCGATGGCCCTTCACAAATTGCCCGAAGGCTTGCAAGTAGAAACATGCTTTCTACTCACACCCTCACTCTTTCTTCAACCATTCAAGTGTCTTTTCCTCTGAAAAACACTCATATTTATACATAGATAATGCATTTAATTCACTCAAAATATCTCTCCACCTAACCCTCAACTAATCAACAAAGTCCCATACATAGAAATCCTAATCCCAAATTTTGCTCCTAATCCATTTCTCTCATATCCTTTTATTTAATAAAAGAATATCTACATAATCCTCACTTTTCATAATTATCTCCTATTTTATTAAAAATAAAAAATTAATTAAGAAAATATTAAAAATGTCACACCCCCCTTTTCTAACATATTTACAAAAGAAAAATGGCCTTGATGCTCCTGCATTAGGTATAATAATTCTACCAATATTATTGTAACTACATAAACATGTAAGGATACAAAGTGAAGCATAAAACTATAATAATTTTTATCGACTAATAAATATTATTCACAAGAAGTGAATGAGAAACCAGTTGGACTATAATATATATTTCATTCGATATAATAATTATTCCTAGAAAAATAAAATCAAACCTCAGTATGTAAATACAAGATATTCTTTCAGAACTAAAATAACATTGACATGTTGGTAATTCTCAAACCGAATTAGAGATATTCGAGAAAAACTAAGAAATATCATAATTTTGCATTAGATCAAGAATATTTGTCATCAAAGTGACTCTGTTCACAAGTATTATGCTCTGTTCTAAATTTTATTTTAATAAGGCAATTCAGAACAAATAAATCTGGAATTGAAAATCTTCGAAATTATACAACTAATGTATATAGGCAAACATAACAAAAATTGCCAAATGCAAGAGTCTAGAAATTAAAATGGGAAAATTTAAAATATGGACAGAGCTTTAATAGGGTTAATGATCTATCTTGAATCGTACTTATATGAGTAGATCTTTTAGAAAAAAAAAATTGAAGACCATAAATAGTATATAAGGAGAAAGTCTGACATATACAAATTATAGTTGAGTGTCGAAAATTGTTCATGGCTCTTTCCCCTTAATGTACTAAATTGAAATTTTAATAATTAAAAGAAATTTTTATACACAGAGTATTTGGAAATTATATTCGAGACACAAACTCGATTTAATAACCAATAATGCCGGAAATTACGCATGTCTCTACTCTCCAAGTTGGAGGTGAAATGCAAAGAAACTAGGTAATGTGGACAGTAAACCCTATACATTCAAGAACGAAAATATAAGGGTTACTGTATTAACCTACCTACGAAAATTGAAGAGGATCCTCAAATTTTTGAGCAATTACCAATACCTGCGTTCATATCATTACAATGAAATTAATAACCAAGAAAGATTAAAGAGGGTCAATCATAATAACAAGGGTAAAATCCTAGAAATAGGAGAGTTCAATACCTTACAAAAGTCGAGGAGATGAACGTCGAATTGTTCTCCATCTAAGGAGAAGTTGTCAAGCATTGCAATGAAAATTGTAAAACAATAACTTAAGGTGTAAATGTAAGAGCAAGTAAATTGAACAATACCGGAAAAATTAAAACAATACTACGAGAAAAAATTTTTTACCGTGGAGGAATTGTTGGCATGCTAACTACGATTCTGGGTATAGCGACTGAGGACGAATGGGGACCAAAGGATTTTATTGTCAAAATCTTCATTCCCTTGCCTCGGCAACAACAGAGAGAAATATAAAACAGAGTAAGTCAAACAAAACATAGGGTTGCAAACAGAAATATTATAAGCACAAAGGAAGGGTATATCGAAGGGAAAAATCAATAAACCATCGAAATCTAGAGTAATAATTGGGAATAAAAGACATTGTTCCCAGTATATAAACATTGTAATATATATTCTGTTGCATAGAAGAAAAATAAACCATGATAATTTTGACATAAACCCCTACAAAGAGAATACAACGCACCAAGATATGGCATACCTAAAATGTGAAATTTATGTGGTTGTGAAGAGAGGTTGACGTTGAGGTCTACACCAGAATTTCTTCCTCAGCACTAGAAAGACAGTTGCCGAACTAAAATGGGGTGAAGAAGATTCTTACCAGGAAGGAAAGCTCAACTTTAAAACAACACCTCAAACTCTAATGCTCGAAAGAGCTCATCTGTCTGATTGAAAGTTGAAGCGTTAAATGGTATCGAGATGTGAGAAATTGTGACATGAAAGTAAAGCCATAAGAAATCCCGAGAGGGAGATTTGATACTATACAAAAATTAATGAACCCAGTACACCTTTAATTCATCATGGGATGAGCTATAAGTTTCATAATTGTATTCTTTGATTTCAAAATCTACTAGGTACTCCGCGTACTAGTATTTCCAGCTAAGTAGTAAATGAAGATATATAAGTGTCAAGTCAAGAGTACGAGCCATAAAATCTCAAATACGACATCACATCGAGAGTGTAAATGCTCAGTACATATACAGTACATCAAGTAGTGTAAAATAAATAACACGTTATCGATCACATAAACCTTACCAACCGGGTTTAATTTCCAAAATATATATGTGCAAACCAAAGCTTTACGTTGCAAACTATGGCGTACAAAACCATTTAATGGTTAGGCCAAACGATGAACCGAATTGAAGTATTATTAAAGTCTATGTATAAATTTCTTGATAGTTTAATACATACGAATAATCAATTTGAGTAAAATTCAATATGTATATAGTTGCTAAGTGTAAATATGCCACAATACGAACTTCTTCGAAGAAAATTGGATGAGCCCTGTACTATTAACCATGCCATATAACTTTTACACCTAAGGTTGGATTATCAAAATCTCATAACCTTGCATGAATAATGTAAAGAAAATAAGCGTTCGTACTAGGTTAACCGAGAAGCATGAGTGAGATGCTAAAGGGCCTTCGTGTAATAGAAAAATTACCTAAGAAGCAACTTAGTGTAAATAAAACCTAGGTGATTAATACACCTAATGAATGGCATATAAACATTGAAATGCAAACTTAATATAGAAGTGAATATAGCGAATGAAGGTATATATAAATTTAATAATGGAGAATGTCCAATGCTAGCTCGGGAGATAAACGAGTGGTACAATATATTTTTTATTAACCCATCTCACAGGAGTTAATTGAGGTGAGATGAATAGTGTTTAATATCATTGATAAAGTTAATCGGGACTCTTGAAAAGTGGGATGATTCATACAAGGAATATTTTTCTGAATAGAGATAAATTTGCGAGAAAAAAAAAATTCAGTGAAATTAAAGTCATTACCAAGGAGGTGGTACAATATGTTCTTCGTCTTTTCACTAGACAGTAGTTAATAGCTCCTTTAATAACTCAAAATTGTTCGGACATTATTGAGTCCATTTAAAGACTTGTCCTGTCCCCTGTAGGGAGGTAATAGGAAAAGCTATTTTGGAGAATCCATTGATCAATCGTCGGTAGTAACTAGCCAAACCCATAAATGAGCATATGTTAGCTACGTTGTTTGGGACCCTCCATTCGCAAATTGTCTCTATCTTTTCTAGGTCCACAAAAATTCCTTCAACAGAAATTACATGACCAAAATATTGGATCGGTTCCTTAAAGAAGTCACACTTACTAAACTCAACATGGAGTTGATGTTCTCTTAGCATTCTCAGTACAATGCCCAGATGTTCCTTGTGTTCTTTTATATTCTTGGAGTAAATTAATATATCATCAATGAAAATTAAAACGAATTTATCTAAGTATGGATGAAAAATTCAAGACAAATATAAATGTCCTTCATGGTAATCCAAGACAAATTGAGCTATCATTTCCTATCCTTTCTTTCTGTTTCAAATATGTAATTGTATATATTGCTTTTTTTTTTTATTAAGTTCTCTTTCTCTTTAAAAAGTGATCTAACATACTTGAAATAAGAAAAAGAAATATTATCCTTTATTTAAAAAGCTACACCTTCTTCTTTTTTTCCCTCTCTTTTTACGTTTTTAATTTTTACCTATACCTGTGTTTACGTTTTTAATCTTTTCCTTTGACTTTTATTGGATTAATTAGGAAACAAAAAGCCTATTTATATACCCAAACTATTTGAGAAAACAAGCATCTAGGAGAAAACGTAACAACATCTATGCTCTTCTGTCTCTATATATGAATAAATATTAATGTCAGAAAGTTTTATTTGTTTTATTTTTATGAATATTCGCTATTAGCATTGATTAAAGTAGGTATTATACAGATGTATGTTCAAAGCAGGAAGATAGCTTTTCCTCATGTTTTGTTTGTTTGTTTGTTTTTTTTTTTTTTAATTTGTAAGTTTGGTAGAGCTTTTTCATTTTTTTATTTATCCAAAAATAAGCAGGTTTACCTATCAAAACATGATTGTCTCAACCTGTTGGAGGGAAACCAGGTATGTTGGTCATTTTAACGAGTTAAAAGCCATCTAGTATTGAATTTTTTTTTTTCTTCCTATAAACTATTGACAACATACTATTATATCTATCAAAGTCTCACAACAAACTGTAAATATAAATGCTATCTGATAAAAACATGAACAATCAAAAGAGGAATAAACTGGTGTAGGGTCTTTGACACTGGACCTCGGCATATCTACTTGATGCAGCGTTTAAAGTTGCCTCTTGATTCTTCCAAGTTGTGTTGTTGCATGATGCTGAGATACCGGAATGTCTTGCAGTTCCTTTTTAATATCCTACTGGACTGAAACCACATGTGGGTCTCCTCCCACTCCTTGAAGGCTCATGACAGCCTTTGCCAGAACACATTTAAAAGTCCAGTAAGTTTAACAGACTTGTGGAAAAGGGATGATCGTCCTCTAGTATTCATAGATCAATTATGAAGTCCATTTCATCTTCCTACATTTCTATGTCTTTTTCTTTATGCCCACATTCTCTCTCCCATCCTTGAATAAGGTTGCAGACTTGGGGAGGATTTCATGTGGTGTAAGCTTCGAAAAGGTTCTCTATAACCTTTTTCTTGGATTTCTTGCCTCGCTTGATCCAGCTTGCAGTGGGTTTGAACTGTTTTTGCTTTCCTTTTTCCTCACCCTGCTTCTTTATAGTCTATCTTTGTGCCATTGATGTATGTCCTCGTACAATCGGGATTCGATTTTTCCCTGGATTATCAAATAAAGAGCTGGAGAAGTCTATTTTTACTTTTGCAGAACTTGTGTAACGTAAAAGAAATTCAATAACAGTATTGATGTTACTGCGGGTAAGGCTCACAACCTTATTGTTCCGTATGCGCAATACAACGTAAGTTTATGAACAAAGGCAGACTCAATTGCAGTGGATACCAACTCAATCTCAACATAAACCTACTAAAATAAAGAATAAAATGCATAAACAATAACCAAAGATGTATGATTGCGCTACCCCAGAAAAACCAACAACTAGAGTCCGCCTTGCAAGCCCTATAGTTTCTTCATGTCCTTTAAACCGATAGGAGGACTACAATTCATCGTGTTTTCCATGAGTAACCTGACACAATGTCTTCAATCCCACCTTGATTTACACTATGGAAGCAACAAATAGTTAAAGCAGACATTTTCATAAATTTAAAACTATGAATGAAGTTCTTCTGCAATAGAATCTTAGATGCAATCACAGTGTTCACAATCTGGAGCTTTAGCTGGCAGGGACTTAACTAAAGTCTACAAGAAAATTCAGAGTTCGAAGCATGATCATATTTTTTCATCACTTAGGAGATTACGCTCGACCGAACTGGGTAGACGAAGAACTATCACTAATTTTCCATTGTTCTCATATAGTTATTATTGAACTACGAAATACGAATATCCTTATTTATGTCCCCAGTGGTTCCCATAACTGCAGTGTATCAATGTCGTCTGAAGCACACGAGTTTATACGGGTACTTTCACTTTATTAAAGTGACGAGATGCAGAAATTGGGCTGAGACTTCATGATATCTAGAGATGACAATTATGAGATTCGTGTTTTGCTGAATAATGGTGGCTACCTCTGCTTGTGCGGAATCCAATTGCGATTGCAGCTCCAATACTTTATTTTTGAGATCATTTATTACTCCTGTGCAGCCAAAGACAGGATCTCGAACTCTTTCCCTCACCTCGTACACAATGCTTCTTATAGCATCATCTCTTTTGTCTGCTGGAAGGTCCTGTAACACAGTAATGCATCACCACACCATATCACACATAGCTTTTCCAAAATATGAAAGTTTTAAAGATAAGTACAATCGTATCAAAGAGTAGCTTAATTATTACTTTTCAAACACATCTTAATGGCATGAAGATAATGTTAATATACGCAAGTATTTGGTTTTCAAATTTCAGCCTTCTTTCTTGCTTACAAAACAGGTTTATAGAATCTTGTAATGGGTGCGAACATGCAAAATAAATGTAGAAAAAATTAACGATGGACATGAAAATTCAAGAGCAGGGCAGCTTTTATTTTATATAAAATATATGATTTATGGAAATTCCTTTACTATTCACTTGCATTGAGAAACATAAGTATTATTGTAGGTTGAATCGTTTTAATATGATACTTGAAGGAAGATTCGTTATCTCGTTAATATTTAATTTAAAGTTAATTATTTTGCTAGATGTCAGTTTTTATACCGTTAAGTAGATTAAATATTTATTTTGATCTATCAAAGAGACTAAATTTCTTTTTATATATTAAAATTAATTTGGATGCAAAGAAAGTTTGTATGTTTGGAGTGTTAAAATGAATATAGATTATTTTAATTTTTTTCATTAAATAGACTATATTACATATGAATATTATGAGTTCATGAATTATTTTTATTTTTATTTTTATTTTATTTTGATTGACTAGAAATCCCTTCTCCACCTAATCATAATATTTGAAAAGACAATTATTATAACTTGTAATTATCATTTTGATAAAGTGTTATCATAATACTATAATGAATTGTCATTGGGATCTAAATTAATAAGTTGTCATTTTTATTTTATTTTGATGTAATTTATTTTATTTTATTTTGATTGACTAGGGATCCCTTCTCCTCCTAATCACAATATTTGAAAACCAATTATCATAACATTATCATAACTTGTAATTATTATTTTGATAAAGTGTTATCATAATACCGTAGTGAGTTGTCATTGGGATCTAAATCTAATGAGTTGTCATTTTTATTTTATCTTGATGTAATTATTTTTATTTTATATTTATTGACTAGAGATCTCTTCTCCATCTAATCACAATATTTAATATTTGAAAAGACAATTATCATAACTTGTAATTATCATTTTGATAGTATTATCATAATACCGTAATGAGTACAATGAACGTAAAACCTTTTTTGTTTTTCAAATGTTAATTTTTAATACATTTAATAATAAAAAATATTAATAAAATATTATATAAGTGTCAATTATTAATAAAACATTTTAATATAAACATCTTTTCAGTTTCATTTTGCAATTATTTATTTAATATATTTTAATTACGCTTTAAAGTGTTCTTATTTGAAAACAATTTTGCTAAATGAGTACATGTACCATTATGTACCTTTGATTTGAATGTTAGACGATTCAAACCATCTCAGCCCTAGGATTAAATTCTGTTATTTTAATGAGTTATACAGCATAAGGAATATCATATGTCCGTGAGGGTTCCCTCAGTGAGGGTTTAAAGGTAAAGGCCATATCTGCAGATCTGTTTCGGCCCTATGAAGCCGTATCTTCTTACTCTCTACCTGCAAACCCTAGAAATTCTAACCCTGTGAAACCCTATCTTCTTATTTTCTCGATTAAATTTCTTCGACTGTTGTTGCCATCGAAGGATTCTGAACGCGTGTGGCAGCCATGGCTTGTGTCGCAAAATATCATCGGCCTCCTCATATGCTCGATGAAAACCCCAGGAAGCGCCGCAAGTTAACGTCATCATGGGACGTCCTTCCGTTACAGCTTCACGTTAGTTTTCTATTTTTGAGTATCTTGATCTGTAACTGGTTTTCTTCTAGATCTGCTTCTTAGCATTTAGATCACAGGGTTTCCACTACCCTGACCTTCAAGCTTTAATGAAATATGTTTAAAGGGTTTTGCATCCTTTTGGGAAATGAAGAAATGGGTTTGTGTGTAGTTCTAGCCAACTCTGGTATTTACTCGGAAATATTTTGGTATCAAAAATAGAGATGAAGGGGAGAACGCCCCTTTGATAGGCGGGGCAGAACCCTCCGCCTCAGGTTCAGACAATAGTTAGTCTATCTCTTCCACTATAAAGCCCAAAGAAGAGGACTCCTGCACTGGCTCACCACCATGGCGCAGCGACAACAAGGATGGCCACTACATGTTCGAACTTGGAGAGAATTTGACCCCTCGATGTAAGAACACGCACATCACGATGTTGGCTCGTTTTGGTTGTGATGGGTTTTTTCCTTTTGGAGTCTTTTAGATCTAGAGTAGGGTTCTGCTGTTAATATTAAACCTTAGTTTATAAATAGCGTTTTTTCCCTATCTACTCTACTAATTGGCTAAAATATACTGTTGTTTCGCAGACAAAATACTCAGTAAAATGGGTGAAGGTATGCGTTTATGAGTCCAAATTTTTTGTATTTTGTTATTATTGAACATGCCGCATGGGTTTCCTAGGTGAGTGAAAAGCGGGGTGGTGTTATTGCCTGTCCATGATTTCAATTCTTCAAAGATGTGAATTGTTCTCATATGTCATGCCTGTAAAGTTGGGCTATGTTGGGCTGGGGTTGGAATGCCTATTAAGTCGTCGGCATGCCTGTTAAGTCGGGTTGATGTCTTCAAAGACGTGACTTGTTCTCACCTCACAGATTAAGCCTGTGAAGTTGGGCTGGGATTGTCACGCCTATTAAGTCGGACTAGGTTTGTCACGGCTGTTAAGTCGGCTGGGGTTGTCACATGCATAACGTGTGACATCAAATCCCATCTCTTGATAGGCGTTAGATGGCTAGGAGATTAGGAGTTACAAGGGTCAACATGTAGAGATGCATTTTTGGTTAGATGGCTGGGATATCAAGAGTCTCGAGGGGCAGTTATTTCATTTTATTTAATATCTCCAACTTGGATATGATTTTTTTTTTTATTCTTGAATGTGAGATGGATGAATTTTATCGTGATGGAATCATGGCCAATGTTTACAGGAACATTGGGTCAAGTGTTGGAATGTTGGGATCGAAAATCAAAGGATTGTGTGGCCATAAAAATCGTTCGTGGATTACAGAAGTACCGAGAGGCAGCAATGATAGAAGTTGATGTACATCGTAAAGTCGGCAAATATGATGGAAATGGCACACGGTATGACATTAATTTTTTTTATTGATGCTTGACTTTGTTGACTTAGTTCTGCTTGCATAATTTAATAGATGGGCATGTCGGGTAACATGCTGGGATGATTCCTTGATTTAGATATTTTTAGAACTTATAAATGGTTGCCTGAGATGTATGCCCTTTCCCAATACAGTTGTGTGCAGATGCGCGAATGGTTTGACTACCGGAATCACACTTGCATAGTCAGTATTTTGTAGTAATTTATATCTCCATTCATTTTTTTCCTTAGCATCTAAGACTAGGCTCTGTTATGTATATATGGTTGTTAGTGTGTTTAAGATTGTTGATGGATGCAAAAACAGGTCTTTGAGAAGCTTGGCCCAAGCTTATATGATTTCCTATGCAAAAACAGTTACAGCCCATTTCCCATTGATCTTGTATGGGAGGTTGGAAGACAACTTTTGGAATCTGTAGCATGTGTGTAGACGATACTCGCACTTCTTTGCATTTGCAGTGGGAGGGCTTAAACATATAATTTAATGTTAGAGTGAATGATTGTCTGCTGCCATTAACTAGATTGCTTAGTTGGTCATGTTATCTCACAATTTATAACGGTGGACTGAACTTTTACAAGGGCACTAATAAAATTATCCAGGATTTTTTCTCCTGATATTACCAATGATCTGTGGCAGATATGCATGAGTTAAAACTCGTTCACAGGGATTTAAAGCCAGAAAATATACTTTTTGTTTCTTCCGATTCTGTGAAGGTTCCAGATTGGAAGGCAGGTTGCGGGTGTGTCGTTTGCAATTGAGATTGCAATGGTTGGCATAATAATATCATTTTATAATACTGCTTTACAGTAAATTCAGTGAAAATCTAGAATCAAATAACACAATCTTTGTTAATATTTTATGCCCTCTAGTTTTCACAATCGTCAAGATTAACATTTCAACAACATGCCTTTATGTTAAGGAATAAACTCTGATAGCATGATTGTTATTCAAAAGGGTGTGAAGGGGTCTCCAGATGACTTTAAAAGGTTGCCAAAGTCAAGTGCAATAAAGTTAATTGATTTTGGAAGCACCACATTTGAAGATCAAGATCACACCTCAGTGGTCTCTACAAGGCATTATCGAGCTCCTGAAGTTATTTTGGGTGAGCTTGGAAGGAATTTTCTATGTTTTAGCCATCATATTGAAAGGATCAATGTCAATTCCATCCTGTCGAATATATGTTCTTTTGCGTTTTATTTACAATTGATGTTTCTCAGCAGGTCTTGGATGGAACTACCCTTGTGATATTTGGAGTGTAGGGTGCATACTTGTGGAACTATTCTCGGTAAAATTTTTAGATTAGTTTCTCTTGCGTTGAATGGTTGTTATGTAGATACCCATAGAAATGATATTTACATTACATGCCTTCAAATTTTCAGGGTGAGACTTTGTTTCAAACTCATGAAAACATGGAACATCTTGCTATGATGGAAAGGGTTTTAGCTCCTTTGCCACATCATATGATCAAGAAATCTGAGTGAGTATTTTTATGTTCTTCAACGAACTATTACCTGGATCAGCCTATTGGACACGCTATAAAATTCAATACACCTATGGCAAACTATAACGTTTAATGTTATCCTGTCAACAGTAGAAGATATGTGAAATATTTGAGACATGGAACACGATTGAATTGGCCTGAAGGAGCATCCTCTAGAGAGAGCATCAGAGCAGTGAGAAAAGTACAGAAACTTAGGGTATGCTTGTTATATTGAGTAGTAGTTATAGGATACACTTGGAACATCATCCTGAAATCTTCTCATGATTTGTTATTTGTTTCACTGGTTTCAGTCATAACATGTTACTTTTCCTGTTTGCAGGATTTGATAATGCAGCATGCAGACCACTTTGCAGGTCTATTTATAGATTTGTTGCAGGGCCTTTTCAAGTTTGAACCCTCAGAACGCTTAAAAGCTTCAGAAGCTTTGAGACATCCATTTTTCAGAGAACATTCGAGAAAATCCGATTATAGTGTATACAATTCATGAGAATGGAAGTGACTATCTGTTGACCTTAGATTGTATTTGGGCTCCGGACTTACTGTGAATGATTGTACATACTGCACATCGTGGAAACTCCTCAGCTTCAGGCACCTTTCTAGCTGGTCCTGTATTATATATTATCAATTTTTTGTGCAAAGGTTTGGTATACCGTGCAGTGTCTACGGTGTGTTTGGGACACGAGAACTTGTACATTAGAGGGAAGAAAGCTTTGCAGTGCTCATCTGGTGTTTTGAGATGATATTGAACCCTCATATATGAGAAGTTGTACATTAGAGGGCAGAAAGCTTTGCAGTGCTCATCTGGTGTTTTTGAAATGATATTGAACCCTCATACACGAGAACTTGTACATTAGAGGGTAGAAAGCTTTGAAGTGCTCATGTGGTGTTGAGATTTTATTGAACCCTCTTACACGAGAACTTGAACATTAGGGGGCAGAAAGCTTTGTAGTGCTCATCTGGTGTTTTGAGATGATATTTTCTTTACATCAGAAAATTTTGCACATTAGAGGCGGTTGAAAATGCAGATGTATAATAGTAAATACTCCTGGGAAAAATATTTTTGGACCATATTAAACTAAATAAGTGAACTGCCTACTTTTTCTATGGAGGTCAAAGTCATCTTTCTTAGTTCAGTACTTTTTAAAACCAGCCTAAATATTGTTCTATTAATTCAAATTTTCATAGGCATCACGAAACTGAAGTATTTTTTTGGATTCCCATTATATGCCTATACGCATAAAAGCTCAAAAAATACTTGCAAAATTAAACAACATTTACATAAACATTTGTAAACTCTAATGAGTGGGTTTCTTCTTTCTGATTGGTAGATTCAATGGCTTTTAGTTGTAGGGAGAAATTCTGCTACCGTAAGCCTTTCACTTGATTCTGCTGGTTCGTTCGGTTCATTGCTTGATTGTGCTTGTTCAGTAGGTCCATGATCCAAGACTGTATGGAGGTTTTCAATCTGCTGTTAAAGGTTGATCATTTTGATGTTCGACCATTATATCCTTAACTGCTGTTATGCTCGAGACTGATTGATTGTACCTCATTTCTTTTCGTACTTGATTAATTTTATCACAGAGGAGTCTGAGTTCTGTAGTTTTTGCATTATCCATCTGGTGCACCAATTCCAAGTGACCAATTCCAAGCTCACGTGGAGAAAAGCAGTTCTGCCAATCAATTCATTTGGAAAGATTGGAGAGCAGTTCTGTCCATCAAATTCAGTTGGACAGATTCCCTAGCTTGGTTTGAGGATCCTTCAAATTCAGTGACTTTCCCTTGCCCCCGAGATCCCAAATACGAGTCCCCTGATTCCAATCCTCTCTTCTCTGCCTTCCCTTTGGAATCCAGAAAGTGCAGGAAAGACCGCGTTCCACAACAAATTTGCCTACCCCCATGGGGTTCCCAATTTAGGTTTTTGAAGGTTTCCAAATTCTCCAGCTTCTCCGGGCATGAAAAAAAGACCAGTTCCCCTTCTTAGGTACGGCTCTGAGCTTAACCCAATCTTCCTTACGTCTGATACGTTCAGGAATCCACCCAGAATAACGATAAATCAAGTACTGGGCCCAAATTCCCATCAAAACGAAGCCCAATTGAGTCCCTGTTGTATATAAACCTATTGAGGTAGAGATTACCTGGCAGGGGGTGGTCCCCTGATAATAAATATGGTTTTTTGAGAGTTGATCTCCCTGTTACAAACCCAGCCGATTCTCGGTGCATTTAAAACGAGGTCAGAGCCAAAACAATCCCGTTAGAGGAATGCCTCTTTTCCTTGTTTCAGGACCTTATCCTTCGTCAAGAAGATTGAATTGATATTCAGAGTAATTAGCGGGAATTTAACAAAGAAAAATTCTTCCAAGGGGGTGGGGCCTTGATAACACAGGAAGCCCTTCTGAGAGACCGAGCCGTTTCTTTGCTCTTTTGAGATGAGGCAGAACCAAAACAATCCCGTTTCTATTAACATACCCAACCAATTCTCTGCGCTTGCGAAGCGAGGCCAAAGCCAAAAGAGAAAATAAAAGGCAGAGACCTCTCTTCCTTATCGTTACATGGGACGTTTTCCTTTATCAAGGTAAATGAATTGATACTCCAAATGATCGCCATATTGTGCCACACAAGCTCTCTGCTTCTGAGGTGATTCTACAGCAGTGATCCAAGATTGAGCGTGGCTCTTCACGAGAAGTGGTGTGTTGTGTGGAGCTGCCATGACCTTGTCTAGACATAGAGCCAACTTCATGGAGAAGTACCTCCAGCCAGCCCATGACAACAATCCCTTTAGCATGTGGGAGGGGGGGAGGGAGTGAGGGAGTAGTTTGGTTATCCATTTATTAATGACACTTGCATGTAGTAGATTTTGATGTGAATTGCTCGCTGGGATTTTTATTTCTTGACAATGGCCTGTCCATAATATCTAATATGTATGAGGAAGTGTCATATCTTTGTGTATGAAACCTCCTCCTGTTCATTGGTTTTCATTTTTTTTAATAATGATGAGAACCCATGTTTACAGCCCTGCAGGTGTGCAGTTCTTTAGATTCTCATAGAAATGATTTTATGTGGGCTTGTAATGGGTTTCTTGGTTTAGATTTTTAGATATTCTTGTTGCTAACTATTAATGTGAGTGAATAAGCCAAGTCTGAAGCTCTTTTAGTAATGATTGATTTGAATTGGTCATGATAAAAAAAAATTGTCTTCCCCATTTGAGTTTATGTGTTTCCAATAGTTAAGCAAACCATTGATAAGCTCCTTCTACTTCATCAAATCATATCTTAGACTTTTTTTTTTTAATATGACAGGAAAAATCAACTATAGAAAAAATATGAATGCCCTCTTACAGTGTCAAAAGAGGAATCAATACGTGATACCAAGACTAATTGATTAATGAGACTTCTTCACACTAGGGCACACTGCCCCAAATTCTGTTGCATGCATAGTGGTACAAAAACTGTGACCATGCTTTTTGGTAAACATTCTAATGATTTTTTCCATTTTTTATTTCAATTTAATTTTTCCTTTTCTCCAATTTTTGTCATCTTTAAAACAACAGAAAATATTTCTGTTTTCAGGCCCTGGAAATAACCCAGAAAACTTCAACTAATTGATTAAACTTCCAAAATTGTCTGGCATTATGGTTTTTTCTTCTATATTACTATTTCCTATGTTACTTATTTACAGCGTTTCCTTCGCAACATATGGTGCAATTGCTAGTATGGAAAAATTAAATACAAAAGAGTTGCATAACTTTTTCATTAGTCAACATGAAGTATATTTGAATTTTTTTTCCGCGTGTCTATTTTTAAAACATTTAGGGGTATTTTGAACATCCCGTTTTTATTTGATAGTTAATCATGTATAAATATAAATATTTTGAATGTCATGGAAATATAATATTTACATATTCTATATTTTCGTAGATGGTTTTTTATGGATTTATAATTTTAGTTAATTATTAATATTTAATAGAAAAATTATAAAATATATTTCTTAAATCTTACTACTAAAAAGTTGCTACTAGCTCGCGCTCTACAGCCACGGCTACCCATGCTTCTTGACTTCTGTTGCTGTTGCTGCGCGCATGGCCTCTTCGGAGTCTACCTCAGAGGTGGCCTCCCCCGTGGATCAGGCTCAAGCTTTCTCAACGTTGATCATCTCTTTAGCACCTCCTCAATCCAGGCCAACGATCTCTAAATTCGTCAAGAAGCTCGATGGCATTCAAGAGGTTTCCCTACATCCGTCTATATCGCACATGGCTGCCCTCTCTCTTGCTGAGAAGTGTTTGATAGGACAATTTACTGAATTATGGCCCTCCCGAAGACTATTCAAAAATGGGTTGAGCAGAACCGGTGAGATAAAATCAATGGAAAAATTTCAATTCCATTTTGCGAAAGAGGTTATTTCACGTTTCACTTTGAATTAAAAGGGGACAAGGATTTGATCTTCAGGAATGGGCCTTACTTCATGGATACCAGAGGTTTGTATCTCAACAAACAGACGCTGGACTTTGACCCTGAACTTGATGTACCAAGCGTCGTCCCAGTATGGGTGCACCTTCCTCACCTTGCTTTTCACTCCTGGGGCGATGACTCACTTTGTGCTATTGGAAACGTTGTAGGCAAGTTCACAGATTGAAGTGAACACAAATACAACATGCAATATTGTGCCAGGATCTGCATCGAGGTGGATCTAGGAAAAGGGCTCCCTGAGGTGATCAAGATCAAAGTTGAGGAATGGACACACATCTAACAGCTTGACTACTAGAAAATACCATTTAAATGCAAGGTATGTCATGAGTATGGCCACTTTTCTAACAAATGTTCTAAGGTTATTGATATTGAAAGCCTTGAGATAGATGCGCAATAGGAAATTGTAAAAAAGAAGAAGACCTTTTCCAACCCTAGAAGTGCCACCATTTCTTCACCCCCTCCCCAAACTAGCCCCTCTATCCCCACCACATCCTCATCTCAGCCCCCTGATTCCTCTCGTCAGCTTTTTGATCCCCCTATCCCTCCTTCCAATGCCTCTCTAGACTCCATCAATCCCTTCTCCTCCCTTGCACCCTCTGATGATGACCCTCCCCTCCTCTCCATCCCCTCACAGCCTGCCTCCCCTCATCCTTCCCCTCTCAATCCTGAGCCTCCATCCTCCTCCTCTGATCCCTCCTCTATTCGAATCACCAGGAACTGAACAAAAGATAATGGATAAAATATGGAAAATCCTAAAAAAATTACCCTAGGAAGGAAGTCATATAAGCAACATAGAGATGAAACCGCACAAAAGGATATAGCGCTTGTAACTCAAAACCCTATTGAAATTTATATCTTAGGGATAAATAGTAAAAATCAAAGACAAAAGGACCAGGAAGTGAAGACAGGCCCTCGCTCTTCTTTCCTAAAATGATGAAAGCCCTCTCATGGAACAGTAGGGGTTTAGTGCACCCCTCCAAAATATCTGCCCTTAGAGATCTAATAAACCACGAAAGGTCGGATATCATTCTACTGCGAGAAACTAAGCAGGGAGAACTTGATATGGAAACAATAATAAATAGAATAAAAAACCATGTGGGCACCCTATCTGGAGCCAGAGGTGCTTCAGGTTGACTTGCCTAAAAAATGCAACACTGGATTAAAGTGGTGCTTTAGAATATAAAAGAAAGAAATGAGATCATCATTTATAATATATATGGACCCAACCATTATAGGGATAAAGAGATTTGCTAGGGCACTCTTAAATCACACATAAACAATGAAGATAACAACAAAATTATCATCGAAGGTGACTTCAATCTAATCCTCCACGCAAATGAAAAAAGAGGTGGCTCTTTTAACCTAGATCCCACTAGGAATCAGCTAAAGACCATCATTCAAGACCACGATTTGGTTGATATAGTTCCAAAAAATCATAGATATACTTGGAGAAATCGTAGGATAGGAAAATGAAATATCATGGAACGTCTTGATAGATTTCTCATGGTTGTTCCTCTCCTCTATTTCTTCTCTACTACCTCCTCCAACATCCATTCCTCTGTAGCCTTGGATCACTATCCCATCACCCTCTCCCTTGGGGATCATCACTCCCTCGGCCCCCTACCTTTCAAATACAACCCTCTATGGAATGATACTCTAGAAGCAAGGCATCTAGTTCATAACATCTGGCTTCAACACATTGAGGGCTCTCCCTCATTCATTTGGGAAAACAAACTTAAAAAGACCAAACTAGCCTTAAAAGAGTGGGCCAAACTGCATTATAAGGAACTGGACAATATCAAACTAGAAATTGAAGCAAAGCTGGAAATTGTCCATAACAACATTGACTCATAAGAGGCTAATCAAGATAACTGCAATCATGAAAAATTCCTTTATTGGAAATTATATAGAATCAACAGAAAAGAAGAGGAGAAGTGGTGAATTAAATCCTGAATTTTGCGGCTTTAGGCTGGTGATAAGAACACTTCCTTGTTCGACAAGAAAGTTTTTTTCCATAAAACTAGAAATAACATAGCTTCCATCATTGACACTGAAGGAAAAATTCAGACCGATCAAGATCAAATTAAAATTACAGCCACTGCCCATTATAGAGAACCGCTGACGGAAAAAAAGGAGCCAGAAGACTACTCAGATCTATTAATATATCTGCTGAATATGATTACATATGTGATAAATAATTCTCTTAATAAAGATATTGATGAGATATTAATTCAATGTGCCATTTGGTCCTTACATCCTGACAAGGCTCCAGATCCGGATGTTTTACCCATCATTTTATACAAGAATTATTGGGACTTAATCAAAAAGTACTTGACCAAAATGATTCAATGGGCTTGAAGGAAGAAGAAAATTGGGGGCTTCATGAACTCAGCCTTCCTTGCACTTGTCCCCAAAGAAAACCATCCCTCCTCCTTCTCCAAGTTTAGACCAATCTCTCTTTGCAACTCCTCTTACAAAATTATCACCAAAATCCTTGCAATGCGCCTCAAGCCCATTCTCCCCTGCCTCATCTCATAAAATCAAGGAGGTTTCATATCCCAAAGGAAAATTTATGACTCTATCCTCCTTGTTCAAGGAGATATCCACTCTAGTATGACTCGAAAAGAGAAAGGGTTCATTCTCAAGCTCAATTTAGCCAATGCTTTTGATAGGGTTATACACTCCTACCTCCTTTCTGTCCTACATAAAATGGGCTTCAACTCTGAATTCATTTCCCTTATCCAATCTTTCATTTCAAACCCTTGTATATCACTACTCAATAATGGCAGGCCTTTGCCTTTTTTTCAGTCTTCCCACGGTCTTAGGCAAGGTTTCCCTCTCTCTCCCTTTCCTTCTATCATCATGGTTGAATCCTTCAGCAACGATCTTGACCATATGAGAAGAGTAGGTCTCATCATTAGAATTAAATTTGGCAATGGTGTCAAAAATATGAATCATTCACAATTTGCAGACGACACTCTCTTAATGGGTGGTGTTACCAGCATAATTTCTCACAATTTTAAGTCTCTTCTTGACAAATTCATGCTTTAATCCGGAGGGTTAATCAATATTCAAAAACTTGCATCTATGGTTGGAATGCTAACAACCAAACCATTCATAGCATTGCACAAATATTTGGAGACTCCTACAAATTGAACTAGGACCACCTCAACTATTTGGGCATGCCTGCCAGCGCTGTTCATTTAAAATTTGAAGTCTAGAACATCAATATGGATAAAATGAAGAGGAAAGTTCAACAATGTGGATTTTTTGGGTTAAAATTTGTAGGGCCAGCAGTCTTACTCAAAGTTATTCTCTCATCCCTTCCCCTATACCAATTTACCCTCCTTCAAGCACCAGCCAACATTCATCATAAATTTGAAGCCACCCTAAGGCTCTTTATCTGGCAGGGCGACAAAAATGAGAATAAAAAATATAACCTTGCTAAGTGGAAGCAGGTCACCCAATATTATTAGCATGAAGGGCTTGGAATCCGCTCTTCTAAACTTTTGAACTGTGCCTTCGGTGGGAAGATTGTGTGGAGGTTAATTAGTGGACAAGAAGCTTGTGGAAAAGAGTTCTGGAAGCCAAATATCTTAACTCCCCTCGTCAAGACCTCCTTGATCAAGACATTCCTAACAGACCTTGCTCCAAAATTTGGGCTCTCTGCAAGAGATCCATTCCTTTCTTAACCGATAATCTGTCCAAAGTTCCAATGGGGGGCATCAACATCAATTTTACAAAAGACAGAATTATGGGACAAAGTGCACTTGTGGACAAGCCTGGCACTCAATGCATCCTCTCCTACCTTCAGAATCTCAATCAAAATGTATTAAGTCAAATCTATAAGTAGGATGATCAAAATAAAAAATGGATTGGATGGTGATTTCTCCCTGTCCCTCCTTACTTGGAAGTAGACCTATCCAATCCTCAAACTCTACTTCATGGCGCAAGACCTTTGTAAGAAGATAGTAAGGATAGCTTTCGTTGGGACCCCTCAAGCACTACTTAAAACATCAAAGCCGCTTATGGTCAACTCAGCCAAGACCTCTCACACTCTCCTCTTTGGCCAATTTGGAAACTGTTCTAGAAATCGGAAGCTATTCCAAAGATCAAGGTGTTCATTTGGACTCTACTCAAAGGAAAAATTATCACCTCAGAAAATTAAAAAAAAGGTGGTGTGAATGGGCCTTCCAGGTGCCCAAACTGTCAACTCGCTAAAGAGACTTCTCTACACCTCTTCATCATGTGTCCATTTGTTTTTTGTTGTTGGACAGACCTCACGCCACATCACCAGCTTCTTCTGAATTCCAATTGCGCCATCTTCAATGTAATAAAAAACTAGAAGAAAAATTATCCATCGGGAAAAAAGAAAAGAAATTTGACTAGAAGGGTCTAGGACACCCTTCCGTATGTGCTCTTATGGAACATCTGGCTCGCTAGAAAGAAAATCATCTTCAATAACAAAGAGCCCTTGAGTAGGAAGTTTCGCAGCAAAACTTGGAGCCTCACTCTTGAGACAATAGTCTCCAAAACTAGCAAAATCAATGTTACTGATCTCCAAGTTTAAGAAAGGAACTTCTCAAGCAATCTGTTCGACAACGTCGTCTTCTTAAATCCAGCAGCTAATCATCCTCAACAAAATGAAACATGGAAGATTCGCTTAAGAGAAAAGGAGTTCATAGAATGGTTGGATAGCCACTCAAGGCCCACTCTCTTTTTCAACGGTGCATCTAAATTGAACTCGGGCATTGCTGGTGATGGAGGCATTATAAAAATTGAAAGTGGGAGAGCTCTTCTCTCCTTCAAATGGGGTCTTGGCTCCCTTTCAAATAACAAAGATGAGGCTTATGCTCTTCTTCAAGGCCTACAATAGCTTCAGAAAAATAACATATCCAATGCCATGGTGTTCGTGGACTCCTCTATCTGTTGATCAGTGGTTGTCATGGATGTCAACCCAAGCAGCACCAGGGGCTAACCCAATATTTCATGGGAATTTTGACCTACCAAATTAATATATTTTCGGTCAATAATGATTTTTATGGTTTCTACTTGTCGATATTTTTCCGTTGATATAAGGCACGCCATGTAATTCTTCACGGTTTGAGACATATTCATGTTTGAAGTTTGTACCCCCAGTTAGTGGGCTAAAACCCCATGGGGTTGGGGTATGGGTCATTGAAAAGTCATAATTAATGTTTTTTTTAAGCTCCTAAAATCCCTCCCACGTTCACTTGTTGAAGCCCCTCTCAGCCTAAGCATTTATATAAATTCTGATCTTCATTTCCTCCTTAGGAAAGGGATTTGGCCATCTGAAATAGGGCATCGTGGAGTTGTCCCTCTAAATTTTTTTCTATGAGGGTTCAGAAGCTGAAATTTTTATGAGGAAAATCATAAATCCTGAGGAAGCTACTATAAAAATTTCAGATCAAGGTATGCAATATTTGTGGCGATGTGATCTGTGGAAGTTAGGGTTTCTACAGGCTCCTGAAATTCATCTCAAAGAAGTGACCTTGGTAAAATCGTCATAACTTTCTCTCTGAGTATCGGATTGGAATTTTGTAAAATGTGGTAGATAGGGAACAATATTTAGTTTTCTCTCTATCAACTTCATATCCAAATGAAGCAACAGTGATATGTGGCATGTCATAGAAGTGCGCTTTGCTGAAACAGTCCATAATTAGGGCATTGTGAGAGATTGGGTATAACTCTCTCTTGAAGAATCCAAATTGGTTCAAACCTATGGCATTGGAAATACAAATTAGAGGAATACTATAGGACTAAAAATCAGATATTGAGGATCTAAAATAAGAGAGATACACCAGATTCAATATCGAGTTCCTAGAAGGTAAGAGAAAGCTAGATCATGTGCTGTTAAGGGTTGCAAAGGACCATACTTTCTACAAAAGAAAAGCAAAGAAAGGTGAAACAAAGGGTAGCATGACAAGAGCAGCAACCAAGGTGCATAACAGTAGTAAGAAGTTCATCATATGAAGTCTTCAAGTGGGTAGCACTACATACAATCATTGTAAAGGTATCTTTGTACTAAGTCATTGTAAATACATTATTGTAAAAATTATAATAGTGTCTATCTGCCAAGGGTTGAAGAGGAAGTGTTGGGAGGTCGAGGATCATCATTATGTGGTTGTGTCAAAGTTGGGGTTATGGTATAGTATATCTTCGTCTTCTACATCATTCTATATCATTGTAAAGTGGATCATTTTCCTGGTACGGGAGTCCATTCTTCTTTTATTCTTCTATAGGGTGGTAGGGTGGTGCTAGGGTGAGCTGTAGCTCATTGGGTGTTGGGGCATCCATTCATTTGAGTAATGAAGAATCTCAGGCATTGGAGCATCCATCTAGTGGGAGCTAGAGAAGAATGCTTTTCTAGATTCTAGGATGTTGGAGCTTTATTTTCAATTGGAGTTGAATATTAAAGAATTATTAGAAAAGAATTAGGTGGTTTCTGTCCCGGAGTGGGTTTCCACCTTAAAAATTGTGTGTATTTGTGTTCTTCTTGTTTGCTTCTATCATTGTACAAACACTGTTAATAATTGAAGATTAACTATCGCTCTAATTGAAAGGAATACTGATTCACCCCCCCCAGTGTTTCCAACAATTGGTATCGGAGCTTGGTTCCTTCAATAGCAGTTTAACAACTGGAAGGTGGTCATGGAGCATACCAAGAATGGTGTACCTCTATTCAATGAAAATAATTATGCACTCTGGAAAGGAAGACTGGAGTTCTATTTCTTGGCACAAGGTTACGAAGTATGGGACACTGTTCAAAATGGATTTACATCAACTACAGATGAACAAGGTAAGAAGAATTTGGTAAATTATGCAAAAGAAAAGAATATTATTATTAGTGGACTTATTGAATCTACTTATCATAAGGTGTTGGGTTGTAAAACTGCCAAAAATGTATGGTACAAGCTTGAGAATATATATGTAGGTGACTCAAATGTCAAAGAAGCAAAGCTTCAAATCTATGGAGAAAAATTTGAGAAACTCAAAATGAAAGAAAATTGCAAAATTGTTGCATACTTATAATACATTTATGAAATAACCAATACTCTGGAAGGATTGGGAGAGTGATTTGACGAGAAGACTATTATATGGAAGATTCTTAGAAAGTTACCAGGGAGATTCAACCCAAAGGTATCGGTCTTAGAATAAAGTGAAAATCTAGACAAACTCAGCAAAGAGGAATTACATGGAGTTCTCATAGCATATGAAATGAGAATTGACAAAGAAGAGGGTACTTCACATCTAGAAACTACGTTCGTTGCATCTAAGAAAACCAATAAGGATAAACAACCTTCAATTGAAAAGACATGCACCTGCAAGTGTGAAGAAAAGGGAGATTATGAAGAAGGTCTTTCAGATGAAGAATATGCTTACTTCACGAGAAAATTAAAAATTGGTAAGGGACAATTCAAAGGTAAAAATCATCGATGATATTTAGCCAGACGAGGTTGTAACTTCAAATAAACCAAACAAAGAGTAATGGCAACTCAAAAGGAAAACAGTACCAAGAAATTCACAAGCAAGGATCCAAAAGGAACTTTCTCTCTAAAGAAGATAGCTCATCATCTGATGAAGACAACGATAGTGAAGAAGGAGCCAATAATAGAGTATTGTTTATGGCCAAGCAAAATAAACCCAAGAACAATAAAAAGGAGGTATCAAACAACAAAGAAGAAGGATGGACCATAGAAGAATTTTATGAGGAAGCAATCAAACTTATAAAATATCTCAAGGTGGAGAAGATCTGTTCCAATACTCTTGAAGAACAGGTTCAAGGTCTCAAAATTGAAGTTGAAGAACACAAATTCATTCAAGAGTCACTTCAAAAGAAGTTGGAAGAAAGCAACCAAGAAAGCAAAGAATTTGAAGCCAAAGTAGTCTCGCTATGTGAGGAAGTGAAGAAAGGAAAAACTAACCAAAACTATGCCAACAACTCAAGGGCATTGGAAGAAGTCATTAACAATCAACGATCTTACAATGACAAAACTGGCATCGGTTACAAAGAAGAAGAAGAAGGACCTTCTACAACAAAATACAATGAACCCATGAGATCTGACATGCATGTAGACTTCATTGGACAAGATTCGCAAGAACAGCCTTGGAAGATAATTCCTCGAGGAAAATTTCCATCCAGGTACCAACATATTTTTTATGGCTACTATTATTCATGTGGAAAATTTAGTCATAAACCTATAGAATGTCGCATGTACCCCAGGAACAAATACAATTCCAGGAGATATGTCAAATATGAACCTCCCAGGGCTTAGTGAAACATCAGTAGATTTGAAAATTTAATAAATAATATTAAATGTTACAAATGTAAAAACTTTGGACACATAGCCAAAGACTGCAGACTTGAAAATTCTTTAGAAAAATCTTCGAAGCCACAAAACGAGCGAACATGGAAGAAGAAGAATAATGATAATTGTGCTCTCACTTTCAACGCTCAAAAGAACAAAGGTGTGTGGTATGTTGATAGCGGTTGCTCAAAAAATATGGTTGGAGATAGAAATAAATTTGTATCTTTGAATGAGAAGGATGGAACTGTGTCCTTTGGAAATGATGGATCTTCAAATGTTATAGGATCAGGTACTGTCACTCTCGAAAGAAAATATGCTCTAGCCAAGAATGTTCTATTGGTTGAAACCATGAATCACAATCTACTCAGTGTTGGACAAACGTGTGATCAAGGACACATAATACTATTCAACTCCACGAAATGTGAAATTAGGAAAGGCATGTATCGTGAAATTGTGGCTACATCTATTCAAGTTCAAAATGACATATATGTTCCAGATGAAGCAACTAAAGCATGTCTAATAGCTAAAGAGGATGATACAATAATTGGTAGCAATGATGATCGACTAAGTAAGAAGTTTGCTACAAATGTCCAAAGTGATTTCAAGATGTCTTTACTTGGTGAGCTGACATACTTCTTAGGGCTTCAAATATCTCAGCAAGAGAAAGGAATATTTATATGTCAAGCCAAGTACATCAAGGAAATTCTCAAGAAATTTAAAATGGAAGATTGCAAACCCATCCTTACACCAATGGTAGCAGGTTTCAAATTGAGCATAAATGACTCATCTAAGGATGTGGGTCAAAGGTTGTGGATCAAAGGTTGTACAGATCTATGATTTGTAGTCTTCTATATGTAACAGCGTCTCGACTAGATGTTATGCAAGAAGTTGGAAAATTAGAAACATTCCAAGCAGCACGAAAATAATCACATATTAAATATTCCCCAACATTGGAATATCTTTCCTAGAAACTTGGGATTCTCCCATGTTGTCATTATATTTTACTTTTTTAGAATATAAAGGGAGAGTGGAAGTAGATTATAGGTCTGTAGGACGGTTGTGTGTTAGGGGGAGTGGAAGTGTGTACAGGTCTACAGGATGGTTATGTTTCAGGGAGAGTTACCCTTTTCCATTGATGTCAAAGGGGGAGAGAATCTTGTATGAAGAGGTGTCATTATCATAGGGGGAGTACTTGTGTTTCCATCAATGCCAAAGGGGGATATTGTTGATCAGCGGTTGTCATTGATGTCAACCCAAGCAGCACCAGGGGCTAACCCAATATTGCATGGGAATTTTGACCTGCCAAATTAAAATATTCTGGGTCAATAATGCTTTTGATGGTTTCTACTTGTCTAGATGTTTCTGTTGATATATGGCACGCCATGTAATTCTTCACAGTTTGAGAGATAATCATGTTTGAAGTTTATACCCCCAGTTAGTGGGCTAAAACCCCATGGGGTTGAGCATGGGTCATCGAAAAGTCATAATTAATATTATTTTTAAGCTTCTAAAATCCCTCCCAAGTTCACTTTTTGAAGCCCCTCTCAATCTAAGCATTTATATAAATTATGATCTGCATTTCCTCCTTAGGTAAGGGATTTGGCCATCTGAAACAGGTCATCGTGGAATTTGTGCTCTACATTTTTTTCCACAAAGGTTCAGAGGCTGAAATTTTTATGTGGTGAATTTGAAATCCTAAGGATGTTTCTGTAAAAATTTCAGATCAAGGTGCGCAATAGTTTTGGAGATATGATCTATGGAAGTCGGGGTTTTTTCAAGCTCCTGAAATTCATCTCAAAGAAGTGACCTTGGTAAAATCATCATAACTCTTTCTATGAGTATCAGATTTGAATTCTGTAAAATGTGGAAGATAGTGCATAGTCTATATTTTTCTCTCTATCAATTTTAGATCCAAATGAAGAAACAGTGAAACATGGCATGCCGTTCAATTGCACTCTGCTGAAATAGTCCATAATTAGGGAATTGTGAGAGATTGGGTATAAATTTCTCTTGAAGAATCCAAATTGGGTAAAACCTATGGAATTGGAAAGAAGACTCAAAGGAATACTAGGTGAACAAAAATCAGATATTGAGGATTTGAAATAACAGAGATACACCAGATTCAATATCGAGCTCCTAGAAGGCAAGCAAAAGCTAGATCATGTGTTGTCAAGGGTTGCAAAGGACCAGAATTTCTACAACAGAAAACCAATGCAAGGTGCAGCAGAGGGTAGCATAACAAGAGCAGAAACCAAGGTGCATGGCATCAACAAGAAGTTCATCATATGAAGTCTTCAAGTGGGCAACACTGCATACAATCATTGTAAAGGTATCTTTGTACTAAGTCATTGTAAATACATTATTGTAAATATTGTACTAGTGTCTATCTGCCAAGGGTTGAAGAGGCAGTGTTGAGAGGTCTAGGATGATCATTAGGTGGTTGTGTCAAAGTTGGGGTTATGGTCTAGTATATCTTCTTCTTCTACATCATTCTATATCATTGTAAAGTGGACCATTTTCCTGGTACGGGAGTCCATTCTTCTTTTATTCTTCTATAGGATGGTAGGGTGGTGCTAGGGTGAGTTGTATCTCATTGGTTGTTGGGATATTTGTTTAGTTGACTACTGAAGAATCTCAGGCATTGGAGTGTCCATCCAGTGGGAGCTGCAGAAGAATGCTTTTCTAGATTCTAGGAAGTTGGAGCTTTATTTTCAATTGAACTTGAATACTAAAGAATTATTAGAAAAGCATTAGGTGGTTTTTGTCTCGGAGTGGGTTTCCACCTTAAAAACTGTGTGCATTTCTGTTCCTCTTGTTTGCTGCTATCATTGTACAAGCACTGATAATAATTGAAGATTAACTAATGCTCTAATTGAAAGGAATATTGATTCACCGCCCCCCTCTCAGTATTTCCAACAATTGGTAACAGAGCTTGGTTCCTTCAATAGCAGTTTAACGGTTGGAAGGAGTTCATGGAGCATATCAAGAATGGTGTACCTCTATTGAATGAAAATAATTATGCACTCTAGAAAGGAAGAATGGAGGTCTATCTGTTGGCGCAAGGTTACGAAGTATGGGACACTATTCAAAATGGATTTACATCAACTACAAATGAACAAAGTAAGAAGAATTTGGTAAATGATGCAAAAGCAAAGAATATTATTATCAGTGGACTTCTTGAATCTTCTTATAATAAGGTGTTGGGTTGTAAAACTACCAAAAATGTATGGGAAAAGCTTGAGAATATATATGCAGGTGACTCAAATGTCAAAGAAGCAAAGCTTCAAATCTATAGAGAAAAAATTGAGCAACTCAAAATGAAAGAAGATTGAAACATTGTTGCATACTTCCAATACGTTGATGAAATAACCAATACTCTGGAAGGACTAGGAGAGTCAGTTGACGAGAAGACTATTATACGGAAGATTCTTAGAACGTTACCAGGGAGATTCAACCCAAAGGTATCGGTCTTAGAATACAGTGCAAACCTGGACAAACTCAGCAAAGAGGAATTACATGGATTTCTCATAGAATATGAAATGAGTCTTGATGAAGAAGAGGGTACTTTGCATCTAGAAACTACGTTCGTTGCATCTAAGAAAACTAATAAGGATAAACAATCTTCAATTGAAAATACATGTACCTGCAAGTGTGAAGAAAAGGGAGATGATGAAGAATGTCTTTCAGATGAAGAATACGCTTACTTCACGAGAAAACTAAAAATTGGTAAGGGATAATTCAAAGGTAAACTTCCATTGATATGTTTCAGCTGTAATGAGGCTGGGAATTTTGCAGCAAAATGTCCAAACAAAAGTAATGACAACTCAAAAGGAAAGAAAGGCTTTAAGAAATTCAACAAGAAACGATCCAAAAGGAAATTTCTCTTTAAAGAAGATAGCTCATCATCCGATGAAGACAATGACAGTGAAGAAGAAGATAATGAGAGAGTAATGTTTATGGCCAAGCACAATAAACAAGAGGTATCAAACAATGAAGAAGAAGGATGGACCATAGAATAATTTTATGAGGAAGCAATTAAACTTATAAAATATCTCAAGGTGGAGAAGATTTGTTCTAATACTCTTGAAGAACAAGTTCAAGGTCTCAAAATTGAAGTTGAAGAACACAAATTCATTGAAGAGTCACTTCAAAAGAAGTTGGAAGAAAGCAACCAATAAAGTGAGGAATTAGAAGCCGAAGTAGTCTCGCTGCGTCAGGAAGTGAAGAAAGGAAAAAATATCCAAAACTATGCCAACAGCTCAAGGGCATTGGAAGAACTCATCAACAATCAACGATCTTACAACGACAAAACTGGCATCAGTTACAAAGAAGAAGAAGCAAGACCTTCTACAACAAAATACAATGAACCTATGAGATCTGACATGCATGTAGACTTCATTGGACAAGATTCATAAGAACAACCTTGGAAGACAATTCCTCGACGAAAATTTCCATCCAAGTACCAACATATTTTTTATGGCTACTATTATTCATGTGGAAAATTTGGTCATAAAGCTGTAGAGTGTCACGTGTACCCTAGGAATGAATACAGTTCTAGGAGATCTGTCAAATATGAACCTATTAGGGCTCAGTGAAACATTAATAGATTTCAACATTTAAGAAATAATATTGAATGTTGCAAATGTCGAAACTTTGGACACATAGCCAAAGACTGTAGACTTGAGAATCCCGTAGAAGAATCTTCGAAGCCACAGAATGAACGAACATGGAAGAAGAAGAAAAATGATAATTGTGCTCTCGCTTTCAAGGCTCAAAATAACAAAGATGTGTGGTATGTTGATAGCGGTTTCTCAATGCATATGACTGGAGATAGAAATAAATTTGTATCTCTGAAAGAGAATAAGGATGGAATCGTGTCCTTTGGAAATGATGGATCTTCAAATGTTATAGGACTAGGTATTGTCACTCTCGGAAGCAAAGATGCTCTAGCCAAGAATGTTCTATTGGCTGAAAACATGAATCACAATCTGCTCAGTGTTGGACAAATGTGTGATCAAGGACACACAATACTATTCAACTCCACGAAATGTGAAATCAGGAAAGGTGTGTATGGTGAAATTATGGCTACATCAAGTTGAGCTCCAAACGACATATATGTTCTCGATGAAGCAACTACAACATGTCTAATAGCTAAAGAGGATGACAAAATAATTGGTAGCAATGATGATAGAATAAGTAAGAAGTTTGCTACAAAGGTGCAAAGTGATTTCGAGATGTCTTTATTTGCTGAGCTGACATACTTCTTAGGGCTTCAAATATCTCAGCAAGAGAAAGGAATATTTATATGTCAAGCCAAGTACATCAAGGAAATGCTTAAGAAATTTAAAATGGAATATTGCAAACCCGTCCTTACTCCAATGGTAACAGGTTGCAAATTGAGCATAGATGACTCATCTAAGCATGTGCATCAAAGGTTGTACAAATATATTATTAGTAGTCTTCTATATGTAACAACGTCCCGATTAGATGTTATGCAAGCAGTTGGATAAGTAGAAATATTCCAAGTAGCATGAAAATAATCACATATTAAATATTCACCAGCATTGGAACATCTTCACAAGAAACTTGAATTCTGCCAAGTTCTGATTCGATTTTTTTTTTTTAGAATATAAAGGGGGAGTGAAAGTAGATTACAAATTTGTAGGAAAATTTGTGTTAGGGGGAGTGGAAGTGTGTATAGCTCCACAGGATGGTTGTGCTTCAGGGGGATTTACCCTTTTCCATTGATGTCAAAGGGGGAGATAATGTTGTAGGAAGAGTTTTCATGATCACAGGGGGAGTACTTGTGTTGCCATCAATGCCAAAGGGGGAGATTGTTGATCAATGGTTATCATTGATGCCAACCCAAGGAGCACCAGGCGCTAACCCAATATTGCATGGGAATTTTGACCTACGAAATTAATATATTCTCGGTCAATAATTATTTTGATTTTTTCTACTTGTCGATATGTTTCCGTTGATATATGGCGTGCCATGTAATTCTTCATGGTTTGAGAGATATTCATGTTTGAAGTTTGTACCCCCAGTTAGTGGGCTAAAACCCCATGGGGTTGGTGCATGGGTCATTGAAAATTCATAATTAATATTTTTTTTAAGCTCCTAAAATCTCTCCCATGTTCACTTTTTTAAGCCCCTCTCAACCCAAGCATTTATATAAATTGTGATCTTCATTTCCTCCTTAGGCAAGGGATTTGGCCATCTGAAATAGGTCATCATGGAATTTTTGCTCCAAATTTTTTTCTACCATGGTTCAGAGGCTGAAATATTTATGAGGCAAATTCAAAATCCTGAGGACACTGCTATAAAAAATTCATATCAAGGTGCGCAATATTTTTGGAGATATGATTTGTGGAATTCAGGGTCTTTGCAAGCTCCTGAAATTCATCTCAAAGAAGTGACCTTAGTAAAATCGTCATAAATCTCTCTCTGATTATAGGATTGGAATTCCATAAAAAGTGGCAGATAGTGCATAGCCTGTAGATTTTTCTCTATCAATTTAAGAGCCAAATGAAGAAATAGTGACATGTGGCATGCCGTACAAATGTCCTCTGCTAAAACAGTCCATAATTAGGGCATTTTGAGAGATTGGGTATAAATCTCTCTTGAAGAATCCAAATTAGGTTAGACCTATGGCATTGGAAATAAGACTCAGAGGACTAATATAGGACTAAAGATAAGATATTGAGGATCTTAAATAACAAAAATACACAAGATTCAATATCAAGCTCCTAGAAGGCAAGAAAAAGCTAGCTCATGTGTTGTCAAGGGTTGCAAAAGACCAGAATTTCTATGGCAAAAAAGAAAAGAAAGGTGCAACAGAAGGTAGCATGAGAAGAACAGAAACCAAGGTGCATAACAGCAGCAAGAATTTCATCATATGTAGTCTTCAAGTGGGCAGCACTGCATACAATCACTATAAAGGTATATTTGTACTAAGTCATTGTAAATACATTATTGTAAAAATTGTACTAGTGTCTATCTACCAAGGGTTGAAGAGGAAGTGTTGGGAGGTCTAGGATCATCATTAGGTGGTTGTGTCAATGTTGGGGTTATGGTCTAGTATATCTTCTTCTTCTACATCATTCTATATCATTGTAAAGTGGACCCTTTTCCTGGTATTGGAGTCCATTCTTATTTTATTATTTTATAGGGTGGTAGGGTGGTGCTAGGGTGAGTTGTAGCTCATTAGGTGTTGGGGCAACCGTTCAGTTGACTACTGAAGAATCTTGGGCATTGGAACATCCATCCAGTGGGAGCTAGAGAAGAATGCTTTTCTAGATTCTAGGAAGTTGGAGCTTTATTTTCAATTGGAGTTGAATATTAAAGAATTATTAGAAAAGCATTAGATGGTTTTTGTCCCGGAGTGGGTTTCCACCTTGAAAACTATACCATGTTCTCTGCTTCGTCACCATTGTGGGCGAAACACTGATAATAATTGAAGTTTAACTAATGCTGTAATTGAAAGGAATATTTATTTACCCCCCCCCCCTCTCAGTATTTCCAACACTATCGTCATCATCATCATCATGATCCAAGATCAACTTGTCAGCAATATTGATCTTCATAGAATATTTAGCATATGTCGCAGGATCTCAAAAGATATGAAAGATACATATTTTGTTCACATCCTCCAAGGAGATAATAATATTACAGATGCTGTCGTAAATAATGCATGCGCCAAATCAACTGGGCAAATATTCTCCAATAATGGAATATCTATGATGCCTCTGCCATGAGCTTGTATTAGCTGAACAAAATCCTTCCTTTTAACTCTCCCCTCTAAATTATATGAAACTCTCGAATGTTGCAGGTCCTACCGTACTCCAACCCTCCTCCTTCTCATGGACTTATCTTCTCAGACTTGCTCCCTCATCACGCCATCCTCATCTCTCCATCCTTGCTCTCCTCTAAATTCCACATATCCCAGCTGTCTCTCCCATTTCAGCACTTTCCAGTGATGATCCCCACACATTCTCCTCCCATTGTTGGCCCCCAAGTCACGCCTTCTCCTCCTCTATACTGTGCTCTCCCCCTTCTCCTGGTCTTCATCCTCTGCTCCATTCCCCTTCACCATGGTTCACAGCGAGGATTGCTTCCATTGCGCAGATATTCAGGTAGAACTGGAGCAAATTTGTGCCCATCAAAATGTCCTTGATGAAAAACAACAAGAAGATGTCAAAGTTTTCCTGTACATGGTCACTTCACTACAACATCAGTTCAAGGAGCTCTCACTTCACTACACTACATAGTCGTATTGAAGAATTAGTTCAGATCCTCAAATATATACTTGACAAATGATCATCCCCAAGTGACAGTTCCAATAATGTAAGATATGATGGCAATGAAGATAATACGGATGCTTCGACTGGGCATCCAATAATAATTGACTGATCTTTCTTCTCCTCCTCTTATCATGGCTTTTAAGTTTGCATTTTTTTTCTCTCAGTTTGTCTGAATCTACACTTTATCTGTATTTTAGTATTTTCTAAATTGTAGACACAAAGAAGGAGTAGCATTTTGTTGTAGCTACCCTCTCTGTTGCTCCTCAGAAACTCTCGCATGTAACAAGAAAATTTCTCCTTCTCTTTTTGGAATATGAAATAGCACCCGACACTGTTAGAAAAAAAAAAATAGAAAAATTATAAAACATTTTAAATAATAGTAAGCAATAGAAGATGGAGATTTATTTTGAAAGGACTTATGTGATTTTTTTTAGTATTTTTTAATTAATTAAAATTAACTATTAAAAACAGAAATACTTATATCATCATTCACATTACCAAGATTTAAAAGAATCATGAAAATTAATGTTTATAACTTTGTTTTAAATTATTTTTTTTATTATTTATTATAAAAACAATTAACATATGATTCAAATATATACACATTTTAAAGAACATGTAACAATGAGAATATAATAATAAGTAATAAGAGATCAATAACCAAATAAGCTTATAACAATTCACTCTTATAGCTTTATCTCAAATTATTGTTTTTATTATTATTAATTATTAAAATAATTAATATACTAATTAAATATATACACATTTAAAAGAACATGTAACAAGAAGAATATAATAAAGAATAATAAGAGATCAATGCCACTTGAAAATAATGGAGAAAATATGTATTGCTGGAGAAACTATTTTCACGGTTGTATGTGCATATCCTAGATTATAATTAGTTTCTATTTTCTAGGAGACAATTTTGATCTCCCTAAATTAATGTAAACTTATATATTTATGATTTTATGATTAATGTGATACAGGAGTACTACTTGGGATGTCTGCAAGTGAAACTTGTGAGCTGCTAAGTTTCAGTACATGAGTTTTATTTTAGATTATTCTTCCATTTTTAACATGGTATCTTTTTTGGCGAGCCTTAGTGGCTGATTTGAGTGCCTTGGTGGTAGATTGGGAGCCTTGGTGGTTAGGAGCCCGTGTGGCCTTGGTAAGACTAGGCATAGTGAAATTTGTGTTTTTTGTTCAATAAAACCATTTCCTGGATTGATTGAAAGGATTGATGAATCATTTATTGGAGGACATGTTGTCAGATATGTAGAACTGTTATTGGATCACTGGATCTATTGATTAGATTAGTTCATTTGTTATTAGAGTCATAGATCTATTGATTAAACGAGCTACTCCTCATGCTCATGAGTTAAAAATTAGGGCATTGTTGAGGTTTTTTTTCACAATGAATAATCACATTACAGAAGCGTATTTGAACGAGAGAAATAAGCTTGATGGGTCAAATTAAAATAACCAGAAATTCAAATTGCAGACATTGCTTGAGGGTTTGAGTCTATGGGCAATTGAAAATGGGGATGAATCAAATCCGACTACAGCTAGAGATGCAAAAACCACATCAATCCAAGATTCAGAGAAGAGGGAAACAAAAGCGAAGGTGTCGTTGAAAATATCGATAAATGAAATCATAATCCCTCACATGAGAGAGTGAAAAACTACAAGTGATATTTGGGTGACACTCAAGGATTTTTATGAGACAAAGAATAAAAATGAGGTATTGTTCCAAAAGAGTAATATTCTCTCCATTATAATTGAGGAGAATGAATATCTTGTTGCGTTCATCTCACATATTAAAGAATTGAAAGACATGTTGGGAGACAAATGGGAGACTATGTCGAACATTGATCTCGTCGCGACTACCTTAAATGGTATGATTGGTGCTTATCAAATGTTTATTATAGGGCTTGAAGTGAGGGAGAAAGTTCCCACTTTTGAATAATTGACAGGGATTTTGATGCAGGAAGAAGAGAGGTGTATGATTATGAAGCCTTGGAATGTAGATCTGGCATTAACAACGATGAAAAATCCTTTCAAAGGAAAACTAGTAGGAATTAAAAAAAGCGATAGTCCAATGAATAAAAATCCATTTCAAGGCATGTCATAGACTAGAAATGATTCAGGAATCAAGCTCTTTTATTGTGGTAAAACTGGTCATATTGCTAGAATTTTTTATAAAAAAGAGACTGATGAAACTAGACAAAGACACAAGAGGCATAAAAGGCACTTTGCCGAGGAAGATTATTCTCTTTCAGTTGAGACTGATGAGGCCAAAACTTCGTTTGTGGATTCTGGATCATCCACTCCTATGACATTTAATAAACATTGGCTTGAAAGTTTTAAAGATACCATTAGTGGTGCTAACATCTACCTTGGTGATGACACAACATATCAGATTAAAGGGTATGGAAATATTTATGTGATATTTCCTGATGGTTATATCAAGCACATCCAGAATTTCATGTATGTACTAGGTATTAAAAAAAATGTCATATTTGTCTCAATGATTGGAGATCATAATTAAAATGTATAATTTTTCAAAACTTGATGTTTTATAAATAATTTTCTAGATTATTAGAAGTTTGTTGCATCATAAGTATGAGTTGGAGGCATATATAAGTTGAATTTTTCAAGTGTGACACATCAATATTTAACTTCAATGACTATGACAACAGAGAATATTTGGCATCAAAGGTTTGGACACATTAAACTTCATGACCTATTGCTACTACAGAAGCAAGGTATGGCTAATGGGCTTCCTGTTTTAAGAAATTAACATATTGATTGTGAAGGATTTGCACTTGTTAAAATGCACACGGATGAATTTCCCTATAGTTTAAATAGGAGAAGGAGAGATATACTCGAACTTTTGCATACTGATATATGTGGACCCATGCAGACAAGGTCCTTAGGTGAAGCTTTTTTTTTTTTTTTATTTGTTGATGAGTGCACAAGATATACCTAGGCATACCTTCTCTAAAAGAAAGGTGGTGCTTTTGGATGTTTTAAAGAAATTAGAAATATGGTTCAAAAGAAGACAAGGAAGGTCATCAAAATTCTTCGCTCAAGTCAAGGGGGAGTATACATGCTTCGAAAATGCATCAAATATTGCAAGGATCATGCAACAATTCAAAATTTTATGGTACCCCATACTCCACAGTATAATGGGGTTGTAGAGCGAAACAACATAAAATTTGGTGGAGGGTGCACGCAACATGCTAGAAGGTAATAACCTATCTACCAGCTTTTTGGCAGAAGCAATTAATACTGTAGTTTACTTAAAGACTAAAAGTATGACTAAGTGTCTTAATCTCAAGACTCCATTTAAGGTTTTATATGGTTATAAACCTGCATTCCATCCTTTGAAAGTGTTTGGTTCAAAATCCTTTTCACATATTCTTGAGGACAGGAATAATTTGGACACAAAAGATATAAAATGTATATTTGTAGGGTATTGTGCTCATTTCAAGGCAAAGAAGTTGTTTAATTCATCTACACACAAGGTATTTGCGAGCACATATTTTATCTTCCATGAAGATATTCATGAAGGAAATGAAGAAAAAATCTATGAGGAGTGGCACATGGCTTTAATGATTGATGATTGTAATGATGAAGCCAAATAAAACCTTGAGTAGAAGTAGCAGTAGAAAAAACAGGAATCTAGCGATATGGATACATTCAGTAGTCAAAGTCAAGTCAAAAGTGGGCAAGAAAGAATTGAGGCAAGCCTACTACCATTGAGATGAGGTAGGAAACTCACTTACCATCATGGTACAAAGATTATGCTCTTATGAATAGTATTTTAAATGTTGAAGAGCCCATGAAATATAATGAAGAAAATTAGTATGATGAATGGAGGTCAGTTATGAAAGAAGAGTATAAGTCAATAATAAAAAATAAAACTTAGTAATTAGCTGAATTTCCAAAATAAAAAGAGCCCATGGGTTCTAAATGGATATATAAACCCAAATTCAAAGAATGTGGTAGTGTAGACAAGTATAAATCTAGGTTGGTCACCAAAGGGTACTCACAGAAAGAAGGGGTTGATTATGAGGAGACATTTTATCTTGTAGCTAATTTGAATACTATTAGGATGTTAATAGCTATAGCTACAAAGCACCATTGGATTTTACATGAGCTACATGTAAAATTTTCTTTTCTAAATGGAGAATTGAAAAAAGAAATATATTTAACTCAACCTAAAGGGTTCATTAAAAAGTGGCGGGAACACTTGGGCTGTAAATTAAATAAGGAATTGTATGAATTGAAACAGTCACCTAGATCTTGGTATGAGAAAGTAAACTCTTTCTTCTTAGAGCATGATTATAAGAGAAGTAAAAATGATCCAAATTTGTATACCATATTTAACTCAATGGTGAAGATTGTGTTGATTTATTTTTACCTTGATGATTTAATTATTAATGGAGATGGTGATGTATTGATTAAAGAAATCAAAGTGTAGATGTCACAAGTTTTTGAAATGAATGACCTTGGAGAATTACGTTATTCTTTGGGTCTTCAAGTCTGGGGGGATTTTGGTCAGACTATCATTACTCAAGGAAATTATGTCAGGGGACTACTGAATAAATTTAGAATGAATTAGTGTAAAGATAATTGAGTAACTATACAAAAGAATGTTAAATTTCAAAGTGATGATGGTTCTAAAGAGGTGGATGATACATTTTACATACAATTGGTTGGAAGTATGATTTATTTGACTACAACCAAACATGAATTAGCATATTCAATTAGTGTGTTGAGTTAGTTTATGTCAAGAACCCTCGAAAATCATTGGGTGGCACCAAAAGGTGTCTTAAGGTATCTTTAGGAAACCATATCTTTTGGCATTAAATATACTGATTCTTTTGATGTTACACTAAGAATTTATTCAGATTTATACTATGCTATAAATCTGGATGATAAAATATCCATAACAGGTTATACTTTCAGTATTGGGTCCGAGGTCATTTCTTGGAGCAGTAAAAATCATAGTACGTTGTGAAACCAGCTCCAAAAATAGAAGAAAAGAGATATCGAGACCTAATAAATAAGCCACTTCGAGGGGGAAACCTCCAATACATTACGTGAATGAAAAATTATTGGATGATACAAATGAAAAAACCTCCTTTATATATATAGGATTCCATGGGGCCACAATGTAATCCTGATGGGGCCACAATTTAATCCTAGCCGACCTAACAATAATAATGTAAGGGCACAATAATAACAATATGGGGGTTACTGGGGTACAACAATAACAAAAATGGGGGCTACACTAAGATAATAAGGGACTACACTATTAATATAGGGACTTAACATGCCCCTCTCCTTCAAACAAGTGTTGTCCTCAACGCTTGATTATTTCTTGATGCTTCTGTATAAAATTCTCATCATGCCATGTGGAATCTTCTACAGGAAATTTCTTCCACTTGCTGAGATACTTTGAAATTGATCGTACTTTTTGAGTTCTTGTTTCTATGACTGCTTCAAAACTTCTTTCTATGTGATGTTGATCTTCCTCTTGTTTCATTAGATTCTGCACAAAAGTTAGGTTATCCTTTGAGAGTTGGAGAACTTGTTGTTGATGCTCGATGTGATGTTCCACTAATTTATCATGCATATTAGCTATTATTTGATCCTTCAAACCATCTAACTTAGTCTCCATTTCTGATTTTAAACCATCTGTGTCATTTTTGTTTTCTCTTCATGAGATCGAAATTTGTTCCACTCGGTACCGTAATTTTGATATCTCATACTGTAATTCCTCCTCTTCATGCGTCATAGTATATCCTTTTGAGGGCTTAATGGGTATGGATTTATTTTTTGGAGGCATTATAGAACCCAATACTGATAAGAATTCTAAAATATGCCCTTGGAATCACTTCTTTAAAAAATTCTAAACTTCTTTTTGAAACAAACATTATGCAATTTTAAAAACCAAATACACAACTTTTTCTTCCTTTTGAGAAGCTAGATATTGAAACTGAATTATCTATGTGCTTCTAGATCCTCAATAGCTGAAATTTAGCCCTGGAGTAGCCCTCTAAATATTATTTAAAATACCATAGGTATGAACTGAATTGGATTCTTGAAGACAACTTTATGCCTAATCTCCTACAATGACCTAATTATGGACAGGTTCAGTAGAGGGAACCTATACGACTTGGCAGGTGTCATTGTTTGGTCCTTTGGCTCTAAAATTGATAGACAGGAAACTACAGTCCATGTAATTCTAGCCAATTTTTACATAATTCCAATATGATTCTCATAGAAAGAGTTATGGATATTTTTCCACGATAAACTCTTTGAGATTTAATTCAGGAGCCTGAAAAAGACCTAACTTCCACAGATCATATCTCCTAAATTTTTTCGAACCAAGTTCTGAAGTTTTTCAATGATGCTCCTTAGGATTTAAACTTCTCTCTTTAAACATTTCATCTTCTGAATCTTTGTAGACAAAAATCTATAGTGAAAATTCCATGACGACTTGTTTAAGTTAAATTCAGGAGCCTGCAAAAAGTCTTAGTTTCCACAGATCATATCTCCGAAAATATTATGAACCAAGCTCTGATATTTTGCGATGATGTTCCTTAGGATTTCGGTTTCACACTCTAAAATCTCATCTTCTAAACCTTCGTACAAATAAATTTATATCGCAAATGCCACGATGACCTGTTTGGAGTAGCAAAACCCTAGAATCCAAAGCTCTAATACCAAATGTTTTGAAACCAGCTCCAAAAATAGAAGAAAAGAGATATCAACACCTTATAAATAAGCCACTTCAAGGGTGAAATCTCCAATACATTACATGAATGAATAATTATTGGATGATACAAATGACAAAACTTCCTTTTTATATATAGGAGTCCACGGGGCCACGATGTAATCCTAGTGGGGCCATAATGTAATCCTAGCTGACCTAATAATAATAATAATGTAAGGGAACAATAATAACAATATGGGGGCTGCTGGGGTACAACCATAACAATAAGGTGGGCCACACTAACATAATAATTGACTACACTATTAATATAGGGACTTACATAGTATTGTATATCTATAATCAACAAAAGAAAATTATCAAGATGTATGTGCAACCACTTATGAAGCAATTTGGTTGATAGTAATTCTTCCTGACAGAAGAGAAGAGAAAATGGTGGTACAATGATTAAATTTTACAACCAACATTCAATCAAGCTGGAAAATAATATTGTTTTTCATAGAAACACTAAACATATTGATACTCAGTTTCACTTTGTTAGAGAAAATCTTCAGTCAAAAGAAAGTTTGATTGAATATTGTAACACCTCTAAAAATGTAGTAGATATATTTACGAAGCCCCATGGGAAGATTAAATTTGATTTTTTTTATGGAGATTTTAGGAGTGCAAGTGAATCCTTTCTCCATTAAGCAGGGGAGTTGAAAATAATGGAGAAAATATGTAATATTGGTTAACGTTTTTTTCAAGATTGTATGTGTATGTCCTAGAATAGAATTAGTTTCTATTTTGTAGGAGACAATTTTGATCTCCCTAAATTGATGTAAATTATATATTTCTGATCTTATGATTAATGTGATATGAGGATACTTCCTGGGCAGATTCTAGGTGCAACTTGCTCACCTTTGAGTTGTTACGTTTTAGTATGTAAGTTTTGTTTTAGATTCTTCTTCCATTTTCAATAATAACCACATGGGGTGTAGAATATATGGTGAGATGGTGTTCTATTAAGTCACTTTGTGGTGTAAATTTAACTTGATCAAAACTTTGTGGGAAAAAACATAGTCATGTTAATGGTTTTTGTTGTCTAGGATGGGTGTGATTCTTAGGTGATCTTGATCTCTTAGATGCTCGTCGGTCATGGAGACTCAAGAAAAGGATTACACAAGCCAGTGATTTGAAGAGTCACATAACCTAACAAAAATATAAGATATCAATAACAGTTTCTCATCTAATGTTATTTTCAATTAAATGATAAAGTAGAAGCATCATAACTACCTTTTATATATATCTCAACATTCTATGATAACTATTACTAATTTTTTTTTTTTAATGGATATTTAATGGAGGTTCAAACCTTACCATCCACGTAAAAATTATTTATAGGTATGATAAAATTCTATAAGCCTATTATGAAAAATACATAGCTATCAAAGTAGAATATCCATGTTCACATATCTGACGACTTGGAATAATTCTTAAAATAGTATATAGGTAAGATTATTTTGTTGGTTGTTGAGGTTTTTTGAGAGATTTTCTCAACAAGTAATTTCTTGGTTTGGAAACTCCATTGGATCTCATAAAGAAACATTTATGTGGCATGTATCTGGGTCTTATGATGGATATGAATAGTTTTGTGAGTAATTTCTTCACCATGTCTTCTCCTCTAATTTTCTTCTTGGTATCAGAGTCTATATGGGCTTTACTTCCCTCCTGGGAGGTTCTAGGAAGATGGAAGAGATATGAAGACTAATCCTGTGTAAATATATTAAGCTAGAAGTTTGTGTTGCGTGAGTATTTTTTTTTTAATTTTGCATAGATTCATTATGTGTGAAGTCATTGCTCCTCTAATTTTTGTGGACGTTTTTGATGCCCTATGATGGCAACACATTGTGATCGATATTGTTATATTGCCAAATACATGAATGAACTTGTTTCAATATGTTGTCAGGAAAAACATCGTCCTCCACCGATTCCACCAGATTGATCAGAGTAGGCATATATAGCCTGAGAGACTTCCTCAAAGCTGCTTGAAAAAAAAAAGGTGGTGGGCTGTCTCATTCTCATGACTTCAACCTTTTTTGATCTCTATGTTCATGGAGAAGAAATATAAACTACATAGAGATCCAACAAGAACCCCCTATGAATTTCAGGGAACTGATGATGTCAAACTAAGAATGAGACATGGATGCGAGGGGACATGTTTAAAACCATTTCCTATAAAGATATTTTGAGAGTAAATACAATGGATTCATCACGTTGATGTCAACAATCTTCATGGGGTATTAGAATTTCTATCCTGAGCGAGGACTGCATATTCAAAAGCTAAAGCAAAACCACCCCTATGAATTGAGTAAAGAAAATTTCCTTCTCATTATGCTTCCTCCTTAGTTTTATATTGATCTATGCTCTACTTTACAGGGACCAAATCCTCCAACATTTCAAGGTTTTCCAATTTCCCCATTTCTCTTTTATACTCTATCATGATTGGCCTTCAGTTATAAAGAATGTGATTGCTTCTCATGTCATCGAGTGTCACTCGAAGCAAATAAAAGTCTAAGAAATGATGAGTTTAATATGAAACCTCTAATACGATTTTAAAGAAGGAATGAATCATGCTTTTTTCTCTTTTTCTCAGTTATATGTGTAAGTTAAAATTTTGGTTCTCAAAGTTCTTCGGTGTCGAGAGAACATATCACTAATTTAATTATGCAAGTATGTTATATGTTGATGGGTCTTATTGTACATCAAGATTCAATAACATCAAATACATGTTATTTTTATGAGATCCTTGTGTGATAGAAAATTCAAGTTGTATGGTCGCATTTTGAACACATTCAATACCCACACAATTATGCTAGACAAATGGCAGACACAATGAGCTATGTAAATTGTAAGAATAAAGTATGTCAACATTGTTGATCTTGAAAAAAATTCATCAGAGAGGAAGCTACTTTTTAGATGGAGGTCAAGTGGGATGTCAAAGATATGGTGGTGAAGAAATAACAGTGTTAGCAACATTCCAAAGTGGATGTGAATGTTGATGAATACAAATAAGACTGATGTGACTTATATGTATATTGTAATTTGTGTTTTCTGTATTGATTTAGAGTAAGAATGAAAGGGGGGACTTGGAATAATTATTACAATAGTATATAGGTAAGATCAATTTGTTGGTTCTTGATTTTTTTTGAGATATTTTCTCAACAAGTAATTTCTTGGTTTGGAAATTGTTGGATCTCATAAAGAACTATTTATGTGTCATGTATCTGGGTTTTCTGATGGAATATATGAGACTATGATTTTCTTGTTACTCACACATGCACACACAAACATAGATGTATTATTTTATTTGGAAAATATTTAAGTATTTACCATCATGTATTGAATTTCCTCCATCTTGCGTTCATATGAGCAAATTTTCCAGACCTGCAAATCTTACATTCACATAAAATTTATCAATTTTAAAAGAATGAGGTCATTTAGCCTCTTTTGTTCAAAAAAATTCCTCTTGGTTTATGGATATACATCTAATCTCCTTAATGGGAAAATGTTTCCATATCTTCTAGTATGAAAGATTTTAAATTTTTTCCTCTTCTAATGTTTTGGAAAGGAACTCCTTCATCCCCTTTTATTTATCTCGAGGAAATTGGCTCATTCTTAAACAATATATATAGCTCCACCATTTCCTTTCATTTCTTACCATATCAAATCTTCCTCTTTTGGGAGTTTCTTAGTTCAAATTTTTAACTATCGTTGGTAAATCCATTATTGTCTGTCAATACTCCTTTAAACTCGTCTCGTTCACTAGCTCCCCTATTGGGGTGACATTCATCCTCAACATTTATTTGAAGAATTGGTTTTTGTATTCAAGGACAAGCCTTTTCTCCATTCCTATCAATAAAATTTGATACTAATTTATAAAAAAATCATTTTCTAAATCTATATCCATTATCTTAACATTTGCAACTCCCTTACATGTAAATCAACAAGGAATCTCATTCCTTTTTATTGTCACATGTGTGTTACAATATAATTCATTTGTTAAAGTCTCCTTAACTCTATTTCTTAGAGACAAATTCTATTTCTCTTTCTCCATCATGGAAACTTCCAATTGTTTTCCATATTTTTCATTTTTAAAATTTCAAGGCTCTCTGCCCCTATTTAAATGTATCCAAAACTACACTTTCTATCAACGTGTATTTATGTTGCTCCAAACTCTTCATGTAGTACCTGCAACTCTCAAATAGTATCTCCTCAACCTCTTCCTTACCCTTTTCTCCAAGGAATGTTTCTTTCTCTGGTTCACAATAGTGAACTTCCTCCTCTCCATACTTAGATACTCTAATTTATCCATTTCTAAATTGACCACTAAAAAAGTTCCCTATCTTACTAACATATAGATTCCTAACATGCCATTATATATTTTTATTTAGTTCCCATCCTCACCTTCCTCGTTCCTTCTCCATCTCCTATAGAAGAATATTAATCGCATTAAGTCTCTCTTTTAATTCAATTATCTCTCTATCAAAATACTTTTGGCTCATATTTCTTGTGAAAATGACATCTCCTTTGGAATCTTCCTGCATTATATAGTGGCTTTGACCAAAATAATTAACATGACCAACAATGGTCATCTCCTTATCCTTCTCTGCGAACTTATTCGTGGTCATTATGAGATACAGACAAGCCTCATCAATACACCTCACCAATATTCTCTCATATGGATTGGCCTTTTCATATCATAGGTTTACATCCTATGGAATGTCTTGAGCTTCCAATACTCCTCTTGTTGTTTCACTCTAATCACCTCCCAATAAATTCACTTTATTTGTTGACCTTTAATTGAGGAATTCATTTTTTCTCTAATCTATCTCCACGTCTACTGGAACCAGTAATATTTATATAGCGTCTCTGTTATAAGGGTTAATTTCCACTGCTCCTTGTCTCCTTCACTCCTCCCTGCAATGATCAATCACTTTATCAAGAATAAAATAAAAAAACACAAGAGAAATTTGAATTCACTTGTCAAGTCTCTCAAATATGCATGTCTTCAAAATTCTACATTTCTTACTTCAACAACTCTCCCAAATCTACTTCTTCACTTGTATTTATTTTATCTAGCCCTAAATCCTATGGCTATATCCTAAATATTAGTTTCTTGATATATCTTTATGCTATTTCTCTCGTCCCTTTTCCTTATATTATTATCTACCACTAGTACTTAAGCATTGAAGTAAGTAAACATCAAGAATACATATTCATATCTCAAAGGAATTATAAAGGATAATTATTGAACAAGTTTGGAATGACTGAGTGTAACCCTCTTTATACTATAATGGAAAATATTTTGAAGCTCACTCCAAAGAAAATAAATGAATTTGATAATTCAATCAATTATACACATCATATGAGGAAATATTATTTTCATTACTACCACTATACCAACTACTTCAATTTTTTTTGGGATTTTTTCCAAGTTTATGCAAGACTTTGTGCAATGTCTTTGGTCTACTTCAAAAAGTGCTTTGAAATACTTCAGTGGAAGTCAATACTTTGGAATCAATTATTCTACTGTGGATGAATTAAACCTAAAAGGAAATGTTGATTCAAACATTGGTGGGGATAAGGAAAACGAATTGTCGACATCATGCTATCACATGAGTCCTAGATCAATAGTTATCGCTAGGAGGCCACACAAATATTTTATTCTATCAGATTCAAAAATATAGGATAAGTATGGGGAAATTGTATATGAAACAAAGGTGATTGTGTGACTAACAAAAAAAAATAATATTCATTTGAGAAACAGGTGAATTATACAACTCTTATGGTTTTTAATACTTATGAAAAGAAAATATACAAAAATGCCAAGGTCCATGATAAAAAAAAATAATATTAGCATAAAGTAAAGTCCAATTTAATATAATTTAGAGATCACGAGTGCAAATTTAGTACATTTATCCACAAGTGATTAAGTTTATACCATATTCATCAAATCAGTTGTTGGAGAAATGTTTGAGAAGTTCATATTGATGCTTGGACCCAGAAACACCCCTTGGATTTAAAGGGGAAATGTGAAACATATAATCCTCCATGATTTTGTACAAATGTAAATAATTTTAAACTGTAGAATTTTTAAACATTAGAAGTTCCATATGGGAGATAAAAATAAAGTGCCATCTCCCTATACATTAAATAATGATTCATACTAATTTAAACAAACAAATTCCTATGGAGTTAATCTTTGGTCCAACACTAGAGAGTATTGGAATAACTTGAGGATTGAACTGTAGAGAAGGGGATTCATTTTATTGGGATGTGTAGAATAAAGGGGAAGGAGAACTGGTAGCTTGATATTGTTGTGTGATTGACTAAAGAAATCCCTTATGTGACATAAATTATTCCAAGGCACCCATATTTATGTTTCAAAACCTCAACTTGGGGTGGCATCATAATGATATATTTAGAGTAGTAGTGTTTACAATTAGATGGAACATGCAATTTCTATAACTATTTGGTTTCAATATTGATGAAGATGGGTGCGACCTTTTATTTTATTCATGATATGTTTACTATTTTCTTTCTCATTGAATAATGTTGTGTGTATTTTTTATTTTTCTGCATTGTGTGAGAAATATGTTTTCCCATTCATGTATATATTTAAATTATGGTTTTCATGAGAATTTTTCATTTTCATGCTTCTTGGCATATATGAAATGAGATAAATGTTGAAAATAAATTGAAGAACCCATTTTCTAAAGGTACCTTTGGATTTCTCTATACTATATTTCAAAGTGTCAAATGATAAAATTTGTGGCAATGTGGCCTAACATGGAGTTGGGTACATTACATTTTGGTACCAAATATTTCGCTCCACCATCAAACATATATTTTTACATATTGGTATATTTCACTCAAAATTCACATTTACAAAGTTTTAATCTATGCTAAATTTGGTGGAAATAGTGAAATTGGAAATAAACCACATATTCTAGACGGAGTCCTACATTTAATGGTTATAGATAGTTCAAGGCGACCCTACATAAATTATTTGAAAATTTTTCGTATACCAATTAATGGCCAATATTAGTTTAAATTTGAAAATGAATCATTTAGATTCACTATAGATTTGGTTAAATGTTTAGAACAAATTGTTTTATTAATTCTTCTAAAGAAATTTCCTACAGACCTCGAAAACATGTATTTGAGAGACGACGAAAATGCGGAAGTTGTTTGAAGACAACTCAAAAGAACATTTTTTTGTAATACCACCAAAACGAAAAAAAAAATGTAGGACCATTCAAGGAAAATTTTTTCCATGTTCAGTAAGAAAAAAAAATTTAGGGACTTTATTGATAGATATTTTCAATGAATTATTAAAAGTGTACGAAAAAAAATAGTTAATCTAAGAAAATATATTTTTGTAGAATTTTACAAAACCACCAAAAGTTTTTTAAACATCACATCAGTACCAAATTATCCTCTTCTTTTATATGACTTCAATCCTTCATGATAGATCTAGTTTGTACTTCATCTTCACCCTCCAATGTGTCTCAAAAAGTGTTGGAAACTTCTAATTCAACATGAATTTCCATCTCTCTATATTGGTTTAAGATTCCTTTACTCCTGCATGATCACATATTTTTGTCTCATCTCCATAAGTTTCCTTCTTGTAACCTCTTCTTCCTAACATTCTCGATCATCAACTTTCCATGATAGGATGATTGCACTTGCAAATAAAATTCACTCATGACAAGATAACATCGGTGTTTAAATCATCTCTATCTTGTGCAAATGTTGAGTGTCATGGGATAATGCACAAGGGTTTATGGAAGAGGCACGCTTGAGTGCACTACTAAACTTTGGGAGATATAGAGTGAGGGTTTGGACACTGTGATTTCACAATGTGTAGTGGCAAGGGAGAGGAAATACATGAAGTGTTCATTAGGAAAGTCTAGCATGCAAGGATAGCTATCTTAGGCACTGTGAGTGTGTAATTTTTAGTGTTAGAGGGAGAGGACCCATGCATTGCACATTGAGCACTGCAAGGGTTGAAGGATGGCACTAATGCACTAAAAGTGTGTAGTGGAGAAAATATTTGGTTAGGGCATTGTAGATTTGAGTAGTAAATGAGACAAGAGTGACAAGGTCGGGCACTATGACTTCACAATGCACCATGGCGTAGGAAGATGCTCAAGGGACTATGTATTTGGGCACTTTGAATGTCCATAAATGGCCCCAATAGGAAATAAGAATGTGAAATGCATAATTCATGGTAGGATAGATCAGGATTGTGCATTTGAGAAGTGTAACAAACATGAAGGAGTGATTGTGCTATGAGGTTTCTCAATGCATACTTGAAAGATTTCTCCTCTAGGATTACATAGTGTGAAGCTCGAGGAGGTAAGAACATAATCAATGAATATTAGGAATTCTTGGTGCCCAATACACTTGGTTGAGGTATGAAGATTGATCATCTATTGTGCAAGTTGTGAGGACAAAGAAAACTTCAAAATTGAATAAGGGTGGGATCAATGAAAGAACATAGTAAGAGTAAGAGAATACAACAAGTATAGGGCATGATAACACACACTCATACAATAAAAAAAAATGACCAAAATGTGTATGTTACCTAAAATCAACATGTCTACATTGAAATGATAGTAAAGTGACACATATATCAAAGTGCGACACTTAAGATCTACCGTTACAGGACAAGTGTCAACTGCAAGAAAAATGTGTGTTATGCCATAAGAATGTCTTGATAATATGTTTTAATGATAAATAACATGAAATGATACAAGAGTGTGTGTTGGATTTCCTTGAGAAGGTTTTCCATGGTTCTTTTAGGATGAGTGGAAATAAGCGAACGAGACACATGCAAGAGTAAAATTGACACATGCAAACACAAAGAAAACTCAAGCAACAATGCAAGAATTAAATAAGGAAAATGAGACACCTGAAAAATATATAGAAATAAAAAATGACATATGTAAGAGAAAAAAAAAAAGTGACACTTGTAAAATAAAAAGAGACAATTGAGAAACTCACCTAAAAGATGGGAAATTTGAAACAATGAGTGAGAGAATGCTCCTTATAACCCAATAATGCAAAGAGCTCAAAAGAAGGAGATGAATATAAGGATGAGATTTGGACTAGATTATTTATATAAGGGAGTAGACATGCAATTATGATTAGGATTTGTGAATGTGTTTAGTGCATATTGGGAAATAAGGAGACAAGAGTGAATTGAATGACTTGAAAAAATACACTCTCACTATCAACAAAGAGTGTGCAATCACTATCTATAAAGGATGTCATCACACTGTCACTATCCATAAGCATTGTGTAGCGTATGTTTGCACGAGCTTGGTCATATGTTTTCACGAGCTTTGTCATCAAGGAGTGCACAACCACTATCTCTAGAGAGTATGGAATCACTGTCATTAGGCACTCTAGAGTCACTTTCATCATGAACTACGAAAGGATTGGCTTTCAAGGATAGACATTGACTACTAAGCTTGCTTAAAAGAAGTTCTCTATGCAGGCATCATAGGATAAACATGTAAAATAAGGTCACTTCGACACTTATAATTCTTAAAGGGAGACTTGAACTCTTCAACAACATGACCGAGCATGGCCTTAATGGCTTAAAATGAAATATGGAATGACCATAAGGAGGCTCAAAATTTGAATGTAGGAAACAATTTGGAGGGTGTTTTTCATAGTGAAAACAAGTACATAGTTGGTAAATCACTAAAATTTTCCTTTCTCCTAACAAATATATGGTACATATCACAGGAGATGGATGAATTTAGCGACTGTTTAATCCATGGTCACTTGACCATGTTTAATTCATGAAATTCTTTAGCTTTATTATCAAAATATATTTATATCAGATAATTTTATTTGAAATTATTTTCAAAATATTTTGAACAAATATTTTTATCGTGCATATTATGTAGATTCCTTATCTCTTCTCACCTCAGGGATGCTTTACCTTTCTTCAGGAAAGTGGCCAATCTCTCTTTTAGACTGTTAGGATACTAATATTCCTAAACATATTTATTTATATTTAATCGCCTTGCCTTAGTTTCCTCCTATGATTCACCATCATATATGGGAGGTCCAATCTCTTTAAACTCTCCTTACATTTATACCTTTTGTTTCTTCACATTAGGTTCTATTAGCAGAATTTCGACTAAATTTCCTTCATTTTATTCTTCATTTTATGGTCTAATAACCTCACTCTCCACCATGCTTTCAAAATTTTCCCTTTAGTAGGACTCCTCCCTATCTTCCTGATATATAGTTAGTCCAACTATTTTCATATTTTGATTATTAGTTAAAAAAAAATAGTATTTCTTTCTCAACACTAACTTTCAACAAATTTTCATTATCTACTTTAATACTAGTTAATTCAAGTTCCATACCTTCCATAATAATAAATAGTTGAAATATTTGAAATGTTGGCTCACCATCTAGTTGCACCCAAATTTATTCATTTGCATCCAGAGGCCTTACATAGGGTTCTATCATGACTATTATTTTCTTTCCTCCTTACTGTGTAAGAAAAACAAAAAAATACTTTATTAAATTCTACCTATGGTTTGGCTCCTAGCCATCATTGTCGTAACTTGCACCTCTAATATCACATATAATGTAACTCCCAACATGCACTAAAAAATTATCTACACCCTTAAACTATAAAATGCATGTTCTCTTTGTATTTCTAATATTTCCTGTAAATGATCCTTGAGACTTACGGATATATAAGCTTCACAATGAAAACTATTACATATATTCAACTAATAACATGGATACATAATTAATTATTCTTTGTGTTTTTTTTTATTTCCCATTGAAGTAATATAAATATATGTATAAATGGGTTATAAAAGTATAGTTTGTGACATTGTACCTTGGGTTCATGATACCAACAAAGCTTGTCTTAAAACCAAGTCACTATTCTTGGAATACAACATATAGCTTGCAAAAATATATGGGTTTGAACTTAGCACAATTCATTCAATCCACAAACATATTCTATGTGCTTGAAGAAAAGGGAGCAGCAATAAGAAAGAATGAATGACTGGAGAGCTCAAGTTGTGAATTATTTTATTATGAGAAATCTATATATACAGGCATATAGATAGTTACATAGAAATATTTTGAACCAACTAGAAACTAATTTCTAAAACGGATTTCTAAACTAACACTTAACGAAAAGATTAAATATTTTAAAACTCCCTCTTAATCTTGAGGGTTACATTGTTTTATGCCTAACTTTTGACATTGAAATTAAAAATTAAATTTTCCTAACGGTTTGGTGAAGATATCCGCTAACTGTTCCTTGGATTCACAAAATTTGAGAACAATATCACCATTTTTGACGAGTTCACAAATGAAGTGAAAACGAGTGTCGATATGTTTTCTCTTTTGCTGAAAGACATTGTTCTTCGACAAGGAAATAACGGACGTGTTGTCACAAAGGATTGAAATAGGTTCATTTTATGTATATCCGAAGTTGGAGAGAAGTCTCTTTAGCCACATTGCTTGACATGATGCTGAATTCATTGCAACGTACTCGGCCTCTGTTGAAGATAACGCAACTATGGGCTGCTTTTTGGATGGCTATGAGATCAAGTTTCAACCAAATAGAAAAGCATAGCTAGAAGTCCTTTTTCAATCATCAATACAACCTGCATAATCACTGTCTGTATAACCAACAAGCTTACTGTCTGTAGAGGTTGTATACGATAAACCATAAGTAGATGTACTTGCAATGTATCCTAACACCCTTTTTCCAGATTTCCGATGACAATCTTTAGGAGATTCCATAAACCTGGAAATATAACTAGCTGCAAATTCTATATCAGGTCTAGTAGTAGTAAGATACATAATACTACAAGAAATTTGATTATACAAAGTTGCATTAACAATAGTACCCACATCATCTTTACTTAAATTTGTACCAACTTCAATACGAGTATCCATTGGTTTACACCTGTCCATCTTAAAAATTTTCAAAATCTCAATAGCGTACTTATGTTGACTCATAGACATACAATCGTGTGTTTGTTTCACTTTGATACCTAAGAAGTATCTCATTAACCCAAGATCCGTCATTTCAAATTAATTTTCATTGCAGCTTTAAATTATTCTAGCTACATGTTACCTGTATAAATTATGTAATCAACATAAAGACACAGTATCAAAATATTACCTTGATGATCATTCTTAATATACAAAGTGGGCTCATGGTCGCTCCTTTTGAAAACATTATTCAACAAGTAATGGTCTATTCAGTTGTACCAAGCTCTTGGAGCTCATGTACACCTTATGTTCTTGATTTTTTATTTCAAAACTAGGTGGCTGATAAACATACACTTCTTCATTCAAAACACTATTCAAAAAGGCAGAATTTACATCCATTTGGTAAAGAGGCCACTTCTTTTGTGCTGCAATAGCTAATACAAATCAAACTATATCAATTCTTGCTACAGGTGCAAATGTTTTAGCATAATGTATGCCAGGTTGTTGTGAAAAACCTTTGGCAACTAATCTTCCTTTGTGCTTATCAAATTCACCACTCTCATTTAAGTTTGTTTTAAAAACCCATTTGACACCTATAGAATTTTTATCATTAGGTAAATCAGCCAAATCCCAAGTTTGATTTCTTTCAATAGCATCGATTTCATTATTCATTGCATCTACCCATTCTTTGTCCTTTATAGCCTCTTCAAACCAAGTAGGTTGAAAAGAAAGAAATTTTAAATTTACAATATCATCAACACCATATTGTTCATAAATATCACTTAAGTTTCTCATTTTAGGATTATCAGAATCAGACTCAAAAGATGATGAACTACTACTGCTTGATGAATTACTATTGGTTTTGTCTTGAACATGTAATATTGGAGTGCATGTTGTAGGTGCTTGATATTCATCTAACAAAATAAAAGTATTAGGACAAGTATTCTTCTCCATTTCATTCCAAGACTTCTCTTCCAGAAATTTCACATCTCGACTTACGATAAAATTCTTAGTTATAGGACTAAACAATATGTATGCCTTATATTGATCACTATATCCTATAAAATATACTTTTCACTCCTATAATCAAGGTGTTTTTCTCAATTTTTCTGGAACATGAGCGAAAGCAATACAACCAAATACGTGAAAGTGTGAAACAATTACCTTTTGTCCGCTCCATGCTTCCTTAGGTACAAAAATTTGAACACTGGAAATTGGCGATCTATTCAAAATATATACTGAACATGAAATTGTTTCAACACATAAATCTTTAGAAAAATTTTGTGTTTTGAGCAAACTTCTAGCCATATTCATAATTGTCTGATTCTTTCTTTCTGTGGCTCAATTCTGCTACAGAGTATAACTGGTTGCCGTTTGTTTTTTAATACCACGTTGTTTACAAAAATCAATGAATTCAGTAGATTCATACTCACCTCCTTTATCTGACCTCAGAACTTTAATAAACTTGCCACTCTGTTTTTCAGCCTCGGCTATGAACTCCTTAAACTTTGAAAATGTTTCAAATTTGTATTTGATGAAATATACCCAAGTTTTCCTGCTAAAATCATCAATGAAAGTAAGAAAATAGAGACTGCTAGCAACTGTTTTTCTTGCATTGGACCGCAAAAATATGTATGCACTAACTCTAATTTTTCTTTGCCTCTATTAAAGGCTGAAGCAAAACTATTCCGCTTATGTTTACCCATTATACAACTTGTACATGAAGATATATGATGAGACAAACCAGACAAACCTTTCACCATAGACTGTCTTTGCAACAAACTCATAATTTTGATAGGTAAATGACCATATTGAAAATGCCACAGATCAAAGTGAGTTGGCGTTGAAACGTTATACGTATACAACTTCTCACTTTTCAACTGTAATTGATACAACCTGTTCTTTTTCATAAGAATCTTTGCAACAAGAGACTTATGTTTATCAACAATCATGCAAGTAGTGTTGTGAAAGCTAACATCATAACCATGTGCACCTAACTGACCAACACTCAAAAAATTATGCTTGAAATTGGGTACATAATAAACATCATAGATATTCTTCACAACATTTTTTTTGGTTAAGATAGGTACAATAACTTTTCCTGAAGCTTTAACCTGGCGATCATCACCCAGACCAAGAGAAGAACTGAAATATGTATCAAGGTGTGAAAAAAAATCACTATGACCAATCATATTATTACTACATCCATTGTCTACCAACCAAACATCTTTATTAGGTACTTGCATAGTGACTTGGCATGCCAGAAATAAAGCATATCATGTTTCACATTCAGTGTTTGTGACATTGGCTTTCTTTTTAATTAAAACATACGGTAATTTTCGACATTCACACTAATGATGGCCATATTTTTTGCAATATTCACATTGAATTTTTTATTTATATATCCATCGATGACCATGATAATTTTGAGACTACTCTGAATGTGCTTGAGTTACCTGTGATCTATCATCAAACTGAGACTGTCCTCTACCTTTTCCTCTCCCACCACAAAAATCTTTGCCTCTACCGCTATCCATAGAAGTTTTAGATTTGAAAGCATGCTCTAAATTACTGGCATCTAAATTAATTCTTGCTTCATGAGCCAAAAAAGAACCAGTTAATTCTTCCATAGATAATTTTGTTAATTTTCTCCATTCAAAAATAGTAACAATCATGTCAAATTTTTTAGGCAAACATCTAAGAATTTTTTCCACAATTCTTTGGTCGTCAAGTTCTTCACCATTAATTCAAAGCTAATTAACAACACCCATAACTTTAGTCATGAACTGATCAACTGTTTTTGATTCAGTCATTTTAAGTGTTTCAAAATCTGTTCTAAGAGTCTGTAATTTTACCATTTTTACTTTATCATTTCCTTGATAAGAAACCTTAAGTATATCCCATATTTATTTAGCATTCTTAGTAGCAAAAATTTTAGGAAAAATAGAGTCATCTAAGGAATTCATTTATTTTTGCAAACAACATGGTATTAGAAACCAAATGGCTCCAAAAATCATAATTTTTCCCACTAAATAACGGCGTAGGGATTGCGAACTAACTTGTCAAAGTCATGTTTAAAAAAAAAAAATATAACACATTATTACAACAAAACTTTTATTGTCTTTAGCGGAAAACAGGAGCCTCTACACTGCAAATATTACATCTTAACTTGACATCTTTCTCACTTGATTATTACAAAGAAAGCTTCTTTGAAGAACACAGAAAACCAAACACCTTAACTAGAGAAATATGAATATTTTTCCTGCAAATCAAAGGTCGGGGATGATATAACAATACATATATTTTTTTTATAGACTTCCAAATCTGCACATACCAAATCTCAGAAATAAATCTGCACATACCAAATCTCAGAAATCCTGAGGCAAGACTCCTTTTCGCGAACGTAGAAACAAAAGATGTTTTTGACAGCCCTTTCACACCAGCAGTGAAACATCTACCATCCTCTTCACATAAGTAGAGAGAAACTTCTTTACTTGAGTGGCTCTAGATAGTTTTCTATAGAATGGCAAGTTCTTCAGAAAATGAGAAACAATCTTCAAAAAAAAAATGACAACTCTCAAAGTCCATAGACTCCTTGGCTATAGGATGAAACTTGCACGTAGCTTCAAACAATAATTGACTCTCACGCAATGAAGCGAGCAGCTTCAAACAACAAGGATAGAGTAGGCAACTTCAAACAAGGATGGCTCCGATACCATGACAAAAAGGAAGCAACAATAAGAAAGAACGAATTACTTGAGAGCTCAAGCTTTGAATTATTTTAATATGAGAAATCCACATATACAAGCATATAGATAGTTATGTAGAAACAGTTTGAACCAACTAAAAACTAATTTCTAAAACTGATTTCTAAACTAACACTTAACAGAAAGATTAAATCTTTTAAGAGTGCTAACAATGAGGTCTACACCAAACACCATCGAATCACCAATGATCAAGATATATTAGCTCATGTTGCATTTTCCACGGGGGGGCTTAAGATGTGTCCATGTGAAAATTTAATAGGTGAATGATCCAAATCTCTCATTGAAATCGAATGGCTAGAAAAAATTAAGGCTACAAACACTAATAATTACTACCCTTTCCAGCTATCAGTTGTGGTTATTTCTCCATGCCATTCAATTTATTTATTGTCACCTAGGGTTTTAACTTGCATGGATGTTGTTTTGGTGTTCCCTTGGTGTTCTTTCTCTCTTAGATATTGTAATTACTACTTTCATAATCTTTCCTTTATTTTGTTTTGCAATTATGCCTCACTAACTACTTCAATTTCACTTCAATTTCGTTGCAGGGATAAAGGTTTTCCAAGGGTTTTTGGGTCCTTCCCAATTTGTATTGGTTTCCTTTTGCACATCTCCTTGGTTTTTTTTTTTTTTTTACCTTCAGGGAAGGAAGGCTGGTGTTAAAATAACCTCTAAGTCATAATTTCAACCTTTGTGGCTACAATTTGCATCACTCGCCCTAATTATTTTTGGGACTTTATGGTTTTCTCCAATTCAGTTAAGATTTTTCTTACGTAATAGCTGGGTATATGGATTATGTTCCTCTTCTTATTACCATATGGTTTTTCTTGCTATACAATATTCTTAGGGTTCTAAAATTTGTGTCAAACCAAGGGTTTGTAAGATTTTCCTTCGCGGATTTGTTTATTTTTTATGTGGGTCTTGTTTGAAGAAAGGAATTGGGCCACTCAGGTAAGGGATTTTTTATTCCTATTTTTGCTTTCGATTCTTCTATTTCACGTTTAAACATGCATTATCTAAGTTAAAACCTTCTATTTATTAAGTTACTAGGGTTATATTGTCGTTTAATTTGGTCACCAAACCCTTTAATGATTGTTATCGAACATTTTATATCATTTCTACAAGTTTTCTTAATGGATTTCTTATGGCTAACCCTTTGGCTACTTAACATTACTATTGCCCTGAGCCATGCTAGTTATCATGACGTAACAACTTCGTTCCCTTTTTTGTTTAAAAAAAATTAAATTTACACTCAATTTTATTCGTTAAAGAAAGTTATAGCTTTTATTCCTTGTCCTTGTTACAGTACTAATCGTAAATCTCTTCCAACAAGTATTGTAAGTCACAACGATCTAGGAATCTCTCACAATGTAAAATTTATGAGTAAAGTGCTTGATTCAATTTCTAGGTTTTTGTAGAATTTAGATATGGCATGTTAAGAGAACATTCGTCCTCACTTTTTTGGCTCATGCTTTCCCCCCTGTACCAAGTTATTATTTATTTAAATTATTGTTCTATGGACACCAAGTACATTCCATGTACTAGGATATTCACTAAACTCATTTCTTTTTATTGTAGGTTTTTTCTAATATCAGGATTGTCCCTATCCTATTATGACCATATCTATTCTATTTACCACTACAGTTTGGCATGGTTTTAGTTTTTCATATATAGTAGTGTCTGCCTCAATTGTTTTAACACTCAACTCTACATACGTATATAAACTTGAAGATAATTCTTACATGGTAAATTCATATTTAGAATTAATTCGATTTCAATCTAACTATATATTTTTATAATATTTTAAAATGAATGTACTGTGAAAAATAATTTATGTTCTGCAATCTAGTTTTCTATTCCATATTATCTAGTTTTCTATTTCATATTAGAGCCCGCATGGGTGTAGGCCTTGGCCCCTCCCCAGCCGAGGGAAATATAAAGTAAATAGAGTAGACACTGTGTTGTGATTTTTATTTTGATATTACATTCATTTGATATATTTGTTGCCTTCATCTATGCTCATGTGAATTTTACACGCTTGTGAGGAAGAGGCAATGAGATTGGTTTTCATTTTTAGTGGAGTACAAAGATCTGGGGAATTTTGGAATTTTCTCAATTTAGCTTCCCTTAGACTTCTTTTTGATTTACTGCAACTTAAATACTCCGAGATCACAAACTGTCTGTCAATACGATGATAATATTTCCCCTTCGTCTATAGATTTTGCCAAACAATTATAATATTTTTCACTTTGTCTTCAAAGGATCCCTCACCAACACAGGCTCCCATTGCCAAGACACTCAATGGAGGAAAGACTGAATCTTCGATAGCATATGCATCGGCCTCTACCCCTTTGAAAATTGGGAAAATTCCAAGCTCGTCCCCAACACTGTGTTCATCGAATTATGATTAGACTCTAGTCTGTCACCCCTTTGCCATAGGCCCAAGTATTGGAAGCGGACACGTGATCGACGATAAGGGAGAGAAGATCATGGCAATGTTTGGACCAGCGCTTCTTGGAGGAGCCACTCCAGTAACTTTACACATTTCAATAGTAGATGGTGTCTTGAAAATGTACTCTGGGTATATATGACTTTGAAAAGCCTTCTCCAATGATGTAATTAAATTAGAAAAAATTATAAATGAAACTCAAGGTGGCCAGCTTCCTCAAGAAATTAGTGTACTGTTCAATATGATTGAAGTTTGTTAAAGAAGGTACGTGTCGTGATATATAGAGATTTTTTTTTAAGCTATATTTGGTGCAAAATCAATCATTGTACATTATAACATAATTCAAATAGATGGTTCTTGGCACATGGAAACTCCTGAAAATATTGTCGATTTAATTTTGTTTACATTTTGTTTTTCTTGACGCTCAGAAATCCTAAACAATGGTGACAGGTTATAATATGAGATCCATGTTTGTGAAACATGTCAAGTTTTTTTATAAAATTTTTAATATATTTAATATTCATACCAACTGTCTAATAATTAATGGATAGTTGAAAGTAAAATATCCAATAGATAGTGATTGGTCGATAATATGGCTCATTACTTGACAACTCTTATCGCAAAAGCTCAAAGAAGTTGAGTTGCCAATATTGTTGATCTTGTAAAGTTGATCAAAGATTGTTAAACTAAATTATGTGTTAAATGAGTTGAATGGGAAGCTCAAATATTTTTGTGGTCAAAATAGTATTGTACCTCAGAGTGGATGTTACACCATTTTTTGGTCATCTAACCTATTATCATTAGATGGACCCAAGTACACCATGTAAGACCAATTTTACCCTAAGTAAAATTGCTTTCACTATGTAAAATAACTTAATAAACCACACTTATTAGGTTGTTTATGGTCTAAACAGGAAACCCCAAAAGGAAATATTAAACAAACCTATTTTGTTTGATTTTCCTCATGGAATAATTAATTAAACCATAATTTAATTATTATTCCTAGTCATGCTTAACCTAAAACAAAGAAATTAATTAGATAAACCTTTATTTATCTTATTATTTTCTAGGAATAATTATTTAAATCTTATTTAGATAATATTCCTTGTTAAATATGACCAAATCACCCACAAATAATTAAATAAATCATTATTTATTTGATTATCCCTCAACCACTTCCTTAAAAAGATAAATAAATCATTTATTTATTTATTATTAACAAATAAAGGGATTTGACCCAAGTCAAATACTTTTTCCCTCCAACAAATATAATAAAATATTCCATAAAAGGTGGATCTATATTTGGTTAACATTATTTTAATCATGCACCAAGATCTAGAATGACCCAATATTTTGTTATAAATAGCAGGGTTTTTCCTACCATTCTTCACCTTTTGTTGCCTATTGGATCACTCTGGATCTAAACTCTTGGTTTGAATTTGAGCCATTATCATTGTCAAATTTCCATTATTTTCTGTGTGAGCTCCCTTTGAGTTCTATCTTTGTCTGGGTTTTCTACACCAACAAGAGAGAAAAATACTAGATCTGAAGTGTTGAGGACTTCCAAGAACCCATCCCACTGAGGATAATTGGATACACCTTCTTTTTTTCCTCCCAGGTGCCCTTAATACAAAAAATTCTTTCAAAAACTTGTTCTTGTCTTGTCTATTGGATGTATGGAGCAAAACCTTGTTTTTACTGCTTAATGTCTCTTTATGCATAGATCTGGTTTTTCTAACATTTTTCTTGACCAACTAACTGCAGATCTGAAGATATTGGAAGCCTTATTTGATGTTAGGGCTATTATTTATGCGTAGCTAAAGTGGTATTTTTTTGCACGCTTCGAAAAAAGATTCATACTAACAACTGGTGACTCCACACAGGTTTTCAATTACGACCGGTGTCGTTTTTCATATTCCTGCATATCCAGTTGCTTCAGACCCTAGGGTTTCTTTCCAGATTTTTGTTTTTGCTATTTTTATGTCATTTTTCACTCATAAAACCCTAAAACATTAAAATATCTAACTTCTGTGTGTTTCTGGCCCTATTGCGCAGGTGACAAACATCAGCCGCAACTGAGACGACAACTCTTCCGCAAATCTGTCGTCAGGACAATCGGAGCTGGAGGTCGCACTTTTCAGCCCAAAAAATGCAACCTGAACTCCAGGTCGCACTTTTCAGCCCATTATCTATGACCTGCACAGAAAATAGGTCAGAACCTGCGACCTGCTTGATTTTCTGCTATTTTTTTGCAATTTTTCAGGGTTTTGCTGAAGTTTTTGTCAGGGTTTTCCAACCTCTGTCTCAGCCCATTTAGACCTATTTCTGATCTATTTTTCTCATATAAGTGGGAACACATCCCCCTAGGGCTTCAGTACCCTCAACTTTTGGTGGAAGATTTTTAGCTGTTTCCGGTGTCTGATTTCTCAGAGTTTCAGCCTTCCCTTTTTCAGATCTGATCCCTTTTTCTCAGATCCCTTTAAATCAGCTCTTCTCCCTTTTAAATCACCTCTTGTAGTTTTGTTTGGACCTCCCTTTAGGGCCTCCTTCTTGTCCCTTCTACTTTTTGCTGATTTCCTCATTTTTTACAACCACCTTGCCTTTGTCTCTTGGCTGTGTGTTGCACCTCTTTTCAGCAGCTTTTCTCCTTTAGATCCCTGTCCCTCCCGACCTTAGATATTTTGGCCTCTTTTAGTGCATTTAAGACTATATTTTTTCCCTCTTTTAGACTAGTTTTGAGAGACCCGCCTTTTTGGGTTAGATTGATGCATTGTTAGCTGTTAATTTTCTGTCATTTCAGCATTATATACTATTCTCTACAGATTTATTTTCAGTTACGCAACACACTTTTTCTTTTGCTCTCAAAACGTCTGGGTTTAAAAATTAAAATTAACGCATGCCACACACTCACCCTAAGCGAAGAAGAGCCTGGTTACCACCGCCAGGCAAAGACTTTAAAACATTGTAAAATCAATTGACATTGCACCTTTTCTACCCTTGTTTCGACATTGTAATCCCTTGATTCTGCACCTCCCTACCCTTGTTGGTCATTCTTCTTCCCCTTGTGTCGTGTTTGTGTTGTCATCATTGCGCCCCCCATGTGCACATCCCGGAGAATTCTTGGCCTTCACCCTCAGTTTCCAGTCGGTCGACCTGCTCCGCCTCGCCGTCATCGAGTTAGTCCTCCTCCGAGTCCGCACTCTGACTCCTCTCCTGATTCATCGGGTTCTCCTTTCAATTCTGGTTCTCCCCCTATCACCTTCACTATGTCTAGTCCAGGGCCTAACACTAGAGGTAATCCTGGCGCTAATGCCAAGCCCACCACTAGCAGAACCGCCACAGGAACTACCTCGGTTGCACCCTTGCTCCCTTACATGGCAGGCCTCAGCCTCCCCGATTTCAATCAGTTGATCAATGACCCTATCCACCACGATGTTGGTTGGCCTGCTATGCCAACCAATATCCCCTCTGACATTCCTAAGTTCGAAGGCCTTGCTGGAGAATATCCAACCAACCATATCCGATCTTTCCACATGTGGTGTTCCTCCAATTCCATTACCGATGACTCCATCTGTCTTCAGTTGTTCCAACGCACGCTCACAGGCGAAGCTTCTAAATGGTATGTTGATCAGCCTACCTCTTCCCATACCTCCTTTGTGACCATTTCCCAAGCCTTTTTATCCTATTTCCAGCTCCCTCTCCAATACGACACTGGTACAGAGCTTTTGACCTCTTTCCGACAATCCTCTTCAACCCGCCTTTCCACTCATGTCCAGGAATGGCGGAGAAGAAGGAGCCTATGTCGAGCTCCCCCCTTTGTAGATCAGGTTTATATGGACTGGGTCCTTCGCACTCTCTTAGCTCCCATTGGCAAATATGTTGCCTCCCATTTCCCTCAAATCGAAGAATTCACCCTCCAAATAGCCTTGAAGTATGACCTAATCTACGCTTAGTCTAGTTATGTTTATACCATCCTTCCTGACCTCCCCAGGCCCGGTGGTGCTAACACCCCAGGGGCATCTCATTCCGCCGACGGCATCGTTGGAGCCCTATCTCATCCGCACGCTCAACCTCCTATGGGCTACGGTCTCCCTCCAGGAGGGGCCAGCACACCTAGCACTTTCCCCCCTCCCGGTAGCATGTATCCAGGATACGGCATGCCTTACCCTTTTGCCCAACCTCCTGCTTACCCCAATGTCCCCCCCCCCTAACCATTATCCTTATTCACAGCCCGGTGCTCCAGCTCCTTCAGCATTTGCACTTCCACCTCCCTTACCTCCTCAACCCCAGCAACAACACCTACAGCCCCATCCCGGGCAAGTATTTGCACAGCAGGGCGTGAATAATCCCCCTTCCTCTCAAAGAAGGCAGAGAGGCAATCAAACTCAATCTTCCCTTGGTACTCGTGGACCCAATCCTCACAGTGTTGACTCTAGCACTGCTAACAAGCCACAAGGCACTCAGCCCAAGCCAGACAGGCCTATTCGCACAAATAAGCCTTGTTCATGTTGTGATGTCTACGGTCATTACACCCACGATTGTCCCCTTTTACCACAGATGCAGTAGATGTGGGAGTCTCAAGCCACATTGCGCGGACAACATGCCTCCCCTCATGCTCCCCCTAATGTGGCCACTACTCAACCGGCTGTGTTTACCGATCCTTTCTCTCAGCAAGGATTTGTGGCTGCTCAACCACCTGATGGACCGGTAGCCACTCACCCTTCCCCTTCTGGTTCCTTCGATTAACAGATCCTCATGATGAACTGTGATCATTTTTCAACCGTCGACCTTAATCTTCAAACTCGGTCTCGTTAGCACCCCAAACCTCCTGCTCAGTCTGCCTCCGAGCCCCCCTCTTCAGGTTCTACAGAGCCTCTTTCGACACCCAATGGTTCCTTACATATCCCTCAACCCAAAGTCGAGGTTCATGCCAAGATTCCTAAGGGACCATGTATGTTGTCCCCTCTGTGGTTTTTCGCAAGATTTACTTTCCTCACAATGGAAAGATAGTCACCATTGACCAGTTGACTTATCATGAGCCAAAGTCTCAGACCTCCCCTGAGATGACCATCTCTTCTGTAGCCAATAAGAAAACCGTCGATTCCTTGACCAGTTTTTCTCCCAGCGTCTATAAGGACTCCTCTTTGCTTGGAACTTTCCCTGGTCTTCCTCCTCGTCCTATCTCTGATCCCAGCTTATCGAATGTTTGCATGATGCGATCGTCTCGGGCAGCCCTCAAGCGGCCCGCTACGGCTTGTCAGCCACCTCAACCTCAACCCTGCCCTCCGCAACCCGCTCCTAGCCATTCCTCTCAGCCAGCCAGACCTCTTCCTTCTGTCCCTTCTCCTTCAAATGGTATCCCTGAGCCCCTCTATCCTCCTGGGTCGGTTCCCCCAAGCCTCAACCATCTAGGCACTGTCCCCCCTGGTCATTACCCTGCTGGTCAAATATTGTTCCTAGCTCCCCCTCCCGGAGTTTATTCGGTCCCCATCATGGCCACCCTCTCTCTCCCTAAATTGACCCCAGGAATCCCCATCTGGTACCTCGACCCTCCGGCCGCTACCCCGCCTAGTCACCCCAAACCTTATCTTGCTTTGACACTGGTTCAACTGGTCCCCCTTGCTTCATCTGTTGCTCCTGTGCCCACAGCACCACCTCAGGACCCTTCTCCTGTCGTGACAACTCCCGGCAAGAACGAAAAAACTCGTAAAGGGGCGTCCAAAGACAATACCACCCCAACCGACCCGGCCCCTCCTTCGCCCGCCAAGCCTTGCGCCTTGTGTGATCTTGTCAGTCATGCCACCCATGTTTGTCCTGAACTACCCCGTATCCAACCCATGGTCAAGGTCGCGTTCCTTGATTCTATGGTCCCTGACGCCTCTGTTCCATCCTCGTCTGTCACCAAGAACCCAAAGACTATTCGTACCAACAAACTGTGTGCTCTTTGTGGTGTCCATGGCCATTACTCCGACCATTTTCCTCACCTGACACATTACCGCGCCTCTCTAGAAGTTGTTCGAGAGTATGAGGTTGAACAAAATCAATCCGCCTCTCCCATACTTGCGTAGTATGCTTCAGGTCAGCTCGAGGATCCTCCTGCTCCCATCGACATTTCCCCCCTGATGTTCAGATGCCGGAATCCACTACGACCATCCTCTACCTATCCTCTTCCATGAATCCTTTGGAGGACATTCCCCTTGACTTCTCTCCTGTTGTGTCCCTTGACTCCCTTTCGTTTGACCATTTGTCTAGTTGTTCCTCTATCTCTTCCCATGACCTCATCTTTCTCGCCCATCAACTAGATCACACCACCCGTATCCATGTTGACCTCCGCAGCCCGAGTCCCAATCACCCCTCCTTTAGCCCTCATATACCACCCTCTTGTTCATATATGAGTAATAGCCATCCTTCCCATCGCACTCCCTCCCGCAGTTGCCGCTCGATGTCTACTGTACACTCATGCTACCATCATTGTTCCTCATCCTTCCATTTGTTTTCTTGTAACATTATTCCGCAGGACCTCCCGTCCCCATCCTATGTCGGTTATGCCGATGGTGCAAGTCGTTACTCCCAGAATCTAGCCTCGGCAGGTTGGGCCATTTTTACCCCCTCGCATGCCCTTTGTTCTCTCGAACGGGATTTGCATTGGAACTGCCACCAATAATCAGGCCGAATATGATGCAGTGCGTGGTCTCTTAGCCGATGTCCTCTCTCATCGCATCCTCCATCTGCATGTTCATTTAGATTCCCTACTTCTTGTCATGCAACTAAATGGTGTTTATCTTGTGCATAATATTATCCTCTTTAGACGATATTTACGAGTGAAACTCTTGATACGTGACTTTGAAACCATAACCTTCAACCATGTACCTCGAGAAAAAAATCACTATGTAGATCGCATTGCAAACCATGTTCTAGATTGGCATTTATCACATGCATTTCATACAGGACAATAACATTCAAAAAATAATCACAAAGATGCATATCCATAATATGTGTTGCAATACATGTATTTAGAGTCCATCTACTCTAATACATTTGACATGCCCATAGCATGTTACCAAAAACTCAAAAATGGGGGCAACACCTGCCCGTACATACATACTAGGGGGCACCACATGCCCCACACCTAATCACTATCTGGCGGATCCCGAGCCAATGGCTCTGCTCCTGCAACTCGTAGATCACGTATACCCTGACCGGCCATCGCCATGCGCTACATGACACCTCGCCATTCTGAGGGTAGACCAATACACATCTTGACGTACTGGTTGTCTAAGTCTTGCCACCCGCAGTCCGAAACATCGGCCAGCAACCTCTCGCATCTACGACGGATGTCCTCTAGGAGGGCGGCTGCATCCTCACTATGCGCCGCTCTCGATCCACTCGGGCCTGCAGCTCCTGATGCTGCCGGTCGTCCCATATATCCAGCCAGTTTTACCGGAGCTATATCTGCATAACAAAAGTACATGAATCAGTCACTCTACTATTCAATAACTTTAACATGCCCAAAAAATAATAGTTACTTGTTACTTACCATCGGGTCCCCATAACTTGACTAGGTAGAAGTGGCAGGTTCGGATCCCCACAATAACTCATCCCACTATAGGGATATTCGTATATGTATAACGACATATGATCCCAATGGGCAAAGAACTCCAGTCGAAACACTCGTCCGATTGCCCCTCCTCCTCCTTTGCACAGTAGTTGACCCCATCGTCGCATCCTGGGCTCTCTCGGGCCCCCATCTGGGAGCTGTATACGAGGTCGTAAGGTCGAGATCTTCTCAAAAAAGAAGGAGCACAAGAAACTCCCATACGAGCAATCGTGGTTCACTTGCTGCTTGCACAGTGACAACTATCGTTTTACCGACACCAACATCATTTGGGCCCACCCATAGTAGGTCCCACTCAACACACTCTCCAAAATCATCATCCGCCCCCTAGTGATGTGATGGAACGCCTGGTTTCCCAGGACCGCAGCACCGCTGCGGCCACTGCACAGGTCACTAATCTCTCTAAATCCCCGATCGATATCCGAGTCCCTTTGACCTGGAGACCCGGTCAACAATGTCGTTCCACAAACTCCATGATGTGCCACCCCCGCGGTAACAATGGCTGTGTATTTCCCACCATCCCCAGTGGCGGGAGACCAGTCAGAAAATACAGATCCTGGACTGTCAGTTCGATCCTGTGCCCCTGCACTACAAAGACCTCCTGATCTGGATCCTAATAACTGATGATCCGGGCCAACAAGGGCTCCCTAGCTCTCATCAAAGGGTTCTCCAAAAACTTCAGAACCCCAAATCTGGCCAATACACGATGGACACCCTGATCTACCTGGATCTCTGACCATAATGTACCAAGGTCTCTCTCTCTCTAGTTGACCCATATATCTGCCATATCTGCACAAAAACATCATCTTTGTCAGTACACAGATAGAGAACACTGTAACCAAACACAAAAACCCAGCTCTCAGCCATAAAATAGCATTAAAACCCCCTCATCTTCCAGGTCACACTTTTCTGCCCAATCCTGGGATAGGTCGTAGTTTTTTCCCTGAAACCTGTGTCGCAGGTCGCACTTTTTGGCCCCAAAAGTGCAACCCAGCCGTAGAGATGAAGGAGGGTCTGTTACTGAGATTTTGGGCCCTAAAATAAACTTTCAAACCATCAAAATGAAAGAGTAAGGCTAGGCCTCTTACCTCCAACTGACAGATCCTGATTCCAACGGTCGGTTTGTCCACTATGCTCGCCGCAAGATTTAGGGCCTTCTCTCCTCTCTTCCTTCACCACAGCAACACTAGCAAATGAATGAATTTGGAGGGAATAATGCCTTATTAAAAGAGAACCCTTGTTTTTTCTTTCGCCTACTGCGACCACACCGTAGCTCAGTTTGACAAACTGTCTGCACCGTTGGAAAGCTCTCACCGAGCCCTCAAACGGGTCTCTGTTAGTTTTTTGTGATTTGATACTTCACCAGGACACATTTTGCCCACGAAGGGTCACTTCACCTCTCTTCAAAATCGAATTTCCTCACTTACAAAACTTGTACTTGGGGCACCACTTTGCCTCCATACTTGTCCTTGTTCATGTTGATTTTCGTCTAGAGATACCATCTTGTGCTCATTTTTTCATGGTCCCCCATAGGACCTCTATTGTGTGGCAGCACCATCGAGTCACCCTTGTTTAGAGCATCCAAGTTGAGTCATCATCGCATTCATGGAGTCTATCCTAAGTCCCTTTGTACCCCGTTATAGTCCTCCATCCTTCATTGCTTGGCCTTTCGCTTGTGTCGCACATTATGGCCTTCAGTCCCACTGTCCCCTATCCCTTATGATATGTGTCAGACACTGCCATGTCATTCATGCTCTTTATGCTCTAGCAAGGGAAGTCGTCCATTCGCTACTCAGTCCCCTCCATTCCATCATTATCATTGGTATTAGTCTGTCTATCACTCTACTATTTTCTCTCGTGCCTTAGTTGAGGATCTCTCATTGCCTCACCTACGACAAACCTCCTTCTGTCGACATCAACTTCTTCATTTCAGAAGACAGGTCTAGAGGGCGGTGTACCTTGGTTCTAGCTTCTACACTTGTTCGGTGCCTAAGATTGGGCAAAGGGCTCTCTCATTACCCTATGACTTGATTGGTTCTCTAGCTCCTTTCAGCATGATCGAGATCCGTATTCTTGATGGTTCAGTGATGCAGCAGCAGCCTTTGGTGATTCCCGGGTGTGTGTGAGATGTCTTAACCCTCCTGAGTGGGTGGCCCTACAAGTAGCCCCCCACATGCCCAGATGACCTCTCCAGTGCCGCCTTCGATGCAGCTCCATATATTTGATGATGTCGGCATTAGCCACTTGCAGCACCTCTTTGATTTGCATGTATCAGTCAGATTTTGTGAGCCCTTCCCCACGTATAGGGGTCATTTGGGTTGTATTTGTATCTCATGTACTCAGATATTATTGTCTAAGTCCTGGCTGTTATCCCAGGCACAACATGTATATGGCATCCTTCATTGTACTTTTATCTGGCTCATGTTTATGCCGGCTGTACTTTATGGTTCGGTCCCTTGTTTACTGGACACACTATTCTTTTGTACTTTGTCTCGGCGGGTATAGGTATGCCTCCCCCGCTGCCTTTAGCACAGGTAACCTCTCATAAAAAGAGACTTGTTGCACCTCTGAGTCTCGTCTCCTCAAGGTTTAGTTCTTCAGTACACTAGTCTACCTTACATTTCTCTCTCTGAATTCCCTCTTGATGTCTGGTGATTGAGTTCTTACAACGTACTTCGGCCATATGATTTTCTCCTAACACTCAGATGTTGGGGGGTAATCTGTTACACCATTTTTTGGTCATCTAACCTATTATCATTAGATGGACCCAAGTACACCATGTAAGACCAATTTTACCCTAAGTAACATTGCTTTCACTATGTAAAATAACTTAATAAACCACATTTATTAAGTTGTTTATGGTCTAAACAGGAAACCCCAAAAGGAAATATTAAACAAACCTATATTTGTTTGATTTTCCTCATGGAATGATTAATTAAACCATAATTTAATTATTATTCCTAGTCACGTTTAACCCAAAACAAAGAAATTAATTAGATAAATCTTTATTTATCTTATTATTTTCTAGGAATAATTATTTAAATCTTATTTAAATAATATTCCTTGTTAAATATGACTAAATCACCCATAAATAATTAAATAAATCATTATTTATTTGATTATCCTTCAACCACTTACTTAAAATGATAAATAAATCATTTATTTATTTATTATTCACAAATAAAGGGATTTGACCCAAGTCAAATACTTTTTCCCTCCAACAAATATAATAAAATATTCCATAAGAGGTGGATCTAGATTTGGTTAATGTTATTTTAATCATGCACCAAGATCTAGAATGACCCAATATTTTGTTATAAATAGGAGGGTTTTCTCCTACCATTCTTCACCTTTTGTTGCCTATTAGATCACTCTGGATCTATACTCTTGGTCTGACTTTGAGCCATTATCATTGTCAAATTTTCCATTATTTGTTGTGTGAGCTCCCTTTGAGTTCTATCTTTTTCTGGGTTTTCTACACCAACAAGAGAGAGAAATACTAGATCTGAAGTGCTGAGGACTTCCAAGAACCCATCCCATTGAGGAGAATTGGATACACCTTCTTGTTTTCCTCCTAGGTGCCCTTAATACAAAAAATTCTTTCAAAAAATTGTTCTTGTCTTATCTATTGGATGTATGGAGCAAAACCTTGTTTTTACTGCTTAATGTCTCTTTATGCATAGATCTGGTTTTTGTAGCATTTTTCTTGACCAACTAACTGCAGATCTGAAGATATTGGCAGCCTTATTTGATGTGAGGGCTATTAGTTATGCGTAGCTAAAGTGGTCTTTTTTCGTACGCTTCGACAAAAGATTCATACTAACAGTGGAGATGAGTGGGGATAAGTGCCTAGGAAGACCAATGAGATAGATGAAACATGTATATAAAATATTTTGGTGATAATCACATATAAACATATTTTGTTTATGCTTTTCAATCTAGCCAATGTGGTTCATCATGAGAACAAAATAAGACATGTTAATTTAAAAAAAACATTTGAAGATAATATTTACATGGTAAATTTAAAGTTAACCTGGGATTTAGTTGACAAAATTTCTCAACTTCCATATTCATATTTATAATTAGTTGAATGTAAATCCAACTATATATTTGTGTAATATTTATGAATGAATATAATGTGAAAAATATTTTGTAGTCTGAAATATGGTTTTCTACTTATATTAGTGTCAATATTTAGACTTTAATACTCATTTTTGTGTCTGTAATTTTTATTTAGACTGAGTTTCTCCATAGTAAGCATGTCATGCTACATGTATTTATAGAACTTATAAATTTTCTTCAAGTAACATGATTGTAGTTGTTTTTAATAAAACACTAAACTCGGTATTCCCTGTATGGGTTTTCAATTCTTTGAAATCTGTATGTAAAACACGGGTTTCATTGCCACCTAGTTATTTAAATATATGTATTTCACTGATTCAAATCACATAAATCTTGCTTGCTTTATTCTTCTATAAGCATTATTTATTCCTTATGTAAGCGTGTTAATTTATAACTTACCTACTACTAGCAATTGCACCACATGTTGCAAAGGAAACGTCGTAAGGTGGTAACATAGGAAATAGTGGAAACTTAGTGTAGGATACAAGGAAGAACTAAAAATTATATGCAATTTTGCTTGTTTAATGGTGTATGTCTAATAAAACTTTGAAATGTAAAATTTCCAAAATAGAGATACAACAGTAGTTTGAGGAATCCAATCAATATATGTTTTTTGAAAAGTATGTTCACTAATAATGTGTGCTTCTCTAGAATTTCTCTAGTATGTACATGCCAGCTATAGAAACCAATACATGTATGTTCTCTTTTGGTACAAGGGCACATTTTTTCCATGGTGCCACCAATAGATAAATGGAAGGAAAAATGGAACTGAATCCTAAAAGGTCGGCATCGAAAGCTTCCTATAATCACCAAAGTCTTAAACACAAAATCCCTTTGACAAAGATTGTAGTTCACAAACACCTTATAAACAAAGTGAAATGTGAATCTTAATTCTAAAAACAACATGAGTACATATATTTTCACATTTCAACATAGTTCAAGTAGGACTTTTGCATTTAAACTGTGTCAACGTTTATAAACATATTAGAGACTGCTTCGTAGTTGACTTGCATAGGAGCCTCCAATCCATTTTTTTTTTTTATGTTAGAAAAATCTATTTAATATTTATCCTATCCATAATACTAATTACTCCAATGATTAGTGCACTCTATTAATGGGATAAAAAATTATCACTATGACATGTTGTACTTCATAATACACTACTAAAAAGCTTAAGTATGATATATAATTCTAATATTTATGCTAGTGGGTTAAGCATTTGATGAGGTTATTATTTGTATTAGGATGTTTCTATGACTGTTGACATTGGGTTGCATTTTGATATATCGAAAATGTGCCAATTTAAAGGATCTTTATTACGAAATGTGAATTTGCCACTTGAAACAATTCAACATTTGGGGAACCTTATATACAATTGGCTATCGAAAAAAAATTAAAAATGTTGATTGCTACAATAATAAAACTTTGCACATGACATCCTTTCAATTCGAACCTATACCTTGAAGGTCAACATAAAGGATAAAACACCAAATTACTTATAGCTATATAGAATTTAAAAATTCCATCATGACTCAATAACAACATAAATATTAGCATTTCATCATTAATAGGAAAGAGAAAAATAAATAAATAGTGATGAGTTAATAGCATATATCCTACTTGATCAAGAACTACACCATTCCCAAATATTTTAAGTAAATGATTTAAATCAAACTTTTCATAACATAAGTAATCTCATATCATCTTTAATTAACAATTCAAGCTTCTCATAACATAAGTAATCTCATATCATCTTTAATTAACAATGCAATGGATAATAGTTTTTTTTTATAAGGGGTTCAAGATACAATTTCTTTGGATTAGTTACTAGGCTTGAGGGGTAACTATTCCAATTTCCAACGGAATTGCCCATGACTATGCACCCTACCTCATCCTTATGGATGACATTGCTAAATAACCAAAAATTGATAAAATTCATCTATGAAAATGATATAATTAAAATCACACCCTAAGTCAAAGGTGGGTTCAAGGGTAAGCAAAAGTGGGATTTTGATGTTTTCCCCGCCAATATTCAAGTCTCTCCAATGAGACTTGTGTTTGTGCCGTTGTTCATGGATGTGTTAGTACGTGAAACAAACGGATGTTATAGTACATGCAACAACAATTTAGCAGTTGGAGGAAAATTCAAATAAGGGGATTCTTTGAGAGAATACATAACCCACATGTTGACACCTAATCCTATGGATGGGTGTGCACATTTATTTTTGTATATTATTTGTTATTAGGAAATAAGGAAGGCCAAGAGTCATTGGGAGCTGAATCCCAATAGCCTCACCTCCCATCTATATAAGCATGTACATTCTTCAGCTAATTTACATTGCAGTTTTGAGGAGTTACCTCCTGGTTTGACATGGTATCAGAGCCAGATCCACATTTGGCATTTCTGCCCTGTGGTGTAACTCCCTACCCTTTGCTCAGTTAATATTTTTTAATGTTTTTGCTGCTCATTAACTGCTAGACTGTTATTCTGCATTTTTTTTCCCTAAATAGCACTGACATTTGCAGCTCCAGCTCCGGCAGACTGCAGGCTCTGTCAATCTGCAAATTGCAGGCTCTGCCAGTCCAGCAGTCCTGCAACTGTCTTCTGCAGATTCAAGTTCAAATTTTTTTTTATGTAACGCCCTTTTGGGCCTCCTCACTCATCCCTATGCTCCATTCACTCACCTCCCTCTCCATTTATCCCTGCGCTCACCTCACCTCCCATTTTCAAACCCTGCGCTCCCTCCTTTGCTGTATATCACTGCATACTTCAACATTGATATACGAAACCTGTCAACACCCTCCCACCTGCGTTACCCGGTCCCAACCTGCAACTATCCGCTCTCTTCCCAATCGATCACTCAATACATCTCCACTCTATACGCCTCCCTCCCATACGCTCGATCCCTGCTACCGACCCTCCTTCCCTTTGCCACGGCACTCCCTGCGCTCCAAACATCCACCCTCCCTGCTCGCATTCGGTCTCTCCCTCCTGGTTTGACCTTACATCTGCGCCAACGCTTGTTATAAACGCTGTTACCATCGTGTTATTACATTACATCGTGTTATTAAAACGCTGTCAATATCACTTACGCTGTTATACCATATATATTGTATACTCATCCATGCATTAATATTTAAAACGTCGCTCATTATATATACCGCCCATTATATATACTACGCACAATGTTTATACCATATATATATATACTGTCCATTATATATTGAGCGTTGTGTTATGGTGTTCACAAGATTTGTGTTAAGTTAATAAGAGTTGTGTTATGATACCCCTCCCATCATTACAATATTCCGCCCCCTTCCCACTCATAATTCCACCACTTCCGATTCATAATCCCATTTTTTCACATACATTTTTTACCCAAACAAAAAAAAAATACATTTTTTTTATGCAGAATCAGTCTATAGCATAGAGTGTTTTTTAAAATTCAGTCTCCAGCAAAGTTTTCTGAGCAGATATAGTTTCCAGAAAGAATTTTTAAACTCAGAAAATTTTTTCCAGCAAGAGTTTTTGCCCCTGTATTTGAAATATTTCAAGAGTTTGAAGTTTTTATAGCAGAATTTGTTTCCTCTTCAGAAGATTTTTTCCAGCAGTCTAATGCATTCTCTCATCTCTATTGTTGGGATAGTTCTCTCTGGAAAAGAGAACTATCTTGAATGGTATCGAAAGATTAAACACACACTCATTTTTAATGAGCTGTGGAGAGGAATCTGTGAAGGACAAGCAGAAAATCCACCAGAGAAGCCCACTTCAGACAAAGAGCTTGCCATCTGGGAAAACAAGAACTGCAAGGCCTATGCCTTGATTGCAGCTTCAGTAAGTGAAGAGGTGAGTCGCCATATTTCATCATTCTCAAATGCCTATCAAGCCTTGAAGAAACTAAAAGAACTCTATGACTCACACTCAAAATTAGAAAATGTTCAATTGATGGTTAAGCTGTTCAGTCTTGAAATGAAGAATGATGATCCCCTTGCTTTAGCTTCAGAAATAAGATCTATAATGCATGAAATTCAAAACACTGGTGTAAAAATGGACATACCTCTCATAGCATATGTTAAGGCATTATATCTGACTTACTCACATTATCTTGAGTCTTTGCAAGCAAGTGGAAACCTTGAACAAATCACCTTTGATAAACTTGAGCAGAAGTTTGCAGAAAGAGAGAAAGCTTTTGGGAAGATGACAGTCCCTTCATCTTCCGAAGAAGCTGCATATTTGGCACATAGAGAAAAGAATTATGCTCCAGATTCATTCAGAGGAAGAGGTGGCAGAAGAGGAAGAGGAAGAAGGAACTTCACAGAAAGGGGGGGCAGACAAGCTGATAAATCCCATCTTCATTGCACACGCTGCAATAGAGATGGACATGATGCACCCAAATGCAGAACACCATGGAACAAAATTGAGCAGCACAGAAATCAAGACAAAGGTAAAACCAATGACAAAGACAAAGGTAAAGCACCCGAATCCGCTCACTATGTTCTAGCACATTGTAACAATGGAGTAACTGAAAACCTCTTTGATGTTTCATTTACTTCATGGAGAGATGATTGGTTGCTAGATTCAGGAGCAACATGTCACATGACATTTAGAAAAGATTTTTTTGAAGATTTCATTGACAAAACACGCCGAGCAAAGATATTTCGTAAGAACCAAAATCAAGCCACTGTGGCTTGGCACACGTACTTAAACCGCCCGGTCTTCTCGATCACATCCCACATGAGGTTCTATACCTCCCGCAGTTGAAGAGAAACTACTGGCCCTCGATCGAAACCCATAGCAGACACCAACATTTATTTGATGGCAGGGCAGAGGTCAGAAAAGCATCAGATCACTCACTTGTCATGTAGGGAATAGAAGAAGGGAGACTCTTGAAGCTGAAAGGTTCATCTGCTCATGCTCAAAACTTTGCATTCAGTTCACATCATGATGAAGGTACATTTCCATCAAGTCTTTTATGGCATGCTAGATTTGGACACTTAAACTATGACAACCTTCATTTGTTGAAGAAAAATGGTGTTGATGGACCGCCTACAATTCCTAGAAAACCTAAGGAATGTGATGCTTGTATTCTAGGAAAGCATAGCAAACAACCATTTCATGATTCACACTCAAGAGCACATAGGAAACTTGAACTTGTTCATTCAGATTTATGTGGCCCTATGCCTATTGCTTCTGCAAATGAAAACAAATACATGATGACATGAAAAATGGTGTTGATGGACCGCCTACAATTCCTAGAAAACCTAAGGAATGTGATGCATGTATTCTAGGAAAGCATAGCAAACAGCCATTTCATGATTCACACTCAAGAGCACATAGGAAAATTGAACTTGTTCATTCAGATTTATGTGGCCCTATGCCTATTGCTTCTGCAAATGGAAACAAATACATGATGACATTTATTGATGACTACACCAGGATGTGTTGGATTTACTTACTGAAGAATAAGTCCGATGCTTTTCAAACTTTCAAGAATTTTCATGTATGGATTGAAAATGATGCACAAACACATATTGGCTCTCTACGCACTGATAATGGAAAAGAATACACCTCAAATGAATTTGAAAATTATCTTCATCAACATGGAATCAAACATCAAACAACAGTGCCATATAATCCACAACAGAATGGTGTAGCTGAAAGAATGAACAGAACCATCTTAAATATGGTCCGCTCCATGTTATTTTTCTAGAATGTAAAATTGATGTTTTGGGCTGATGCAGTTCTATGTGCTGTTTACATAAAGAATAGGTGTCCTTCAAGTTCAATTAGAAATAAAACTCCTTTTGAAATGTGGCATGGCCACATTCCTTCGGTAAAGCATTTTATGGTCTTTGGGTCCACCTGTTATGCCTTGATACCCAAGGGTCAAAGGAACAAACTTGGTGCTAGAAGCAGAAAATGTATCTTCTTGGGGTACTCCAATACCTCCAAAGGATATCGTCTCTATGATGAAGCAAATAAGAAGTTTGGGATAGCAAGAGATGTCATATTTCTTGAATCATCCAAGAGTGACAAGGTTGTTGAGCGGCAACTTGATCGCCTGGATAGATTCACACATGCAAAGTCTTTCCAAGAGTTTGATAATGTGATTCCACACCTTGAAGGGGGGATTCCGATATTGAATCAAACTGTGGAATCATTTCCCGAACCACACTCTCCCCCACATGAAGAAACAACCACGGATGACACATTGGATGATGTGATTGACAGAATTGGGAGATTGAATCTTGAATCAATCCCAACTCAGTCAAGTGACCAGCCTGGGCCATCTCAGAAAGGTCCTCCCAAATGGCTGACAAAGACACTGGAGGATGTTCATCCCGATGAGGTTGGAAAAACAGGAACAAGAAGTTCCACTCAAGAAATCGAAGGTGATGTAGATAATTCTGATTCTCCTGTTGATATGGATATTGCTTATAACTGTGAATTGAGTTTGTCTACAGATCATGAACCAACTTCCTTCAAAGAAGCCGTTTCTCATGATGAATGGAAAGAAGCGATGCAGAAGGAGTATGATGCCTTGATAAAGAATGGCACTTGGAAGCTGGTTGATCCGCCTTTGGGAGCGAAACCACTTGGCTGCAAGTGGGTCTACAAGAACAAGTACAAAGCAGACGGCTCACTTGACAAGCACAAGGCCAGGCTTGTGGCAAAAGGATTCGCACCGAAGGAAGGAATTGATTATGAAGAAACGTTTGCTCCCACAGCAAAATGGACCACCATCCGGACTCTCTTTGCCTTAGCAGCTCAGAGTGGATGGAAAGTTCATCAGATGGATGTAAAAACAACGTTCTTGAATGGAGATCTGAAGGAGAAAGTTTATATGTCCCAGCCATAAGGATTTGTGATAAAGGGTCAAGAACACAAAGTTTGCAAACTTGTGAAATCCTTGTATGGCCTCAAGCAAGCACCACGAGCCTGGTATGAGAAGTTGACCGAGCATCTTCTGAAACTTTATTTCAAACACTTTGATCTTGATGATGCAACTTTGTTTGTTAAGAAAGTTGGAAAAACAGTTGTATATCTTGTGGTATATGTAGATGATCTTTTGATAACAGGAAACAATGAGAGCTATATTGCATCCATGAAGAAAGGGTTGAAGAAAGGTTTTGAAATGAATGATTTGGGTCATGTTCATTACTATTTGGGTATTGAAGTAATTCAACATCCTAAATTCATATTTCTTTCTCAGAAGAAGTACATTGGAGATCTCTTGAACAAATTTGGCATGGATGATTGTAAACCCTTAGGCACTCCAATGGAACAAAACTTGAAGCTCACATCTGTTGAAGGGAAGGAATTTGAGGATGCAACTAAGTATAGACAGCTTGTAGGAAGTCTTATCCATCTGACCACCACCAGACCTGACATCTCATTTGCTGTTGGAATCCTCTCAAGGTTCATGCAAAAACCTTGTGAAGGACATTGGTCTGCTGCAAAAAGAGTACTAAGGTACTTCAAGGGGACTCAAGACTTTGGACTCAAATATACACAGGTAGGCGACTTCATCTTGACCGGATACTCTGATTCAGACTTTGATGGCGACAAAGAAACAGGGGTGTCTACTACAGGTTACACCATGAGTCTTGGATCAGGAGCTATCTCATGGAGATCACGCAAACAGTCAGTTCCAGCAGATTCCACGACCGAGGCAGAATATGTGGCAGCAGCTGAAGCAACAAAGGAAATTGTGTGGCTCCGGAAAATCCTGGAAGATTTGCAGATGAAACAGATGTATTCCACTCCACTCATGATCGACAACACTTCTGCAATAAAGTTGGCCAAGAACCCAAAGTTCCATGATCGAACAAAGCACATCAATACAAAGTACCATCTCATTCGACATAATGTTCAGGCCAAAACCATCCATCTACATCATTGTTCCACAAATGAGCAAACCGCTGACATCTTCACCAAAGCACTTGGAAGAGAAAATTTTGAAAAGTTCAGATCGATGCTTGGACTCACCAACATCCCTTCGGATTAAAGGGGGGAATGTTGACACCTAATCCTATGGATGGGTGTGCACATGTATTTTTGTATATTATTTATTATTAGGAAATAAGGAAGGCCAAGAGTCATTGGGAGCTGAATCCCAATAGCCTCACCTCCCATCTATAAGAGCATGTACATTCTTCAGCTAATATACATTGCAGTTTTGAGGAGTTAGCTCCTGGTTTGACAAGCTAGTTTTATTTCCATTTTGTCTGTAAGCAAATTTCAGTTCTTTGATATTAATGAAATGAAGTATTATTTCCGCTGCATCTCTGTATTTATGTTTATATGTTTATTCTGTTGCGTTCCTGCATAAATCCGGATCAGTGGTATCAGAGCGGTCTGCTTTTTCTCGATCCTTCTTTTCATGTCCCCAACGAGGTCGGGGTATAAGGAGCTAGGGCTTGATCTGGTGGAACCTTTGCAAGATCAGCCTCGCAAACCTCGACGGACGCCCATGGGGGACGAAAAGAAAGATGAGGGAGCAGGAGATCCTATCAAAATATTGCTCGAGGAGGCCCTCGAAAGAAAAAGGAACGTGATGATGGATAACTTTGCTCAGATCCTTCAACGGCTACCCACCGGCGGCGCATCTGCATCCAGCAGCCACTCTGGAGGCGCGACTCCTTTTAAGGTACAAGTAAATTTCGACATTCCCATATTTGAGGGTCAAATAGACGCAGATGCCGTAGATAGATGGTTGAATCTGTTAGAAGGATATTTCTCGGTTCATGACTTTTCAGACCGGGAGAAGATTATTTTTGCACTCCTCAAAGCTACCCCCATGTTAAGGACTGGTGGGAAACCTACTGTGAGAACAAGGACCAGACAGAACCCCCTCTGTTCTCGGCCGTACCAACTTGGAATTCTTTCCGAGACGCCGTCAAGGAACAGTACTATCCTGTGGGGAGCTATGAGGACAAGTACATACAATGGACCACGTTGCGACAACAAAGGGATCAAGATGTGCATGAGCTGACGAATCTGTTCCATACCCTGCGCACAAAGTTGGGTATCAAAGATTCAGAGAAACATTTGGTGCTAAAGTATCGCAACTGTCTGCACAGATACATTCAGGAGGAAATGGAGTTCCTCGACATCTCCTCGTTTGGTACGGCATACCGGTATGCTGCCAAGATTGAGCAGAAATTCAAACAGAAGAAGCGAGACTTTGGATCTGCGAATCAAAAGCAAGGAAAAGGTGCTTCCAAACCGCAGAACAAAGGACAGAGCATGGCGGCTAAAGACAACCCGTCAAAGCCACAAGACAAGAACAACACCGTAAAGCCAAAGAATGACACGGGAAAGTGGTGTGAGTTCCATAAGAGCTCCACTCACAACACAAGTGAGTGTCGGGCCAAGCAGTCGCTAGTGGCCGAGATGAGGGCTTCTGAGTCAGATGCATAATCCGACTCCGAATCAGAACCTGAAAAGGGGAATGAAAAAGGGAAACAGATTATTGATGCGGAGCCCAACGCCACCGTTGCCACTACAAAGGTCCAGAAGGAGGAACCGGAAGATCCAGAGGAGGAGGAACGTCTCTTCCACTCCCAGATGTGGGTAAAGGGCTCCCCTGTACAGCTCATTGTCGACAATGGGAGCCAAAAGAACCTCATTTCAGCAGACGCCGTGAAGCGGTTGGGCTTGCCGACCACAGCTCACCCACATCCATACACCATCGGGTGGCTTCACCAAGGACGAGATCTCCGCGTCAGCCAGCAGTGCCGCCTTCCTTATAGCATCAAGCCCTTCACAGATGAGGTATTATGTGACGTTGCTCCTATTGATGTTTTCGATGTATTATTAGGACAACCATACTTGTGGAAGCGTCATGCTGTGTATGAGTCTCGACCTCGTGCTGTTATTGTTACTTTGGGAAATAAGTTGTACAGGATACCAGAGGTACCACCTCATGCCGCTATCTCTTTGGTTACTGCAAAACAATGCAGTAAGCTCATTTCCCAAACCAGGAAATTCGTTTTCCTGATGATCCGCCCCCAGGGCAAGAAGAAGACTGTGGCCACGACCTCCAGACAGGGCTCCTCTGGACAACAACAACAAATGGATAAGGTTGTGGAGGAGTACGGGGACATATTCACCTCACCCACAGGGGTTCCTCTGCACTGTCAGGTCAAGCACCCGATTGATCTGACCCCCGGTGCGCCGCTACCTAATGGACTGATCTATCGGCGCTCTGTTCCGGAGAATGATGAAATCAAGAGGCAGATTCAGGAGCTGTTGCAGAAAGGTCACTTCAGACCAAGTTCATCACCCTGTGGGAGCCCGATCGTGTTGGTACAGAAGAAGGATGGGACGTGGAGACTCTGTATTGACTATCGGGCGCTGAACAAGATCACTGTCCTGAATAGGTACCCAATCCCACGGATTGATGACCTTCTGGACCAACTCCAAGGTGCAAAATATTTCAGTAAGATCGACCTGAAGTCTGGGTATCACCAGGTACCAATTGAACCCTCTGATGTGTGGAAGACTGCCTTCAAAGCTAAGGAAGGCCTTTTTGAATGGCTGGTCATGCCTTTCGGGTTGACGAATGCTCCCGCAACTTTCATGAGGATGATGGACGACATCTTGCGGCCATTCACCAACTCATTCGTAGTGGTGTACTTGGATGACATTCTGATCTTCAGCAAGACTTGGGAAGAGCACCTTCATCACATCCGACAAGTCCTCCAAACACTGCGGTAACACAAGTTGTGTGCCAATTTGGAGAAGTGCACGTTTGGCATGACCCAGGTTCAATATCTGGGATACATTATTGATGAAAGGGGGGTGCATGTGGATCCAGCCAAGATCCAAGTCATTCGGGATTGGCCAGCCCCAACCACTATAACAGAGCTTCGCAGCTTTCTGGGTCTTGTTAATTTCTATCGGAGGTTCGTGTTGGGATTCTCTCATATCACTTGGCCCTTGAGTCAAGTCACCAAGGGAGGAGCGAGAGCAAAAAATTTTTGGTCGGAACCTCAACAGAAGGCATTCACAGAACTGAAAAACCGCCTCTGTTCTGCCCCAGTGCTCACTTTACCAGACTTGCAACAGCCATTTGAGATCGAGACAGATGCCTCTGACTATGCTATTGGGGCAGTTCTTACTCAACAGGGACATCCAGTGGCATTTCACAGTGAGACATTGTCTGACACAGTTCGCAAGTACCCCAAATATGACAAAGAAATGTACTCCATTGCGCAAGCTTGTCGACAATGGAAGCATTACATTTTGGGGAAGGAAACAATCATCCACACAGACCACAGGCCCCTGCAGTTCATACAGACACAAGGGAAGTTGCAGAATGATCGCCATCAGAAGTGGTCTACATATCCGCAACAGTTTCATTTGAACATCAAGTATAAGAAGGGTAGCACCAATCATGTTGCAGACTGCCTCAGCCGACCACCGATCGTGGCGCTCACCACTGTGCTCAACTCTTGTGGGCACGAGACTTCTGATTGGCCGCTCCTCTATGAGAGTGACCCAGAATTCAGCCAAACTTACAAGGCACTCTTGGGGGGTACGCAAGTTCCAAATTTTCACCTCCAAGATGCACTTTTATGTCACATGGGACACCTTTGTGTTCCTTCAAGCGAGCGTGCCAAGATGATAGGGGAAGCACACTACAGTCGAGTCGCTGGGCATTTCGGGGTCGAGAAAACAGTAGCAATCCTGCAGAAGTATTTCTATTGGCCGAACCTTCAAAAGGATGTCGAGAAGCACATCAGATCCTGCACTGCTTGTGCCATTGCCAAACCGACCATCAAGAAGCAAGGCCTATATACTCCTCTACCTACCCCTAGTCGACTTTGGGAATCCATCTCCATGGATTACATGTCGGGCCTGCCTTCTACTAAGCAGGGAAATGACTGTGTTTTTGTGGTCGTCGACAGATTCTCGAAGATGGCCATTATGGCGCCCTGCAAGAAGAATATCACAGTAGAAGCCACTGCTAAACTCTTCTTTGAACGAGTGTGGGTGCACTTTGGGATCCCACAGTCTATCATATCAGATCGGGATAGCAGGTTCCTCAGCACATTTTGGTCCAGCCTCTGGTCAATGTTGGATACCAAGCTCACCAAAGTCCATATTTCTTTCCATCCCCAACTGATGGAAAATAGAGAATACCACCATATTCTACGCATGTACAACTCAAAACATCCACGCACATGGGATTAAAGCCTCCCCTATGTAAAGCACATCTATAAATCAAAGCTCTCCATAGCTCAACCCACTCACATCCCTTAGGTTGGTTTGGATTCCATCCACTATGTCCTATCACGTAGCCATGCTATCAGCTACCAGAAGATTCTTCTCATGTCCAGCCCCAGTTTGACAAGGTGAACAACATTGAGCTCATTCAACACATCACAATGTTCATGACATATTACAGATTCCACTGGTGTTGGGGCAAAGTGACATGATCAAGATCGTGTCACATAGCCTTCCTGGGGCATGGCATCTGTCACATTTAGGAAGGCAAGAGATTCATCAAGATGATGATCCTAGCATTGCTAACTTACACTAGTGGGGTCTGTGCTATTTTATAGGTGTAATGCCCATTTTAGAAATGGGTATATATCTATTTATATCTGGATCTCATTTATATATGGTTGAGGTAAAACTTATCATGGTGATGAGACTCTATTTTGTATGCATGAGAAGTCTATTTGAGTATAGATCATACGTTCAAAATAGATCGGGAGGTTTACTATTATTAGCTCCTATTGGCCACTAATAATAAATAATAACTATTCTTTTGAAGCACTGATTGGGTTAACTGATGTGGCAAACTAGTTTAGAATGAAGAATTGTTCTAAGGTTTAATAGTGGGACAGAGTGGACTTCACAACTGAGTATAAGGTAAAGTTTTAACAGTTGGATGTGTAGTTATGGAATTGTTATTTAGTTTAACCTGCTTAAGTGAGTTAAAATCATTGAATTTAGTTGTAACTAGTTGTAATCTAAAGATAATAGTGATAGAGATCGTGTTGAATTAATTATTTAATTATCTGGCAAAAGTATCTCACATGAACCTAAGAAATACTACACTGCTAACTACATGTATGTCGCATCCAAGTGATACCTAGCGAGATAAAGAGTGGCCTATTTTACTATCAGCTTTTGACTATAGGTGATTCTGTAATGAAACTACACACATTAATATTGGAGATGCCAATGAGGATTGTGCAAATAAGGCAAGGTGGCATAATTCATTCATGGATCTTCATCAACAATGTGATTGCGCAAAGGAGGTAGGTCAGAGGTAGTAAATTGGTGCATGTGTGAGCCAATTTTTATGAGTGTGTGAGACAATTGTATATTGTACTCAGAGCTCTTTATAGAGTTTTGCGTTTGAGATTATTTCTCATGACCTATGATATACATAATATATGCTAAAGGCTTTAGCTTGCGCTTTCCCAAGAAAAACATACGTGTTATGTGATTGATTTTTCTTCATGTGTTTGAAATTGGTGATTAAATTTCCAAAAAGATTTAAGTAGAAGGATTTGTATTTAATAATTGATGACACTGTTAGATTCTGGAGAATCCAACAAATACATCACGTATTGATAAAATTTCGCTATGATCCCCCTCTGTGACCCCAACTGCTACACCACCCGATATTGTCCATATACCAACACCACCATCATGGTAGACAATTTCTTTTGACCCTAGCATTCCCCATTCCTGTCTCAGACCCCCAGTGTTCAACATGATCGTTTTCAAAACTTACTTCCACAGTTACTCACACATCCAAATTAAAATAACCCCACTCCCTGATAGAATAAAACTAACCCCATAAAGTGAACAAAGTCAGTTGACTATCATGATTAGCTCAGCAATAAAATCACTCGCCAGTAAGACTTAATTTAATGCTGTCAAATTTGGCCAACCCTTCTACCAGTAGAAAGTGTTTCTCACCAAGGAGCCAAGGTTCAACAGAATTCTACCCACCTCATGGAGGTTTTACACACAATGGCATCTAGCTGCTTCCTATGGGAGAGATCGCATCCAGGGATAGCTGGTGGCTACCTACCTATTCCACCCAGTTAGTTTCATTTGTTTATCACTACGTGCAGCAAATTTTTTGGGTCCTGACTCTGAACAGTTTGGAGGCCCTAAAAACGTACATTTTTTTAGACATAATTGCTTTTCAAAAATTAGAATTTAAATGGTGATACATTATTCCCCGAGACATTTAACTAGTGTACCATACGGCTAAAAATAGACATGATCAGTTACAACTCCTTGGTAGTTGGCTGCCCAACTAACCCCAACTGTAACACAAACTCTTTACATCTTCGTTATGGTTTATTGTTTAGGTTTTCTCTTTATTGTTATATACAATAAAATGGCTATCGACCCTCATTTTAACACAATTTAGAGGGATTGAATAAGCACCCTATGATAAAAATGATAGACTCATTTCGCAAGTTTAGGGTTTCCCCTTCGTATCCGCATTATGGCGGCGCGGAGCTATCGGGGCAGCGTGTCCCTGGTTGTTTAATGGTGCGTGTGAACAAGTCGCCTTTCAAGGCACTTCATCCACCTATGCTGATGGGTGTTTCATGGCAACGGTTTCACTCGCATACTCGTGGATGAATTTAACCACCATCGATTACATCGCCTACCTTCCGCGGGGCCAAAGGGCGATGTTTTCCACATCGTCGATCTGTGTGGACGCGCACCACACCTGCCTCCTCTCATACCCTACCCGGCGGCAGTGCTCCCAATGGGACATTGTGCACTCCATCCAACGTTGACTGTTTCTCTCGTAGGCCTATAACCGACTCCCTTCTTTCATTCAATGAGCTTCTCACGGCTTCTGAGGAGGTGTTCTACCAAACACTCATGTTCGGATACATTTTTGGGCACCCAATGCATTTCGCCCATGTTGCCAAAAAAGGGACAGCGTCACTACGAGTTATCATATCAATCGAAAACAAGGTAAATCACTTTCCGCATTTTCATATGCTCATCTACACTTTCACATCTGGTAGGAATTTGGACCTTAGAAATGTCCAACAATATATTATTTGCTTCACAAACAACAAATATGGACGCAACATTTAGATTATGAAAACACAACATCGCATGTAGAGTATGCAAGAATACTTGACATTTACAAAACACATGTGAGGTCAAGAAAGATAACAGAAAAAAAGATAGGGAAGGTCGTCAAAGGATGGAAATTTCCATCGATAACCCATAGCTAGACAAAAGAAGAAGAAGAATCCCCCAACCCACACGAGAGAAAACAAAATACTCCCATCGGTGTACAAGAACAAGAAATACAATATCATCTATTTGACATCACCACCACGATACAAATTCGACAATGGATCCACGCACCGTAAAGTGGGGAAATAAAAGACAAACACGCATCGTATACTTCACTCGATAAGTACAATGAAGCACTACGAAGAAAATTCAAATTGTCCTTATATTAGCCAACCCAACACAAGGTAGTTTATGTGCCACAAGAGAAAATAATAGGAAGTGTGGGAAAAAATCTTTATATTTTCTCCATGCACGTAGTTTTTATACTGTAACTCACTTGTTTGTCTCATGACAATTACTGCTGACGTGTACAAAGGCCGCCACAACACCACCCAAAATTTAAAATAAAATTTGGGCCCTCCGCTCGCTTAGGCATTAAAGTCTTTCACCCGACCTACAGCCAAGGATATCCCAACCTATCCCCAACCCTCATGAGCGGTTTCACCGCCCAGCGCATCAGATGTTGTTGTCAATAACGTTACAGTGGGAGGGACTGATCCTTCGCTCAAACACTCTTACCGTTGCCTACAGACTTCCATGCATGCATTTGAGCGGGAAACCTTTTTAATAGCTGACAATGAATGCCCCTTTCGTCGGGTCACTAAGCATGTTAACTCAATATTTTTAGTTTGTTAAACTCACATGCGTATTCGTAGACACCATTATCAAAGAGTAATTGTGATAAGTCAGACACCACACAAAGACTCCCACAGCAGACACAAACTTCTACCAGAAGTTCTGTAGGTAAACCTGCTGGTGTTGGTTTTTAACATCCTCTCAAAGCTGGCAAGCCCGAGGCAGACAGAATATCACTAATAGTGTTCTGAAACATGGCAATATATACACCATAAATAGCTAAACAATCAGAAGGAATAACAGATAATTACCTCTTTTGACAATGGAAACTTCGAGAGCGTTAAGGTAGCAAAGCAAGAGTCCTCTTCGTTTCGCTTCAAATCCAGTCTGCAATCAATCAGCACCATGGCACTTAATATAACAAGTATCCATTTAATTAAATCAACATAAATAAACACTAGATTACACATATCTTCAGAGTTGTCCATATCATACTATAATTGTTCAAACAAATAAGGACACAAGCATTGAATGGACAAAACAAACATAGTTCTGCTGATTTTTTGAAAGAAGAGGATTACAACCAATGGCCACCAAGCCCTCACAATCTCTCAACTTCTTTCTCTAGTGAAGAAGTCCAAGTCAACAAACTCTCTTAGGAGCCTTTGAAATTCTTATTTTCCACAATGTCGTTAGATTATTTTCTATTCTAGCAAGGTATAAGAATGGAGCAACTCTCCTTCACCACCATATTTCCGCTCCTCTTTATAGGAGGGAGGGAGAAGGCCACTGCTGTTCTCTCCTGCTCAGCCAGGCCGCAGTGCTGTCAGATGTTTCGATCTCCATGCTTTTGCTCTCTTTGGAGTTCGCCTCCCGTGCAATGACCAATAATGAATCGGTGCTTCGCTTTTAAAAGGAACTCGACTTTGTGAGGGAAAGCCCAGAGATCCAAATCTTTCTCCGCGCTTCTTCCCCAACTCCCAAACCTAAAACACGGTAACGCGTCTTCCGTGTGGGAAGCAGAGGTTCCCAAATACCAACGCGGCCACGCGCGCCTGCGTTGCGGTTCGCCCGAGCATACCGTGCGATGGCAACGTTGTAATAGTTTAATTAGGCATTTGTACCTCTTCCATATTTACTTTCCCTCTGTTTCAGCGGAGGAGGTATTTTGACTCGTAACAGCGTCTCTAAAGTGGTGGAGGCCGCAGACACATGGCCGAAACACTTTATGTTCGTAGGGGATAGGAGAGACATCAGAGACCGAGAAAACTCGGGGAAACAACAACAAATATATGCTTCAAAGACAGGCATTTGTCAAAGAGTCACGTCCCATGCTCGCAGCTTAAACAACATGATTTCTCTACAGAGATACACACCTATCCACCAATAGGCACAATGTGGCACCGGCTATAATTAGGGACGGCCGAAGAAGTCGTCTTACAACAATATCGCGGCTTGGGGCGGGAACACAACTTTAATGGTGCAGCTCGCCCAAGGTTCAATCGTATTCACTTAACCGTAATATTTCTCACTAAGGAATGAAGGAGTTAATGCCTAGAACATGTGGTGCAACCGTCGACACGGCCGGAAGCCAATGAAAATTGTTAACAAACGCGGGGAGTGAAGCATCGATAATGAGTGCTTATTGGCCCCCAAGATGCTCAAAAGACAATCTAGCGTAGTGAATAAAAGGAGTTGAAGCCTCAGAGAATTGTCCAAACCAAGAGCCAATGACAAGACCTTGATCAACACAAGACTTACCGCCACCATAAGTCCGCAAGTATCCGGCATCGATAGTTTCCGTATCAACTTCCTAGATAAGATGAAGTCAATAGAGGCGGATCTGTCAAAAGGTAGGCACCGAGGCGCGGCCCTACATCACCAACATCGAAACAAACTAACCATTTGTTTAGCGGACGGAGATATGAAGAGTAAATGGGAACGTCGGACGTACAAATAATTTCTGCATAATAAATACGCAGTTGATAAGTCATATAGATAGTAGGGATCTCATTGAACAACAGACAACTTCCTAAATAGGGTACCAGGGCAAACAAGCATTTTGAACACCAAAGAGTGTGTTAGGATTTTACTCCGGTGGCAGGACACCGGGATTTGAAGGCTGGACACTTACAGATTGTAGGGTTCATGAACCGCGAAACACTTTTCCTGGGGAAGTGCCATGTTCAAGAATTTTACCGCTTAAATCTACCTTTTTAAAATGTAACAGAGGGTAGTATCCATTTTGTCCAAATTTTTCCTGTCTGACAAGCTGAATGGAGTCCTGCTGACGAGAACTTTAATCACAGCCATGAGTCTAAAATGTCAAGAAAGACAAACTCTCAGGAAGCCCATCCGATTAGATTTATTCAAACCAGATGGGCAAACCTCAAGGAATTTTTCATGCTGCTTGGGGAGAGTCCTGTAAAATGTCACAAAGACAACTCCACAGTCCCGTTCGATTAGGTTAACGAGTCCGTACGAGTAACCCGTGAATTTTTCATGTTTAGAGAGGTCCGGAAAATGTCGTAAAAGATGACCTATTTAAAATTTTGTCATGTCTGATAAACTGTGCACTAAAAGGACAATAGTCACCTAAATGCTCTATTTTCCGTGTTAACTACCTAATCCGAAAAGTGAGAAATATACAACTAATGGACGTCTACCTCATTTTACAGAACAGGAGACAAAGTAAACTCAATATTTTGTGAAATTTAATCTAGTCCAACAAAGAAAAACCTTGTTCATAAATTTTAACGAGTCAACAGAGAAAATCAATACTTTTCCGTTTAAAGATACTTAGAAAAGGAGGAAAAGAATGGCTCCTTGTTCTCTCGTCTTCAATAGTTTAACGAACTCTGGCCAAAGGTGACCGTGGATTTTTTTACGAGCGAGAAAAAGACTCCAAAAATAATGCTCAATACTTCTCCATAGTCTTACTGAAATCAAGAAGAAACTTCTGTGGTTTTTTCTAGACAATGGTGAAGAAAACACCAAAAGAACGCTCATGCCAATCCTCAGATAAGAAAGAATGTCCGAAGAAGAGAACTCGAGGTTTTTCTGACACCCAGCAAGAAAAAATACCGTAAAAAGAATGCTCGATAAAACATGAGTATGTCGTCTACAATATTGATCCCTTATCAGGAACATCGGCATCAAATCTCAAGAGTTGCCATATGTACAAATGAGAACGCCGACTTCATGAATCGGACGAAGAGAGTCATGTCCTGACTTTCTAGAGGTTAGTTGTCGAAGACTTTCATTTTCACCGTTGTATACTGAAGAAGCTCGGGAGTGGTAAAGGGTGAAAATTTCAAATTGACGATTACCGTCTTCAACCGGCAACGCTTTTCTATTCCATGATCCGGCAAGAGCTAGAACCCTCCGTTATCATTTAATTGTTAACTTGTTAGTTTTTTATTGTTCAAATTTAGGAAATGGAGGCCTAGGACATTTGCTCAACGCTGTGGTCGGGAGTATTATAGTCGTTAAATGCACAACCCATGAAGGATGCAGCGTTAGAACGCTCGTTTTGTAACAGTGACCGCGTTGAAGTGACCGTGCTTTCTAACAACCCACTTTTTTCCATTTTTGAAGTGGTCCAGGCAAGTTTTAACGGCGGAAATGATGGGATTATGTGTGTTCACTGCTAATCATGAGTATCCAAGGAGAGAGCATGAGAGGGAAGAACGGCAGTAGACAGGACAGATAAATAGCCAATGGCTCTCCTAGAGGTGTGATTGCTCAAGTATGCCCGTTTAGAACTCATGAGGGGCATCAAGAGGACCTCCCAAGGTGGCCGATCCAGCAGCGGGAACGAACGGCATCATGTCTTTCTTTGACAGGCAATGAGCCTGTCAGACGTAAGGATGATGTTTACTTCTTGACCGCTTTGTCGTCGTAGGGTTTTGTGGCTCAATTTGATCGTGTCCGAGTCAATTCCTCGCGTTCCACTATTGATTTGGATCCATGCACGATACGTGGCACCCAGTCGGGAGTAACCTATACCTATCGTATTGTGTGACCGAGACCCTCGTGGTCTATATTATGGATGATTGTTCGCTTAGTTAGGTGTGCCAAGAGTCAAGATAGGCTACTCAAGGCTCAGATGTCTTAGCCTTGACGTGCTCGTGCTTCAAACGTGTGTGACGGCAGGGTCCGGCTGGTCCCAGCAGTAGCCATCGCACGCAAGACCCGTACTCAAAGGAGTCGGGTACGTACACCCATTGTTTCTTTCATACCAGAGCGATACCACCGATGAGGCTCAGATCCCCGCGCGGGGCCATCGTCCACGCGAGCCGAGGCAGTCGAGGTCAATTTTTACTCTACCCCGACCGAGAGGGTCATCCCGTCTCACAACGTTTTCGATGAGGATTTTTTTGATCGGGGTCGGACTCTCGCACGATCATGATCGAGGATTATCCCTATGCAGATGAACTTCACAAAGTGATCTTGTTAGTCTTGCCTCCTCGGCACCTGGGCGGGGGCCCGCTGGTAAAATGACTGTTGTTTTTTTTTTTTTCAAAGAAGTTTTTTGTGTTTTTTAGCTTTTGAATGCTTATGTGTTTTTTTTTTTAAAAGGGGGTAAAATTCTAGTTTTAACATGAAGTCTTTGCTTGCTTGACACAACATGTGGCACTCGTCCGCCCAAATTGGGCCCCTCGCTATGCACCTGGCGAGGGGACGCTACCTGTGGTTGGCGGACCAGAGAGGATGCGAAGCCGCGACGATGATGATAACGAAATTTTTCATGAACTCTCCAGAACCCTCGAGAGGGTCCGAGCATGGGGGTATGCACGACCGCTTCCTGCGCGAGGTTCCGGCCTCGTCCGTAACAGTGATACCGGTGTGCCGGAGAGATATTTCCTAGTCCCTCTCGGGAGGAGGATAGCTAGAGTGCTGTATGCTGCTTTACACTCTCAAGCTTAGTCAGGAGTAGATGTTTAGTGTCGTAGCATGGCTTAAAGGTAGCCAAATTTCCCTTGAAATACCCCAAGCCTTAGGGAGATTTTTCTTTTTCGATGTTTACTATAAATGACATGACATATATATATATATATATATATATATATATATATATATATATATATATATATATATATATATATATATATATATATATATATATATATATATATCTTTTTTGGTGATTTTCGTGTTTTTAAATTTATGTATTTTTGATGTATTAAAAATATATGTATCATTAGTAAATCTACAATAAATGCGATAAATGCTGAATTCAATATTATAATTTTCCAAGAACGGCTAATGCATTAACTTTCACAGGAACGTGTTCAAACGACTGTTTGAAATCGACGTTCTAAAATTCGCACTGCAAAAAATAATGTACTATTAAAGGTGCTTTTATGACTTGTATAATTGTTTGAATCAGATAGATGTTGAATCTGGGCCCCACTACTAACCTGAGATGTCACGAGATGCCACTTCAGAGGAGTTGATCAATGACATGTACTCACAACATTATCAGGCGTTACCTCGGAAAATTCCCCAAAACCATAAAGGTCCCACTCAGAGTATAGAGAACCCAAGAAATGAAGCAATGCGCCTAGTGTGCGTACTAGCACCGTCCGCATATCCGACGTATGATAATGAATGGTGCGATGACATCTATGCGAAAGAAAAAGATTGCAATGAGAAAAACACCTCAAGTCAACAATCCACATCAAAATAAAATAGCAAAACTTATACACATAAAATTACAAGCATATGTGCCTGAGTGCGAAACCAGGCAAAACATTTCTTCGTATAGAGCCCTGCGGCTCGAGTGGGAATTCCATTGCCAGCTCCGTAATTTCAAAGCCTTGAGAGGGCTTTAGTAACGTATGTAGGGACCCAAGTCACATAACGGTTGGTTCCCCGGCCCCAAGAGGTCGTGTTTTTGATCATATAACAGAACGAGATCAGCCTCTCTCGGAAAGAAACTGGTGCTCGACGATTTGTCGGAGCTGAGCTTAACCTGCTGGTGAGCTCCAAGTGCTAGTGTAGCATCTCGATGAGTCGTCCAAATGATCGGAGCGAGAGCAAGCGCCTTTCCATGGCGGCGGTAGGAGTTCAACTAAAGCTGAGTGGGATGGGATTTTCGCACTCGATCATAAGTATTGCCTCCGGTGCCGAAAGCAAGTCGAAAGGCAGATATTTGAAAGCAACATGGAATATTTTCCATGATACCCTGCCTTGGACCGAGATATCGGCGAGCATGAGTTCGGAAAGATTACCCATGTTCTCTTCGAATCGATAGTAAATGGTCGTATAAGAAGGGAACTATCTCGACTGAAGTCGAAGCACAGCATTTTGCTTATGGCCTCCCAATCAATCGTCGAAGTGCGATGGTGAAACCTTCCCCAAAGGTCGTTTTTCAATGACATCTCTCGAACAGCTTCAACCGTAGGCCGACTTCACTGAGGAGATCCTTAGAGAGAATCCACAGGGAGAGAGGTTTTTACCTATGTCGAAACTACACGTTGAGGCCCGATGTGTTTTGGATGGCTTGATAAGCCAATCAACCGCGAAAAGCGGCATCTCGATCTCCATAAGAATCAATATCCAAGGTGCTCAGATGATCCATGGGCGCCGAAGAGACGATTCGAAAGGTGGATATCAGAAACCGAGCGGACTGCTAAGAAGAGAGTGGAAAACAACCTGCAAGAGGGAAAGATGCCTTCAGAGCCACGGCATCGAAGGCATCGACGTAAGAGTTAGGACACGTAATAAGGGCATGAAAGGCTGGTAAAGTGGCAGACCGTGGGTGCTAAGGACGTCGATTGACCGTGATTATTTTCCCCATCCAATGGAAATAGACGAGGTCGAAGACCAAGACATGATGGCGGTCATAAAGATGGCAAGACCAACCGGCGACCGTGTTGGGATTATAGTCGAGATTAATTTCGATGCATCAACGTCCACGCCATCAAAGCCCACTCGCAGTGATGGAGGCGGCAAGGTATCCTTTTGCAGAGGCGGTGGCCACCAAAGCTTTGACGTGGAATTGCGATGTTAGAGTAGGAGAACCAAATGCATCTAGCAAGCTTGTGACATGGAACGCAAGTCGAAGCACCTTCGTGCTTCATGCGTGACAAGGCGATGATTGTCTCCTTTCGACACAACCCAGACTCGGAATGCGAGTTGATGTGAGAGGCGAGGTTTAGTCTTTTCCACATCAATATTGCTGCATGGAATTCGTGATCTATTCCGACCAATGTCAAATCAAGGCTTTTCCTTTTGCTGGCTGTTTGTAATACTTCAAGAGTGTATACACGACGGTACCGGCCAAATTTTCACAATATTGTAGTCGGGGTCACATCGGCAGGTATTATGAGTCGAAGGCCGATGTCCTTTGGGGCACTTAATTACAGCAGTTCAACAAGAGGGCCTTTCGATATGTAAATCGTTGGGCGAAGCGCGATTGGAACTGGTTCCCATCTTCAGCATCTATGGTAGGATTTTACAAAAGCTTGCAGGCGCGAGCTTGAAGGTCAACACTCAAGGGCAGTGGTATATGGTCCTTCTACCTAAGGATACGAATCCACCCGCGTTCCCCCGTTAGCGGGGGTTGTAGCTAGGCTCAGCCAACCCAGCATGTTAATGTCGCCGCGGGTTTATTGGGGAAAGGATTGTGAAGAACGGCGGTGTTCGCCCTTAATCCTCGTTAGTAACAAATTGCGCATCCCTTGTACCGAGACATTTGTATGTCAAGCATCCTCCGCACACTACAAGGAAATTTCATGGGTTTATCCTTTCCTCCGTGCTGGCCGCAAATATTTTTCGATTGGAGTGAGCTGATTATCTGATCGTTCTTCCAAGAAGATAAGCTTTTGTCGCTTATTTTTCCCGCGATAGGTTTTTGCAGGATTTTATAACCTGAATTTATCTCAAATGAGGAAGAGGAGTTGTTTGATGGGGTTGGTGTTGCCCAAGATGACGGGGATGTTTGCTCCCCGAGACTAATTGGTGGCCACCGAGATCGCGCCAACGAGACCATCGGCATGAGCCCTGCCTGGTAATGAGGTTTGGTTACTGGTGGGGGCGGGGGGAGGATCAAAGCGTGCCGGATTGTGAACAGATTAAACCTGTGTGCTGGCACACGAATACATTGACTTTCCGCCACACGGTGACTAAAAAGGCCACTGCCCTTAGAGACAGAAAGAGACTTGCAAAACCACTCACAAGACACGTCCCGGATATGACCTTCCCACCAGCCTCCTCCACGCCCATTCATTTGAGATGTGGGCAAGGTGTCTTCGTCGTTAAATTGATGTTAAACAATTTCGCCGCTTTCACTCTAATGGTAGCAATTTCTTTTAAACCTTGACAAGCAGCCAAACGATTTACTACAGCGCGTGTAATTCATCAACATCATGGATACCGTAAGGGTATGGGAACAATGAGGTTCAACACCATCATCTACCAGCGGAATTGGATATGGACCATAACAAAGGTGAGGTGACAGAAGTAGGAGCTGCCCCATGTTTCCACAACCCCGGATATCGGTGAATCTTACGTAAGACAATAGATGACAAGCGGGTTGTGGCTGATGGGGTCAAAGTTTGTCACTTATGGATGTCGGTATAACCAAAGTCGCCAAGAATGGCAATGGGGACTTTCCCTATTCAACCGGCAGATATGGGGCTCACTACTTGGACCATAGGGTCTCTCATCCATAAAAGTTAATGTATGGTGGCGGACTTTGATAAAAACCTCCCAGGTAGGAGAAACATAAGGAGCAAGCGTCCATAGTAGTGCGTATTGAGGGGAAACGGCCGATTGCCCCCAAAGATAAAAGCGCCTCTCCACCCGCATGGAGGTTACGGTTATCCCAAATGGACGCAACAGAGTTCTCTGAGGCATACTAATACCTAATTTGGAATAATTCAGACAGATCCCAACTCATGTTTAGTCCACTTATGTGATAGTATTTACAATAGGTTGTCCCATTTTTCCTAAGGATTACAGAAGAGAAATATTCCCGCTACCGCGCACGATATCACCCGCTTCTCACAGTGGTTGGTGGGGTTTGAACTCACCGTAGGTTCCAACCCAGCACAAAGGGCACCGATGGTCACAATGGGTGAGCCACCAGGTCCTCAACGGGAGCACGCGGTGAGGAGTGATGTCGGCGGTCTGTAATCCCACTTCCACAATAAAGCGAACCAGGATTGTGGGTAAGCGTATGTCGACTACCGGTTACCCAAAGAATTTCGCATAGAAAATGATCACTCCATGGAGATGGTACAAATCCGGTGAATGGCTGCTACTTGCATCACCCCGTGGACGCGCGATAAACAGATGTTGGAAAGCGCCACAGACATTCCCGACGGTGCATCGGACGATTGTGCCCTGTCGGACCGCGAGTCGAGGATTGCATTAGGGGTACACAACGCTTCGGGGGCAGCGATCCTCCCAAGTCCGCCCTCGATAAGTGTCCATGGAGGACCGCACGGTCGCAGGAGACCACCCTTCCTCCGTAGGCGGCCCCGGGGCCCGCCCGGGTTGCCCGCCCTTCCCCAAGGCCGATAAGAGGACCCCGTCGGCCGCCGAGATGCGACCGCGGCGGGGTCGATGCCACTTTTGATCAGCTTAATTTTTAATGTAAATTTTACGCAATTGTGATCTATTATGAAGTCTCAAAAATGATCAAGAACTAATAATCAAAAAGAAAAAGGACTTTCTAAAATTGAATTCAACAAGTAAAATGTAAATATGGTGCTCCCCGTCCGAGTACTACCGTTCAATGCATGAAATCCAGCCTCAGTATACAGAGAGGGCTGGTCGAAAGCACAGCTACTTGGCCACTTCCAGAGCGCCCAAACCTCGCACGCAGGTAAGCACTTCTGCGGGAAGATGAGCACCCTCCTAAAGACCGAAGACAGACAGTCCGTCTCGCTTGAGGTACCAGAGTCACCGTCCCCAATCAATTGCACCCTCAAAAGTATGCCACTAAGGAGCACCGTTAAACGCGTCATCATCGGGGAACCACTTTGCCGCGGACAAAGGTGCGATATGGCCGAGACACGATATCCCCGATCTAGTTTCGAGATCCCTAAAGGAACCCTAATATATAACACACCCACAAGAGACGCCAAAAGGTGGGCTACCTTCTAGTGCACCCAAGTGTTGTCCCCATTGCTCCGTAAAGGAACGGTCCCAATAATGTGAGGCAGCGAGATTTCACTCGTTAATGACTCTAGTTTTCATAAGTTTCGAGACCCTAGTAGCTTCTTTCACTTTCCAACCCAAGATCCTAGCTCCAATCTCATCGTTTGTGTGAGCTCAAAAAAGAGTTATTAGATTGATTTTAGTGTCGCTTTATTTTTTAGTCTACTTGTTATTAGTCTTGCTGAGGGGGTCGGACGTATGAAGTATAGTGAGACTCGACTCAAGAAACCATGCAAAACATGTTCTAAACATTAAATTCAATACATGTTTCACAGAGAGTTTTTTTTCAGAATTTAACTATAATATGTAAATAACATAAATACAATTTTGGTATCTCGTACTTATCTACCTCTTAATACCGTGAACTAAAATTTCGTAACAAACTACGAAAAAAAAAAAAAAAAAAAAAAAAAAAAAAAATAATTTTTTAAAAAATAAATGTTTCTATTAATTAACTAAATAAGAGAAATAAATAATTAATGCCATTAGCAGATACAATAGGATTCAACAATGAAGGTAAATTTGATGGACAAAAAACCATAAATTAAAACACGTTTTGTTAGTGGGAATGTTAATATTTTACTGAGTAACGCTATAAAACCGTGAGAGCTATAACGCACCGGAGCTGGGCGTTACACACGTGAGAACGACGATAGCCCGTACAGGCCGCGCAACTGTGTGCACCTTCTGTTGGCCGACAGAACAGGATTGAACCCCAGTAAGCGTTTGGGGTACATTCACCGGGCATCAAAAAATGATCTATGATCTTTTGAAAAAGAGAAGAAGAGAAGAAAGGAAGGGATAAATAGTCCAAACTATGGGAAACCCCCGCGGGAGCCGCCACCCCCGCTAGGAACCGCTGTGGTTGCCGAACATCCCCCGGTGGCTGCCCGAGGCGATAGCAAGATTAGCTATGTCGTTCACAAAGATGGCATGAGCATGTTCATGTTAGCTTGAGCGAACTGAAGGAATACAATAGAGAATTACCTTTGACAAATTTCAGAATCCCCGAGATTGTTGAAAGCAAGAGTCCTTCTTCGCCGCTCCAAATCCGAGTCCCTAAATCACTGTTAAACTTGCTGCACTTCTAATATAACAAGTATCCTATCAATTAAATCAATATACAATAAACATCTAGATTATAAGAGACATCCGAGCCATTCATATCATACCATAGAATTGTTCAAACAATAAGGACAATATTAAGCATTGAATGGACAAAACGACCAGCTTCATTGATTTTGAAAGAAGGAGGATTACAACCATCATTGTACCAAGCTCCTCTCGCTCTCCACCCTTTCTCTCTAGGAAGAAGTCCAAGTCAACAAACTCTCTAGAGCCTTCTGACTCCTCACCACAATGTCACACTATTCTCTATTCCAAAGTATACAAGTACCTGGAGCAACTCTTCGACCTCCACTAAGAGCCTCGCTCACTTCTTATAGGAGAGGAGAAGGCCATTGTTGTCTCTTCTTCCACTAGTTTGGAATGGAAAAGGCTGTGATGTTTTCGATCTCCATGCTTTTTCCTTTTGGAGCCCGCCTCCCATGGCAATGACCAATAATGAATCGGTGCTTTCAGCAGCTTCTCAGGAACTGACTCTTTATGTCGAGATTCAAATCTTTCTCCGCACTCTTTCTCCCAATTAAAACTTAAAACACGGTAATCGCGTCCCTTCATTGTAAACAAGTGTTTCCCAGCTTTCATTAACGGGCCAATGTATTGCTTGCCTCGCGTTATAACGCCTGTTTCCGTTCTATATATGCGCACCCCGGCGGTAAATAGGTCAATTTAGGTCTTTGTACTTCTTCCATATTTGTCTTCCCTCTCGAGCTGATGAGGAGGTATTTTGACCTAATGTTGTCACGACATCAAGGGAAATAAAATCTAGCTCAACGATGAGGCCAAAGTTGCTAATAAGGGAGGAGCAGAGCAAACGATCGCGACAAGGTGCGAGGATAGTGTGATACATGTCGACTGAGAAAACCTTCTATGTCACCATGCAAAAAGCTTTCTTCACTATGCGCACCAGATGCATGCTTAAAAAGCGCTCTCCGTCTAGAAATGTCCATATCCTACACACCTGCTCATCTAAAATGGCAAGTTTTTGGCGACGCAAAGAAACAGATTTTGCCAATGATGAGTCTAGCGGGAAGGAGGTCCGGTGAACAAAAGCTTTGACTTTATAAAAATTTCTCAGACAATCGACAATCTCATTTGAGGTACTTGCCGGTAGCAGGCGAAAGCACACATGTTGGTGGCGGTGCCAACAACAGAAGCCATTATGTGAGCGCCAATTTTGAGAAGCACCATTTCTTAAGCCTGAGCTACATGGTGTGGAATTATTCTTGCTGCAAGGGGTATTATGAGGTAAAGCAAGTGATCAAATTAAAACAAGGCTTGAAAGCATATGGTTTCAAGACCATAAGGTATCCTGGAGCAAAACTAAGTGATAACATTATAAAGGGTGCACATTCAATGGACCAAGGTGATGTTGTATATATTAATGCAAGGCGCAAGACCATGTAGGTTCCAAAACATATAAAATGGTGAGTCAAGACTATATAGAAAACATTACGAATGAGCTTAATATTTCCATAGCGTATAAAATAGTCAAAAGAGTTTATTTAAAAATAAAAATAAAAACATGGAGCGGGCACAAGGTTCGATAGTGGATGTTCGGACAATTTTACATGCGCGAGTCAATGTTACGTTGATATGGCGCAAAAATACATGCGCACGTTGCATGGAGTCAAACATCCGATGGCTCGCTTCGATTTATGTTAAAACATTTGAGGCAGGTATATATATATAAGGTGGTCAATACTATGATTAAAATGGCGGATCAGGACTATGTGAAGATGCGTTGCGTGGAGCCAATGTTCGAAGTCTACGTTGCATGGAGCCCAACGTCCAATAAGCCAAATGAAAATGTTTATATGTATACGTGGCGGTTAACTGTTCAAAATAAAACCTTTCAACGTTTATACATGTGGGTCTTACGGAGAACCATAAGGAGTCTGCTACAATGTTTGCAAATACAGTTGGAGCGCAAGTGATCACTCAGTTACAAAAGTCAAATAATTCTTTTGGTTTAAGTTCCTTTGCTGCGATAGCAGGCAGAGATGGTATTTGTTCCCATGAATGGTAGCGACTTCGAAGTTTGTGTGCAACCACAGAGCAGTATTGAGGACTAGAAGTTGAACATACATGAACTGATGGGAAGTTATGAAGGTTGTGTTTCTACTTCAAGGTCATCTCAAAGACGGAGGTACATTTCTTCATTGAAGGGAATCGCGCCAACTAATTTTTCAACAGAGGAACGGTCTCGTGTGCCAGACAGTGTCATAAAGGAAATAGAAAAGTTGAATAGTCTTGATGTCGAGATATATGATCATGCCCATACATATACGTGGAGCGGTGTGCAAAGGTTCGATGGCGGAGGTTTGGAGCGTATATATTTTATGGTCCAAAGGTATGTTTACATGTGGCAGCAGAATATTATAACACGTTGAAACTGCATGGATGAATCTGCAACGTATCTATCTCCAGTCTGCATGGCAACCATCGTGCTGGAATAGAAGTTGAATGATTTATGCATTACGACTGCAGTCATGGACTGAAAAGCCAGCATGAAATCCGATTTCGTATCCCCAAGGGCGATATTCCAGGATATAATCACGCTTCGAATTTGCTATTAATAACCTACGCTAGTCCCGTTTAGAAAGATGCTATCATTACATGCTCGTTGGAAAACTAATTCCAGAAGCTGCCACTACTGACCACATCGAGCTGTCCTCATAGAGCTCAATCTTCGATGATTACTAAGGCGCTTGCTGTTGCTATGTCCATAGGCACTGAAAACCAGATATCGCATTCCACATAGATCGATTTGAGACTGTTGCAGCGCGTTCAATTGCAGGCCCGTGAGAATAATGACCGAAGCAGAAGCTTTCAATACTAGACGTCTTATACAACTGGCTTACCTAACATTAGAGGCTGAATGGCAGAAAATATGTATAGAGGACTGTTTTATTCCTGGAGGAAGAGCTGCGTTGTCGATGTGTTGTTGCCTAGAAAAGATAGCCCGCCATTGAGGCTTGGAAGAACCCGTTTGATAGTTAGTGCTAGATCTAGAACGACATTGTCATTGGGGCCTTTGGGAAGTAGAGATGGTTTCCTACCTCGTCACTGATCTAGAAACAGAGCAAGGCTGCTATCAGTTTGTCACTTGGTCCCTTTAGCAGATGGGAGCATCATAAAACAGAAGTAATCGTGCAAGTGGAAGTCGTTCTACAGGGTTATCAATGGATGTTATATAATAGCTAGCCCAGGGATGGGATCTTAATATGGTGGCTCTGGAGCCGCGTAAAGGAAAGCTTTTAGTTGGGCTAGCTATGATTTAATGGTCCTGACTGACTAGCCCTCATTGTATAAGACTGTTATAAGCCTTGCCTAGATCGTCGTACCTGACCAGTTCTCCTCAGTCAAGATACCCGAGATTCCCCAATGGAAGATGACAAGTACTGCTCCTCTAATGGATGGGAAAATCGATGAGCATGAAGACCTACGGCGAACACTGAGAACGTAAATGAATAAGCTCATGCCTATCAAGTAATTTAATCCAAGACTTGAAGAGAACCTTGTGCGTGGGGAAGATGATAATCCTGACAGAGAAAGCTTACCCCAGCCACTCTCTCCGATGATTCAGTAGTTGACCACACAGGGGTCTAAGTTATTATTTTCATTCTTACAATTGATTAAAATGCCCTTAGCATTATTATTATTCCATCATGAATATATGTGACCTGTGTTATTTTATTGCAGGAGGAACCACTCTGTTTGCACATAAGAGCCAAGGTTTTCCCCAGAAAACAAGGGGACATGTTCAAAACAAGTAGATGCTGGCGAAACTCCAAAGAACTCACTAATCTGCCCAAGGTCACAGGTCGCATATCTGCCTAGGTCGCGAGGTCGCAAATCCCAGGAGGTCGCAGGTCGCAGATCTGACGAGGTCGCAGGTCGCATGACTGCCGAGGTCGTGAGGTCGCAAATCCCAGGAGGTCGCAGGTCGCAGATCTGACGAGGTCACAGGTCGCATCTCTACCGAGGTCGCGAGGTCGCAAATCCCAGCAGGTCGCAGGGTCGCATTTCTTATTTTTCCCGAAATTTGTGACCCCGTGACCCAGCGACCTAGTCGCAAGGTCGCAAGGTCGCATTTTCATCTTTTTTCACGATCCGCGACCCTGCGACCCAGTCGCAAGGTCGCACCTTGGCCATTTTCTTACAACCTGCGACCCCGCAACCCAGTCAGGTCGCAGGTCGCAACAACAGCGCAGGTCGCAGAAAAGACTAGGTCGCAAGGCAGCTCAACAGTCAGGCAAGCAAAGAGTCAGGAAGCCCAAAGGGAAAATTTTGATCTATAAAACCCCCTCCGGGGAAATGTAAAGAGATCTTTTTTTTGGGACTCGAGCTGAGTATATTGTATTACCAGAGGATTATACACTTAAGCATTAATACAAGCATTTTGAAAAATCCCCTTGTGGATCTGGTGTTGTCTTTGTATCAGCACTGTCGAGTATTATATTTTCAATTTCTGAACATCCTAAGATTAATGGAACTATATTTTCAATTCACATCACCATTGCATAACAGTTTGCTGAGTATGTTAATGGTGGTTGAGTTTATTTCACTTTCTTAGCGAATGTTGATGACTATTTATCTGTGTTCGTGTTATCATTTAAACTTTTAGGAAGTAAAGGGTGTTCTTGCCGTGAGGAACTGTTTCCTTTGCGGTCAGAATAGTTTGCAAGCATGTACCTAATGAAGTGTTGCTAACGACACTTCCTTCGGTCTTCATGCTTTATTATTTCCTCTTGCTACTCATAGTGCTGCATGTACATTTAATGCATCAATCATATGTCTTGTATAAGTTGATTAGGTGTGTACCCACTGTTTTATAGAGTTTAAGCGAGACCCAAAGAAAAGGAGAAATTAGTGGTAGAGAGACCCACACCCTCGGACGGGATCCCTATTCCAGATGGTTCAAGGTCTAATTGGGACCTTTTACCGGGGAGATCCCCTGCTACTGGCCGGACAGATTTTCCCGTCAACAGAATTGGCGCTAGAAGGAGGGCTAGATGACAAGCTGAGCCCTGAGAGCCTGCAGTTAATCTCATATCTGTAATGGCTCATTCCCAAATCATTCTTCCGAGATGTTTGTCGGAGTTTTATGAGCCTCGATACTTCATCCCCGATGAACTTATGTATCACTTGTCCCAGTTAAAATTCGATGGTGAAAATGGGGTGTCCATAACACAACACTTTTTAGATTTCTGTGACTTTGGTGAGTGCTACGAAATTGACGATTAAGGTTTGATTTGTTTGCTTTTCTTCCTCACTCTCAAAGGTCGCGCTAAGAAATGGTGCCGCACATTGCCGGAAGCTTCCATCCATTCGTTTGAACAACTCGCCAGTGAATTGCGACAAGCTTTCCACAGGTACGATTTGAAAAGTGTAGTGATAAAGCTAAATGACATTAGAATCGAACCTCAGGAATATTTGGATGAATTCTCTATCAGATTTGTTCATTATTGTTTTGAGTTCCCTGAAAGGGATGTTGATTGGAAATGTTTAAGTGAACAGTTCAAGTATGTGATTCTCGTTTCCCTTGAACAATTTCAGTTAGATCCTAGTGTTCCCTATGATAACCCGCAAGTTACCGGCTATTCAGATTTTGTCCCTAATGCTTCCTTGTCCATCTCCCCGAGTCCAGACCTCATTCAGGCCTCCAAGGAGAGTGTTGCTATTTGTGATATTCTCGCCCCTCCTCCTGAGTTGTCTGGGAGTGGAGTTGTGACCTTGAGAGTTCTGAGCAATGATGGATGGGTGCATGGGGATGAAGCCTACGGTACTCCCTTTGAATATTTCGCGCACCATGTTGAATCAGAGCTTGAAAGCCCCAGTGGCTCATTATCTCTCTCGGTTCATGAAACCTACCTCGAGCCCACTCGGTGTCTCCCTAGACACAAACCTAAATCTGATTCGCATACTGATTATGAATCGACCTACCCCGCATAAAGTTGATTCCCTTACAAGGCCTGCCAGATCATCATTTTCTCTAAATGACATGGATGCACGTGTTGAAAATCCTTGTAGGGTTAACGCCCCTGCGACTCAATCTTTTCGTTCATTATTCCATGGTTGGTTTCCCGATCCCGCCACACCAGTAATTTCTTCGAGACATTCAAAATTTCCTTATACTAGTATTGGCGACAATCATAAGCACGCAGATGGTGTTTCACGATCATAGTTCAAAATCAATGAATCTTTCAGATCTGATCTTTCTCACTCAAAATCTTTAGACAACCATAGGAGTGATTGTCTGTTTGGGCAACCTCAAGATGTCCTCTTTATTGATCCATACCAGTTGGTAACTCCCGGGGAGCCTGACTTGCCAGGTACCCAGCTTGATCAAATTGATGGTTGTAGCGATCACTCCTTATCTGAAAACATATTCAATCATACCGCTAAGGACTATCACTCGCATCTCTTTGCTGACCCTATGAAGACACCTAAATTTGGTGATTCACTTTGGGAAGATTCAAGTACCCATCAAAAAGTCGAAGCGCTTCAGCTTCTGCCAACTGTTTCTGAGATGATGATCCCCAAATACCACGCTCCTCCCAGGATAACCGCGGTAAATCCACCCCACCCTGGCAAATCTAGAGAATCTGATACTTTGGATTATCAATCTGTCAGTGTGCAAACATTTGAACGAATTGATACAAAGCCCACTGACATTCTGCAACCCACCACAATCCATGATCACATCTACTCGCCTGTTGATCTCGCCAAGCAGTCAAAGTTGGAAAGCCCCTTTCTCGAAGGTCCAGAGTTTGTTCAAGGCAGTGAGGAATTTCAGGATCCACTAAACGCGGATTCGGATCCTTATACCCTTGACCAAACACAGGAGCAATCCCAAACTAGGGTTTTCAGAACTAGGGTTTCTACGCTTGGATGCGCATGCATCTATAATTCACCTGGCACTTGCTTATTGTTTCCATTCCATAAAACTGATGGTCCTCAACACCATGATGAGATTGCCGGTCAACTCGACCAACCCTATCTGGTGGATGTACCTACAAATAGGCCATGGCCTGCCCAGCACCCATCAGACCCGGGACTGTGCATGAATGATTGTGTGTCATGTATAAATGGTGAGTTTCAAGAACATATTGCTGTGTATCAAGATGAGAGTGGGTTTCAGCTTGCACAATTTGTTCTGTCATGTTCTTTGGTAAGTATCTATGATCATCTTGGCGTTGCACCTGCTCCTCAGGTAAGTTTTGTTGCTGCTGCACTTTTTTGGATATTTGCTCTGGTCCTGATCATTATTGTTCTTGCAGGTCAGGAACTAATGCGGTGGCAACACTGGAAAGCTGATTTTACATAACCCGACCGCATCATTGGTTAAACTAGGGTTCAGGTGTAGGCTAGCTAGGACCATTTAATAAAATTTGTTAGTTCAAAGTTTTTAATTAGGTTTACTTGCTAAATTTTTTCTTCATGATTTAAAAGTGTGTTTTTTGTTTTTGTTTACGATTAATATCTTAGGCAACAACATGTTACAAGTATTTTCGTTCATTTCCTTTTCAGTTTGCTTGTTGCTGCATAAATAATTACTGCTTGTATTGCGCCTCTTTCCCACCTACAACTGGTTAATTTCTCCCACATGGAATTGCATTGCATCTTGAGCCTCGCTTATTACATTGCGTCGTACACTCTCTTCCTTACATCATTTTTTTCATATCGCCTACCACTTCATGAGCCCTCATTGCAACCCTATCACCTTGCAGTCATGTTTTGCCCCGATTGCTGAAATAGTAAACCCATTGTTTTGCATGAAGTTGCAGTGGCTATCTCAAGAGGTAGCTTTCTCTTAGGACAAGTCATTGAAGTCGTTGTCTCGAAAATATGCCTATGATTCTAAACTTATTTAGCTGGGGAGATACGAGCCAGTTTTTTGTGGGAGACCTAATGAGTTTGAATGGCCCAGTACCCATAAGCCTAAGTCTTGTGCCCAGCATAGTCTTGGACATCTTAATGATCTATTTTACCTTTTCTCTTCAGGTTAGATGGGTGTAGGGGAAACTGGCACAAGAAGCCAAATCAGGACATCTTTGAGTTCATGCAAGCAGAAACAGCCTCTCTCTGTCCAAACAATTCGGGATCCTCATGCTTGGAAATGAAAATAAGTGCCATGAGCACATGAAAATAAGTGTTGTAAGCATATGAAACAAATAAGGGTAAAGGATCGAGAAAGGCTTCCTGCGCAAAGAGGTAATGCGACGACTCCGCCGGGGTACTGACCAGGCTCGCTGGCAGCGGAGCAACGTCTGAGATTTCTTGAAGTGACTCCGCCGAGGTACTGTCCAGGCCTGCTGGCAGCGGAGCAACACCAGAAACTTACTTTAAAAATCCTGAAAATAATAAGCCCACTGCCTTGCTCGTCACATCATCAACAAGCTACCGGCGTCTGTGAGCTTTCTCTTTGATGTGTTTTTTATTAGCAGGACTTAGTGAGGCACAGGGATTAGACATACTCGTAAAGGGCCAAAGTAATACAAAGGGTATCCACGAAGCTGGTTCAATATTCCCTTGCATCATTATCCAGACTCAGACTATTGTGGTGATATTGACAGAGATGCTGGATTCTACCAGTGGTTCGCCATTTTTTGTAGCCGCTACAACACCACCCAAAATTTTGGGTATATTTAAAATTTCGGGTTCCCCCTTTGCTCGCTTAGGCGTTGAAGTATTTCACCCGACCTGCAGTCAACGACATCCCACCGACCTACCCCAACCCCCCATGAGCTTTCTCAAATGTTGTTGCTGCAATCACGCCATATGTGGAAAGGATCATCTAGCATATGCTCAAACATTCTTACCGCAGTCGCGCCATGTGTAATGAGATTTCCATGCGTACATTTGAATGGAAACCTTTGTGTATTGACAATTAACGGCCCTTTCGTCGTGGGTCATTAAGAATGTTGACTAAATACGTATTTTAAGCTCGTTAATCTCATATGTCTTATCTAGAGACACCATTATCAAAGAGTAATTGTGATGTCGTATGTTTCACACATGTTGACCCCACGGGTGACAAACTCCTCAGTCATGTCACGACATCAAGGGAAATAAAATTGGGCTCAATGACGAGGCCAAAGATGCGGAACAGGGGAGGAGCATGAGCAAATGATCAATACTGTTAAAAGGAGGATAGTGTGATACATGTTGATCAGAGAGAACCTTCTATGTCACTGATGCAAAAAGCTTTCTTCACTAGTGCGCACCAGATGCTTAAAAGCGCTCCATTTGGAAATGTCCAGATCCTGCACCATACCATCTAAATGGCGATGGGTGCATGCAAAGAAACATATTTCGCCACTTCGATGAGTCTAGCATGAAGTATAGCCTGGTGAACCAAGCAGACTCTGAAGATTTCTCTAGACACTGAAAATCTCATTTGAGGCGTTCTCGTGTCGGGTAGCAGTGCAAAAGCACACATGTTGGTGTGGCAAGCCAACGGCAGAGTTTTCAATATGTGAACGCAATTTTGAGAAGAACCATTTATTAAGCCTGAGCTACATGGTGTGGAATTATTCTTGCTGCAAGGGGTATTATGAGGTAAAGTAAATGATCAAATTAAAACAAGGCTCGGAAGCATATGGTTTTAAAACCATAAGTTATCCTGGAGAAAAACTAAGTGATAACATTATAAAGGGCGCACATTCAATAGGTGATTTTGTATATATTAATGCAAGGTGCAAGACCATGTGGTTTCCAAAACATATAAAACAATGAGTCAAGACTATATGGAAAACATTACGAATGAGCTTAATATTTCCATAGTGTATATAATGGTCAAAGGTTTATTTTTTAAAACATGGAGCGGGCGCAAAGGTTCGATAGTGGATGTTTGGAGAAAAATACATATGCAGCTGTCAACGTTACGTAGAAACATGGCGCCAAAAATACATGCGCACGTTGCATGGAGTCAAACATCCGATGGCACGCTTCGATTTACGTTAAAACGTTTGAGGCAGGTATATATATATAAGGTGGTCAATTCTATGATTAAAATGGTGGATCAGGACTATGTGAAGACGCATTGCGTGGAGCCAACGTTCGAAGTCTACATTGCATGGAGCCCAACGTCCAATAAGCCAAATGAAAATGTTTATACGTATACGTGGTGGTTAACTGTTCAAACTAAAACCTTTCAACGTTTATACATGTGGGCCTTACGGAGAACCATGGGGTACTCTGTGTTTCTAATCGAGATGGGGCTTGTAGTGATCTCTCAATTACAAAGTCCAAATAATTCTTTTGGTTTAGTTCCTTTGTCTTGGAAATCGCAGTAGTCAATGACCGTGTCAAATGGTAGCGACTCGGAAGAAGTAATGCAACCACGGAAGCGTGTGAGGACCCGGAAGTTGAACATACATAAATAGACGATGAATTTATCTGAGTTGTTACTTCAAGGTCATCTCAAAGACGGCGGTGCATTTCTTCATTGAAGGGAATTACTCGGCTAATTTTTCAACGGAGGAATGGTCTCGTGTGCCGGACGGTGTCATAAAGGAGATAGAAAAGTTGAACGGTCTTGGTGGATGTCGAGATATATGATCATGCCCATACATATACATGGAGTGGTGTGCAAAGGTTCGATGGCGGAGGTTTGGAGCGGATATATTTTATGGTCCAACGGTGTGTTTACACGTGGCAGTGGAATATTATAACACGTTGAAACCGCATGGATGAATCTGAAACGTATCTATCTCCAAGTCTGCATGGCAACCATCGTGCTAGAATAGAAGTCGAATGATTTATGCATTACGACTGTAGTCATGGAATGAAAAGCCAGCATGAAATCCGATTCCGTATCCCCAACGGTGATATTCCGGGATATAATCACGCTTCGAATTTTCTATTAATAACCTAGGCTAGTCCTGTTTAGAAAGATGCTATCGTTACATACTCATTGGAAGCTGAATTTTTGAGACTGCCACTACTGACCACGTCGAGCTGTATTCACAGAGCTCAATATTCAATGATTCCTAAGGTGCTTTCTATTGCTATGTCCAAAGGCACTGAAAAATAGATCTCGCATTCCACATAGATCGATTTGAGACTATTGCAGCGCGTTCAATTGCAGGCCCGTGAGAACAATGACCGAAGCAGAAGCTTTCAATACTAGACGTATTATACAACTGGCTTACCTAAAATTAGAGGCTGAATGGTAGAAACTATGTATAGAGGACTATTTTATTCCTGGAGAAGAGCTGCGCTGTCGATGTGTTGTGGCCTGGGAAAGGTAGCCCGCCATCGAGGCTTGGAAGAACCTGTTTGATAGTTAGTGCTAGATCTAGAACGACACTATCATTGGGGTCTTTGGGAAGTAGAGATGGTTTCCTACCTCATCACTGATCTAGAATCAGAGTAAGGCTGCTATCAGTTTGTCTCTTGGTCCCTTTAGCAGATGGGAGCATCATAAAACAGAAATAATCGTGCAGGTGGAAGTCGTTCTACAGGGTTATCAATGGATGTTATATAATAGCTAGCCCAGAGATGGGATCTTAATATGGTGGCTCTGGAGCCGCACAAAGGAAAGCTTTTAGTTGGGCTAGCTATGATTTAATGGTCCTAACTAACCAGCCATCATTATATAAGACTATTATAAGCCTTACCTAGATCGCCGTACCTAACCAGTTCTCCTCAGTCAAGATACCCGAGATTCTCCAATGGAAGATGACAAGTACTGCTCCTTTAATGGATGGGAAAATCGATGAGCATGAAAAACCTACGATGAACACTGAGAACGTAAATGAAGAAGCTCATGCCTATCAAGTAATTTAATCCAAGACTTGAAGAGAACCTTGTGCGTGGTGAAGATGATAATCCTGACAGATAGCGTGCCGCAGAAATCTTATTCCAGAGATTCTCTCCGACGATTCCGCAGTAGACCACACAGGGTATAGTTAAAATTTATCTCTACACTGACAATATGCTCCTAGGCATCCACACCCATCATGAAGATATGTGACCTGTGTTATTTTGATTGTAGGAAGAACCTCTCTGTTTGCACATAAGAGCCAAGGTTTTCCCCAGCAAACAAGGGGACATTTTCAAAACAATTAGATGTTGGAAAAACTCCAAAGAACTCACTGATCTACCCAAGGTTGCAGTTCGCATATTTTCCTAGGTCGCGAGGTCGCAAATCCCAGCAGGTCGCAGGTCGCAGATCTGACGAGGTCGCAAGTCACATGTCTGCCGAGGTCACGAGGTCGCAAATCCCATCAGGTCGCAAGGTCACATTTCTGATTTTTCCCAAAATTTGCAACCTCGCGACCCTGCGACCCAGTCGCAAGGTCGCAAGGTCGTGATTATTCTTCCATCGACGACGACCATAACGGCATTGGGATTTAGTCATAAATAGACGCAAGGTAATAATCATTACATGATCCGCGACTATACCTGGCCACCTAGTCAAAGAAGGTTTTACTTGTATCTTTTTTCACGACCAACACCCCCACGGCTCCTGACCTACTGCAAGGTCGCAGCACACTCGTGACATTTTCTTACAACTGCGACCCGCTGACCATAAATTTTGGTTCAGGTCGCAATGTCACCAAAGTTGTAGGTCGGAAAAGACTGGGTCGAAAGGCAGCCCAACGGTCAAGAATATGAAAAGTCAAGGAAGCCCAAAGGGCAGGTTTCATATTATAAATACTCCTTCAGGAGCTTGTAACAGGGAATTTTGGTTTGGGACTCGAACAGAGTATATTGTATTACCAGAGGATTATACACTGAAACATTAATACAAGAATTTTGAAAATTCTCCTATGGGATCTGGTGTTATCTTATGTATCAGGACTGTCGAGTATTTTATTTTCAATTCTTGAACATCCTAAGATTAAAGGAACTGTATTTTCAATTCATATCACAGTTGCATAACAGTTTTTTGAGTATGTTAATGGTGGTTGAGTTTGCTTCACTTTCTTAGCTAATGTTGATGACTTTGTTTATCTGCGTTTGTGTTATCATTTAAAATTTTAGGAAGTGAAAGGGTGTTCTCGTCGTGAGGAACTATTTCTCTTGCAGTCAGAATAGTTTGCAAGCATGACCCTAATGAAGTGTTGCTATCGACACTTCCTTTGGTCTTCATGCTTTATTATTTCCTCTTGCTACTCATAGTGCTGCATGTACATTTAATGCATCAATCATATGTCTCTGTATCATCTATTAGGTGTGTACCCACCGTTTTATAGAGGGTGGAAATGACCTAAAGCAAAGGAGAAATTAGTGGAAGCCGGACCTTAACACTCCTGACATGGGATCCCCATTCCAAACGGCTCGCGGTATAATTGGACCTTTTACCGGGGAGATCCCCTTCTCGTTGGCTGCATGCATTTTCCGACAACATAATTTTATTTTAATTAATAAATTACGACTTTTTCCTCGGAAAAAAAAACACAGTTCAGAGGCATGTATCCACCACATCTCTTCTAAGAGATAATCTAACATCACTTGAGCTAGTTTGTTTTCCATTCTATCTGTAAGAATTTTTCAGTATTTGATATTAATAAAATGAAGTATTATTCCTACCGAATATCTGCATTTATGTTTATTTCTATATTTTATTGTGTTCCTGCATAATTCCAGATCAGATTTCTTTCAACTCGGTGACGCATTGCAACTAAGACTTTGGCTTCTTAAACTCTCCTCCCAGTGTTATTTTAGTATCTACAAATGTTCTGTTTTGATTAGTTGAATACTTCATATACCATTTCAATGCTCTATCTTGCAACGTTGTAACGAGTTCCACCTTATTTATATTCTCATCGTTGATCTGCTTCGCAGTCCATACTGATTTGCATAAAAACAAAAACTACTTCAAATTTTCCAATCCAATTCCTTTGAAAATAGGTAGCTTAATATCATCATCCATGCCTCTTCTTGGGGGGGGGAGGGGGAGGGGGATGGGGGGTAGGATGAGTGGGAAAGCCACAAATACCCTGGATATTACTAGATTCTGGCTTCTGCGAACTCTCAGGCTGGGAGGGAGAATAGTGCAAAGTTACCTAGGGGTTATCAAGGTGGCTTTCTTATTTTTCACTTTCAGATTCACTCAAAAGAGGACTATAATAATCCTCTACAAAGGTATTTGGGTATGGTCCATGAAATCTCTTTCTCGTATCTAATATATATCTATTTCCACTTCGTGTTGTGTCAATCTCTTGCTCAGATTTACTTTATCTTCTTCCAAACATAAGTACACTAACAATCTGATTGCATCCGTAAAACTCACTTTTCACACAGAAGCATCTTAATCCAAAGTTTCAAATATTTCAAATACTTACCTCACGGTCCTTTGAAGAATCATCGTTCCATTTTGTTTTAGAACATAGTTGAGTCTACTGTGAACTCATTAATGAATCCTCCCAAGATGATATCAATCTAGAATTCAATAGCCCTAAAATCCTATTTTTAGTCCTCTTCAGTTGTTGTATCAGTTCAGGAGTCCACACCGTAGGTTCTCCACCCTTAAAAATGGTTCTTCCTTTCATTCAACCTTGATATATACTCATATATCTCAACAGGAAAAGAAGCGAATAAAATCTCGTATTAATATTTAAAAATATACTTCTGCAACCATGATTCAGATGTCAGATGAGGGTTTTTGTTTTCTTGATCCGCAAATTCTCGCTCTTTCAGGTCTATCCAGACTTGAATCTCCTTCTTTGATGGGTACCACATCCACATATCCCTCAAACATATCCCATTCTCGGAAATGGAATCATTTATTGGCTTGGTTTGGGCTGACCCAAGTTCGATATATACTGCGTACCAACAAAACCCTTGATCATTGGCCCTTTCAACAATGACCTGCAAGCATATCGTCATCTCACCCGAAGTGACTATGGGTGGATGTAGAACTAGGTTTCTATAGTCTTGAGGGATTGGGATATGCAATATTATTATACTATCTTATATTTATAACTTATAAATCACTTCTCCACATTCAATTAATTACATAAACATGCAATATAAAGTCATAAACCCTTAATGCACTAGATTAAAATGCAATTGTAATACTGATATTTTATAACAGATAATAAGAAAATACACGCATCAATCATACAAGAACACCAAAATATCATCCACAAAATCATTTCTTTATTATGGTGAATCCTTGAATACAACCAATTCACGACCTGTGCAATAAGCTGCAAGTTTTCTACACACTAAGTTGCAGACTCTTCCCAGGTCTCTACGCACTCAACTGCAGAGCCTCCTCTTCGATAAAAATTACATATTACAGCAATTCATCCATAACTCTCTAAATTATATATATCTCTAAACATAGAATTTTAATCCTATATATATTATTACATCATAGGGTTACATCGTCAAAATACCATGGTCGAAATACCATGGAATCCAGAATATAAGCAACTATAGCCAAACGCCTATTGATTTTTTACACAATAATACACTTTTATAAAAAGGATGGGCTTTGACCTATCCTAAAGCCCTTATTACATCGCGCAGTATATTTAAAATGGTCCACTTTGTGCTCCACTACACGCTCTGCCCCACAAAATGCAGAATTTTTTCCAAAATCTAGGCCAAGTTGGGTTGCCCTCAACATTGATCCAAACTTAAACATGAATTCAACAGAATATAAATATAACCATAAATATAGAGATGTAGTAGAAATAACACTTCATTTCATTAATATCAAAGAACTGAAATATTCTTATAGACAGAATGTAAATAAACAAACTTGGGCGATGGTAGCTTATCTCTAAGAATAGATGTGGCAGCTACATGCCTCTGAATTGTGTTACAATGAGGTTGAAGGGCCTTTTTATTATTGAACAACAATGGAAAACCCTAACACCAGGAGATGGAACACCAAGAGTTTGTGGGTCTCGTTGGGGTTATTTGGGAAGCCAACTTCCCGTGATATTAACTTGGTCATATTATCTCTATTTTGCATGTAAAATACCTTGTTGGAAATATCTCTCTGAGTAATACAATATTTGTCGTAGACCCCTGTTGGAGACCTCAAAAAAAATTTGTTTAGCAGGTCAAAACTTCTCCAGAATTTTAGGACCTGAAAAACTATTAAAAACAATAAATGCTGCTATAAACAAGGAAATTGATAAAACCAACTGGAGGACTAAGTGGAATAGGCGGGTGGCCACCAATATCCACCTGGATCATTTTGGAGCTTGGCGGTGGCTACCGTCACAGTGGGTTTTGTGTCAATGATATGCTTTCCCTTGTCAATTTCTGGCTCAGAATTAGAGCATGGATTTGTCTACGATTTTTTTAGCTCAACCACCAGAGCTTGCTTCACACAACATTCGTTGATGTTGTGAGAGGGAGTTTTATGGAACTCGCACCACTTTTCAATGACTTTCTTCGCCTTCCCATTATTCTTGGCTTGCAGCTTGAAGGAGTTGTCCTGGAGGATCGTGACCTAACTCTTCCCTTTCTCTATGGTTTGGGGGTGCCTTTGCTCTGCTTTGAGTTCACATATCCAAAGTCTCGCTTCTTCTACTTGAATTTCTGCTCAATATTGGCAGCATATCAGTATGTTGCACCAAGTGAGGAGATGTCCATTAACTCCATTTCCTCCTTAATGTATTTGTGTAATCAACTGTAGTACTTAAACACTAGATGTTTCTCAGAATATTTGATACCCAACTTTGTGCACAAGGTATGGAAAAGATTCATCATCTCATGCACATCTTGATCTCATTGTTGTTGCAGCGTAGTCCATTGTATGTATTTTTCCTCATAGCTCCCCACTGGGTAATATCATTCCTTGATGGAAACTTAGAAAGAATTCCAAGTGGGTGCAGCTAAAAAAATTTAGGGTTCTCTCTCATCCCTTTGTTCACAGTAAGGTTCCCACTATTCCTTAACATGGGGAACAACTTTCAGGAGTGCAAAAGTAATATTTTCCCTATTGGAAAAATCATCAACCCAAAAATACCATTCCAACATATTTAACCATCTATCTATGGCGTTTGCATCTATCTATCCTTCACATATGGGAATGTCAAAGTTGAATTACACCTTGAAGGGAGTGGCGCCTCTAGAGTGGATACCGGATGAAGATTCGTCGCTTGTGGGCATTATCCGAAGAATTTGGGAAACGTTTTCCATCATCACATTATTTTTTCGATTGAGGGCTTATTCAAGAAATATTTTGAAAGTATATCCTTCTCCCTTGTCTTTATTTTCTTCTTCCATGGGAGGTCGTCAGGATTTGTGAGGCCGGTCTTGCAAAGGTTCAACTAGTTCAAGCCCTAACTCATTATACCCTGACCTCGTTGGGAACATGCAAAGAAAAATAGAGAAAAATAAGACCACTTTGATACCACTGATCCAAACTTATGTAATAATGAAACTAAATACAAATATAAACATAAACACAGAGATACAACATAAATAAATATTTTTTTATTTAATATTAATGAGCCGAAATATGCTTAAATACAAAATGGAAATGAACTAGCTCAGGCAATGGTAGTTTATGTGTGAGAATATATGTGGTAGCCACATGCCTCTAAACTATGTTACAATGAGGCTCGAGGGCCTATTTATTATTGAGAAACAATGGAAAACCCTAAACATCCAAAAACCTAACCGTAGAAGATGAAGCTCCGAAATTGGGGGCCTCACTGGAGTAAATTAGTACATCAACTTCCTGGGGTCATAACTTTGGTATACGATATCTGTTTAACACACATGATACCTTGTTAGAAATATATATCCGAGGACTACAACTTTAAATTGAAAATTTTGGTTAAAAACTCATATTTTCTTGTTTTCCAAAAAACATCATTTAGGGCCTAAAAATGGCTTTGGAAGTTCAAGCCCTGAAGAACTACCAAAAATAGTAAATTGTGCTATAATTATTAAAACTAAAAGAAATAATGGTACAATGGTGGGGGTCCAAGTGGAATAAGTGGGTTTCCACCAATATCCACTTGGATCACTAATCCCCTCTAGATAGATGAAGACTTTAACTTATCTAATAGATTCAAAAGAATTTTTGAAGGCTTAATTGATAAATTATTTGGTATTGAGCTAATCAAGCTCTGTATTTTCGAAGACCTGATAATTTGTAATGTAATTAATAAGTGGCCAACCTCCATCCATGTGAATTGTATTCATGGTCTTCGTAATAATATTGTGGAATGTGTGATATTTGATATCCATGTTCTCAACTATATTGTAAATGTTGACCTCCTAAACGACCATGACCCTGATTCTAACCATATATCTCTAACCTTAACTCTAAACCATGACATTCACATCAGTCACAAGCAAAAGAAATTTGAGAGTCAAAGAGACATTTGTTTTAATAAAATTAAAATAGAAATCTTCTTAAAGGATTTAAATATGGATTTAAATTTTTTAATGTATAATGATAACATTGATCAAAACTACCACAATTATACTACATGAAATATTCATAATGGAAAATAACAGTAAATAAAAGAGGCATGCACTAATATACAACAATAAAAAATTCACACATGCATGCAGAATCAATAACCACAAAATGTGAGCAGAAAATCTAAGCCATCTTATTAATATCAATGTTGGAACTAAGTACAAATAGAGTGGAATAATGGAACCTGGGATTTCTTCTGCAAGCATGCAAAATCCAAGTGAAAGATGTAGATCCTAAAGGCTAGAAATGGCTCAAACTGGTAACTCGCACTACCCATAAATTATGTTATTATTGTTGTAGGTTAATTGTGATGTATTCCCTCAAATCTACTCCAAAATATCTGCAAACTTAACTGGATACCCCTCTCACCAAAATCTACTAAACCAAAAAAATATTGGGCTAATTCCAATTGACCCAAAAATCCCTAAAAAGAGAGAAAATCCCAAAATACCCTGCTCTACGCCCAACAATAAATTGCCAATGCAAATTGATCAAAATCCACCATTGAAAATAGCTTAAAATATCCTACATAATCTCCTTCGGAAAAGGCTGAATTCCCAGCCCAATTTTTTGCGCAAATTATACCTAATAACCTCTACGTAAGCTCTAAAATAAAAAAATATGACCCAACAATATGTCACTGTCTCAACCCTAAAAATTGGTGCCAATCTCTTCCTCCTACCAAGAAAATTTTTCTTGCAAATACTCGGAACCTGCAATCAAGGTGAGTTGCTCCAAACAATATTTTAAGTTCTCCTTTTGCACCCAAATAGCTCAAATAACTGAGTGAGATCTCTGCAATTATCTCTAATGGAAGTCCTGAAGTAGACTTCCCAAGGCCTTACTAGGGAGACACTCTAACTTCTCTGAAATGAGGTTGAGTTTTGCTTGAATATCTTGAGCTAAAAATCTCTACCTGTGTTGAAAAACCTCCAAGAGAGATTTCGATCTGAAGAAATTACATGGAAAAAGACATAAAAATGGAGCCCCCATGTGATATTTATAGATTTTGGTCCCTTTTTCCTTGGTGGGTACCTTAATTCACTAATTCGAACTCCCTTTCCTTTCCTCCCTCTTTCCTAGTGAAAATTTCTTAAGGGAGTCAAAGTCCCCTTTTAAGTGGCCCCCACATTCCACTAACAAAACAATTTCCCTTTTTCTCAAATGTTTATTTCCTCCTTTTCTCCAAAAATTAAGTGAGTTCTCCTGAACCCACTTTTCCTTAGTTTACACACCAATATATTTTCTCAACGCCAAAATTGAAAAAATGAGGATTTTACTTAGAAAATTTATTTAAATGGGACATCACAATCTTCCCATCCCAAATATTTTTTGCCCTAAAGAAACTCTAATGTTGAATGTTTCAATACCTATTCACCATCCTTGGTGGCATCCTCCTCTGGTAGATCCTTCCATCAGATCAAGAACTCTCTGATCACCCTGTTCTAGAGCTTCCTCTATCTAACCTCCAAAATTGCCTCTGATACCAAAACAAAGTGTCCCTCGTCATCCAAGGGTGGTAACTTTGTGGTAGCTATAACTTTTTTTCATAAGGCCTATTTTAGGTAAGACACATGGAACACATTATGCATCTTTCTCCCGGGTGGAAGCTCCAAATCATATGCTAACTCTCCAACATGCTTGGTCACCTTGTATGGCCCGTAGAATTGAAGCTTAAGCTTTTTGACCCCCTTCTACTTAAGTGTAGATTGACTATATGGTTAGAGGTGTAAAAATACTAAGTCCCCAACCTAAAAATGTGTCTCAACTCAATTTCTATGTGCATATATTTTCTATTGGTTCTAAGTTGTCTACGGGTTGTATTTGAGGGCTCTAAGGATCTCTTGGCTTTCCTATATCTAATATTTGGCCCCTGGGGACAACTATATACAAAAAACATGTCAGAAAAAGATAAATAATCATAAACATAAATTGCAAGGAAAGGTGGCATACCAGTGGACATATGATAGGTGGTGTTGTAGAAATATTCCCCAAGATGAATCCACATCACCCATGCGCACTGTTGCCCTGTGACATAGTTCCTCAAGTAGATTTTCAGTCACTTCTTCACTATCTCTTTGGTCCAGACTTATGCAAGAATGAAAAATAATATAGATATAAACATAAACACATAGATGCAATAGAAATAAATCTTCATTTCATTAATATCAAACAATTTAAATATGCTTACAAACAAAATGGATATAAACTAGCTCGAACGATGGTAGTTATCTATGAGGAGAGATGTGGCGGCTACATGCCTCTAAACCATGTTAAAATGAGGCTCAGGGGCCTTTTTATTATTGAACCATAAAGGAAAACCTAAAACAACCAAAACTCTAACCTCAGGAGATAGAACTCCAAGATTTTGTGGGCCTCGTTGGGGTTAGTTGGGTAGCCAACTTCTCGGGGTCATAACTTGGTCATATGATCTTCGTTTGGCACGTACGACACCTCATTGGAAATATCTCTTTGATTACTATAGGATTTTTTATAGGCACTTGCCTATGGCTATGGGCCTACTAGAGACATTAAAAAACCATTTAGGGGGTCAAAACAGCTCTAGAATTCCAAGACCTGAAAAATCTGCTAAAAATAGTAAATGTTGCTATAAACAAGGAAACAGATGAAATCAACTAAAGGTCTAGGCGGAATAGGTGGGTGGACACCAATATCCATATAGATCATTCCTCCCCCCTTAGGAAGCAATGGACCCCATTGCGTGTAGAGCCTCCATGAGGTGAGGAAATTTTTGTTGAACCTTGTTCCATGTGAACCACTTTCCCTAGTGAAGAAATTGACCTGCTTTGACAACTCGATATAGCTTGATCCTCAGATGGTGAGTTTTCTTGATTTTTGTGTCCATGATCCTATCCTTTTTTTCTTGTTATTACAACTTGGGTTGATCTATGTTGGTTTCAGCTTCTCATCAATGTTAGATGTGTCCAACAATGGGGAAAAAAAGGACACAGTCGGTCCACATTAAATACTGGGTGTAAGACAAGGAACGGTGGAATTCTGAGCTGAAAGGGATTGTCCGCTACAACCCTGGTGATGGTATAAGACCCATATCAGAGTGGGAAAATCCTTCAGTGTGGCCCAGGGAGACACTCCTTCTGCTAATGTAGCCAAAAAATTTCACCCACCTGGAACTTGTGTGGCACCCGATGTTGATCATGACGCTACTTGTACTTAGAATTGGCTCTAGGGAAAATTTTAAGGATGGAGGTTTATCTTAAATTTTATCAACCTTAGTGAATATTACTAGTCCTTAATATCCAAATATTAAAATGCTTGATGATAATTTTGTAAAAATGTTTATATTTCTAATTATTTTATATTAGAAAATATATAATATTGGAAATTTTTAAGGTAAAATAATTGTATAATATAAAATTTGGACGAATTCATTTTTAGAAAATGGAAACTGGAGAATCTTTTTTTGGAAAAAGCATGGAATATTAGCCCATAACATTTTCCTTTTTTGTCTCTTACCAATATGTCATGGAGATGCTGGCAGTTGTGCTAAATGCGCTTAATGAAGTTGATAGCCCTGTCAGCTTCAGACTGGACATGAGTCAAATATTCTTGAGTAGATGCAAATGGTATGGCCACATCAATGGGACATAGTGGTTGGAATCCCAACCCCACCTGAAAGGGACTATGGTCAAATGAGTTATGGAGAGCTCTGTTGTAGTTGTGCTAGACAAAGAGGAGGCTTTCATCCCAAGTGTGTGGATGCTTCGAGTTATACATGCATATAATTTTCACGATCATCTTGTTGATGACCTCTGTTTGGCCATCAGTTTGGGGGTGGAAGGTCATGGAATTAGTGAGCTTAATATCCAATATCAACTAGAGTCTTGACCAAAATGTACTCAGGAGCCTGTTTTCTAGATCTAAGATAATATGTTGTGGGATCCCATAGTGTACCCACACTCATTCAAAGAATAGCTTAACAGTGGCCTCTACTGTGATACTCTTCTTGCAGGCTGCCAAAATGGCCATCTTAGAGAATTTATTGATGACCATGAAAAGACAGTCATTTCCATGCTTAGTAGAAGGGAGGCCTGACATGTAATCCATGAAGATGGATTCCCAAGGCCAGCTAGGATTAGGCATAGGATTATATATGCCTTGTTCCTTGATTATTGGTTTGGAAATGGCACAGGCAGTGTAAGATATGATTTTATTCTCAACATCTTGTTGAAGGTTTTACCAATGAAAATACTTTTGCAACACTGCCACTATTTTCTCTACTCTGAAATGTTGAGTGACCCGGCTTTAATGAACCTCCCAAATAATCTTGGCACGCTCACTTGAAGGAACACAAAGGTGTCCCAGGTTGCATAAAAGTGTGCCCTGGAGGTAAAAATCTAAAACTTTATTGCCTTCCAGGAGCATTTGATATGTGTTTTCTAGTTTTGGATCGCTCTTGTAAACGTGCAACCACCTCGAAGTCTTATATCCACAAGAGTCGAGCATAGTGGTCAGCGCCATAAATGATGGACGGATGAGACAGTATGAAACATTATTGGTGTTTCCCTTCTTTTACCTGATGTTAAAGTGGAATTTTTTTAGATATGTCGACCATTTCTAATGGCAATCATTCTGAAACTTTCACTGTGTTTTTACGAACTGTAGGGGTCGGTGGTCTTTGTGGATGACCATTTCCTTCCTCGGAATGTAATGCTTCCGTTTTCGACAAGCCTGCACAATGGAATACATCTATTTTTCATAGGTGGGATACTTTTAGACTGTGTCTGAAAGTGTATCACTGTGATATGCCACCGGATGCCCATGATGACTAAGAAATGCTTCAATAGCATTATTGAAGGCATTTGTCTCAATCTTAAATGGTTATTGCAAGTCTGGTAATGTGAGAACTGGTTCAGAGCAGAGGCGATGCTTAAACTAGAGAAATTACTTATGTTGGGATTCATACTAGAATAAATTTTCTTTCGCTTCCCCCTTGGTGACTTGACTCAAAGGCCAAGTGATATGAGAGAAAACCAACACAAACCTACGGTTGAAATTTTCAAATCCCATAAATTTTCATAGCTTTATTAGAGTGGTTGGGGCTGGCCAGTATCGAATAAATTATATCTTGGCTAGGTCCGCATGCACACCCCACTCATCAATGATGTGCCCCATGTATTAAATCTAGGTCATACCAAAAGTGAATTTCTCCAAATTGGCACACAACATGTGTTGGCGCAGGTTTTGGAGGACCTGTTGTATATAGTGTAGGTGTTATTCCCAACTCGAGTTGAATATTGGGATGTCTTCCAAATACACTACCATGAATGAGTTGGTTAAGGGTAGCAAGACATCATCCATCAGCCTCATGAAGGTTGCGGGGGAATTATTCAACCCCAAAGGCATGACCAACCATTCAAAAAGGCGCTCCTTGGATTTGAAGGTAGTCTTCCAACATCAAAGGGTTTGATTGGTACATCATGATAAACGAAATTTAAATCAATATTAATAAAATATTTGGTCCCTTTGAGAGTATCCAAAAGGCCATATGTCCATGGTATTGGATACCTATTCTGGAAAGTGATTTTATTCAGCGCTCGATAGTCAACACAAATTTCTTAGGTGTCATCTTTCTTCTATACCAATATGATCAGTCTCCCACAGGGTGATGAACTTGGCCTGATGTGTCGTTTCTACAACTCTTGAATCAACCTCTTAATTTCATCATTCACTAGAATAGAGTGTCGATAAATCGGTCCATTGGATAGAGGCTCACACGAGGTTAGATCAATGGAGTGCTTGACCTGACAGTGCAGGCGTACCCCTATGGGTGAGGTGAATATGTCCTTGTACTCCTCCACACCCATTTCCATCTTCTATTGTCGAGTGGAGTATCCCTGTCTGGAGACTGTGGATAAGGTGTCCACAATCTTATTCTTGCCCTGAGGGTGGATCATAAGGAAGAAAAAATTCTCGGTCTTGGAAATGATCGTATTGCATTGTTGCACAAAGATAAAAGAGATGGTAGTAGGTGGTGCTACCTCCGATATCTTGTATAAATTATTTCCAAAATAAAAAATAATAATGTGATGCCTAGACTCATACACAACATGACACTTCCACAAGTATAGTTGGCCTAATAATAAATCACAAACTTCAAGAGGAGAAACATCACACAATACCTCATCTGTGAAAGGATTGATGTTGTAGGGATGGAGACATTGTTGGTTGATGACAAGAACACATCCTTGGTGAAGCCACTTGATGGTGTATGACTACGAGTGTGGTGTGGTCGGTAATCCCAACTACTTCATGACCTCTGCTGCTATGAGGTTATTTTTCTCTCGCTGTCGATAATGAACCACAACATAGAACCCTTCACCCACATCTGTGAGTGGAAGAGTCTCTCCCCCTCCTCTGGATCTTCTGGCTCAATATTCTAGACCTTGGTGCTGGCAACGGTGGAAATGGGTCCACATCAATAATAATTCTTCCCTTTTTCATTCCCATTATTGGGTTCTAACTCAGAGTCGAAACATGCATATGATTTGGAAACCTTTAGCTCGGCCAATAGCAACTACTTGGATCAAAACTCACTTGTGTAGTGAGTAGGGCTCTTATGGAACTTACACCATTTCCTTGTGTCCTTCTTTTTCTTCTTGGTGTTTTTATTCGCTTTCGGCTTCGACGGGTTATCCTGGGTAGCCCCACCTTGGATTTTTCCTTTTTTCTACATTTTGGGGATGCCTTTCCCTTGCTTCAAATTAACAGATACAAATTCTTGCTTCTTCTTTTTAAATTTATGCTCAATCTTGGCAACGTAGAGGTATGGTGCACCAAGCGAGGAGATGTCCAAGAACTCCATTTGGCTATGGAATGTATTTATGCAAGCAAATGAGGTACTTGGGAACTATATGTTTTTCTGAATCTTTGATACCCAACTTTGTGCGCAGGGTATGGAAAATCTTCGTCATCTCATGCACATATTGGTCCCTTTATCGTCACAACATCGTCCATTATCTGTACTTTTCCTTATAGCTCCCCATGGGGTAGTAATTTTCCTTGATGGCATCTCATAAATAATTCCATGTGGCCACGACAGAAAATAATGAGGGTTCTCTCTTATCCCATTGTTCAAAGTAGGTTTCCCACCAGTCCTTGACATGGGGGGTGGATTTGAGGAGTGAAAAGGTAATATTTTCCTAATTCGAAAAGTCATGAACTGAAAAATACCCTTCCAAAAAATTTAAACATCTATCTACGACGTTTTCATCTCTAAGTCCTTCAAATATAGGAATGTAAAAATTTGACTTGTACCTTAAAGGGAGTGGTGCCTCCAGAGTGGTTGTTGGATGAAGATGCATCGTCTATAGGTATTCGTCGTAAGATCTTGGAAAAATTATCCATCATCGCATTCCATTGTCACTCGAGGGATTCCTCAAGAAATATTTTAAAAGGATCTCCTACTCCCTTGTCTTTATTTTCTTCTAGCATTGAATTTCATTGAGGTTTTCGAGGCTGGTCTTGCAAAGGTTCAACCAGTTCGAGCCCTAACTCCTTATACCCTAACCTTGTTGGGGACATGCAAAGAAAAATAGAGAAAGAGTAGACCACTTTGATACCACTAATCTAGACTCATGCAAGAATGCAACAAAATATAGATATAAACCTAAACACAAAGATGCAACAAAAATAAATCTTCATTTCATTAATATCAAGGAACTGAAATATGCTTACAAACAGAATGGAAATAAACTAGCTCGGGTGATGGTAGTTATCTCTGAGGAGAGATGTTATGGCTACATGCCTTTGAACTGTGTTACAATGAGGTTCAATGGAATTTTTATTATTGAACCACAAAGGAAACCATAAACAACCAAAAACCAAACCCCAGGAGATGGAACACCAAGAGTTTGTGTGCCCCATTGGGGTTAGTTGGGCAGCCAACTTCCCAGGGTCGTCACTTGGTCATATGACCTTCATTTTGTGCGTACGATACCTCGTTGGAAATACCTCTCCGAGTACTATAGGATTTTTCATATGCCCCTTCCTATGTCTATGGGCCTAATGTGGAGCTTAAAAAAACGTTGTTTAGGGGGTCAAAACAACTCTAGAAGTTCAAGACCTGAAAACTGTTAAAAATTGTAAATTTTATAATCAGGGCAATAGATGAAATTGAATAGAGGTTTAGTTGTAATAGGTGGGTGGCCACCAATATCCACCTGGATCACTCTATCTATTCATCAGTATGGGGATGATAACTAGTGTTGTGTGTGAGCTCAGTCCCCACCAAACAAAAAATCTCCTACCAAAAACTTCCTATAAATATGTTATCTTTATCATTGATGATGGTCATAGGAACACCATGAAATATGAACACCTCCTAGAAAAATAACTTGGCCACCTGTGAGGCAGAATACACATTGGTTGAAATAGCAAAGAAATGGGAAATTTGGTCAATTTTTCTACCACCATAGAAATACAATCACGACCCTATATTGTTGGAAGCTCGATGATGAATTCCATAGATATAATCTCCCATTTCCTTTTTGTAATAAGGAGAGGTTGAAGTAACCTGAATATATGTGTATGTTCACCCTTATTCCTTTGACAAGTGTTGCGCTCTTGAACATTCCTCGGGACATCATCCTTAAGTCCCCTCCAAATAAAACACTCCCTGATGGCCATGTATGTCTTAAGGAGCCCCTGATGGCCTAATACAGGTGAATCATGGGTTTATTCCATGATTTTCTCCCTCAACTGTGAACCCAACACCAAGTGTATTTTTTCCTTGTAATAAATGACCTTATCCATCACACTGTATCTATCATCCCTGAATTTACCATCCAATATCTCGCATGCCTGTTGATTCTTGGAGTACTCTACTAACAACTATGCCCTCCAATCCTGGGTGTTTTCCATAAGTGAAAGTGTCGTAGGCTTCCTAGATATGCATCTACCACTAGATTATGCTTGCCCTTGACATACTCGGTCTCAAAACCATAGGTTTGTATCTTACTAACCCACTTCTGCTGCCTCTTGTTGATCTCCTTCTGCTCAAGGAAAAATCAAAGATTGTTATGATCAGTATTCACTTGGAACTTGTTTCCCACCAAATACTATCAGAACTTGGCCAACGCATGCATGATGGCCAACATCTCCTTCTCCTATATAGAATAAAACCTCTCATGTTCTTAAATATTCTAGCTCTCATAGCCTATACGTTGACCTCCTTGCATCAATATTGCCTCGATTCCATATCCATATGCATCACACTCCAAGACAAAAGGTTGTGTAAAATTAGGCAAAGCTAATACTGGACAACTTCTCATCACTCTCTTGAGGCATCCAAAATCCTCCTATGCCACATATGTCCACTCAAAGTCTCCTTTATCATCAAGTCTATGAGGGGTATTATTATTGGGAAAACCCCTTCACAAACCTCCTGCAGTATGTGAATATACCTAATAATCCCCTCATCCCTATCACATTCTTGGGTGTAGGTCAGTCCAAAATGGCCCTGATCTTCTCCTAGTGCACTCTCACTCCATCCTCCCTAATAACATGGCTAATATACAACATCTATGTTAGCCCGAACTCACACTTGGAAATCTTGGTGTACAATTGTTTCTGCTCAAGAATGTGCAGTACCTCATCTATAATATTCCCAAATTTTCACATGATATTTGGAATATTAGAGTTCTTAATTTTCTTAATTCATTAAGTAAATAAAATGGTGGAGAGACCCATAATCCTCAAGGATGAATAACATCCACTTTTTATGTGTGAATGTGGATTAATTAAGCATAGATCTACATAATGGAGTAGTGGAGCAGCTACTAATGTTAAGGGAGTGAAGATCATGTCCCATTAATGAGATAGATCATGGAGGTTGAAGCAGTCAACTGAGATCATGGAGGGAATCTAATGTAAGATCATAGAGCATTCATGATGAAGTGATGGAGGAAGTAGTGCATTTAATGCACACATGATGGAGAGGGTGCACATTGCATGTAGACATGATGGAGGACTTGGAGAAACAACACAGTCAACCATGGAGACTTATGTCCACATGTACAACGTAGTTATGGAATGGGCCTAGGCTATGAAAGGCTCATAATCTATATAATGAAGGTGAAGGCATAATAGAAGGCTGATTTGGATACTTGGATTATTCTTTGATCTGTTTAGATCTGGAGTTGTCTTTTTACATTCCATGCACTCTTATGCTATTTAGCTAAGTCTGTAGTGTTGTTTAGCACAGGGTGTTCCCAAGCAGGAATCTCACCCTTACCCATAGGGGAATTTGAGTGCCTACTCTGGGAAGGTTTTCTCTTGGGCTCTATTCCTTATCAGGCATTGGTGCCATATTCAGGAGGTTGTTTCTAGCATTCAACTAGGAAACTGGTGGAGGATTCATGCTACCACTTTGTTCTTCAGATTCAGTCTTCCAGGAGTAACATATCTATATCTAGCATTCAGGCCATTGAGTTTTACCTCTATGCAGCAACAATCCCTTCAAGGATTTCATAGTTTAGTCCTGTAGATCTATTGGAGGAAGGAATTTTTCATCATTTCAGCTGGAAATCCTGTGAGGGATCATCTCCTCGCATTGTTTTTATTGTTTTCATCATTTTGGAGCTGTATTGACATATCTAGCAATAGGCTATTGAGCCTCCCTCTCTTACAGTGCAATTTTCTGAAGCTGTTGTTCATCTAGCAGCTATTTTCAGTGGAGGAGATTGGAGGAGCTAGATCTTGAGCTTTTAGCCCAAGGATCTAGTGAAGGGATCAACCCTTATTGCCTAGAGCTGATTGCACATCATTGCAGCCATCATATTATCATTTCATGCAGTAGATCTACATACCCAACAGCTACATAGTGCAAGCCCTAAGAGAGTGATTTCCTTAGAGGATTATGTCCACATGAAAAACGCAATTTAGAGGTGGGCCAAGGCTTGGAAAGGCTCACTTTGTATATAAAGGAGATGAAGGAAACATTGGAGGTATGATTTTAGTTTATGATTTGATGGTCTATTTAGATCAGGATTTGTCAAGTGACATTTCCATGCATTCTTATGATGTTTAGCTAAGTTTGCAGTGTTGTTTGGAACAGGGTGTTCTCGAGCGGGAATCCCACCCTTACCCATAGGGGACTTGTGTGCCTAATTTGGGAAGGTTATTATGAGCTTCCATTCATCATCAAGCATTGGTGCCACACTATTTCCACTTTCTGTAGAACACATACCTTGAGGAATTACGCAATTTCTGAAGATCAGTTTGGGAGGAGGAGGTTGTCTTCAGTATATCAGCTGGAGGATTAGTGAAGGATTATTCCCATCACCTTGGACTTCAAGATCAAAAATCCCAAGGCCTCATTTCAGATCTGGCATCAGGCCAAATTTTATTGACCTCCCATCAGCAGCAGTCCCATCAAGGATTACACAGTCCATCATTGCAGATCCAAAGGAGGAAGGAAGTTGCTAGCATTTGAGCTAGTAATCCTATGAGGGATCATCCCCTCACCTTGCCATCACCATTTCCATCATCCTAGAGCTTATTTCAGCACATTTCAGTAGGAATTGAGTCTCTCCCTCTTGTATAGCACATTTTTCCTAGCAGCTGCATTTTCAGCTGCTGCATCTTGAAGGAGGAAGAAGTAGAGACAAGATCTCAAGCTCCTAATTTGGAGATCTGAAGGAGGAATCACCCCTCAAATATTAGTTCTATTTGTGTAACATATTTCATCCATATTTATATCATATCTAGCTTCAGATATGGATAACCCAGCAGTCAAAGGATCAAAACCGAGGAGGGTGATTTTCCAAAATCATAGATCTAGAAAATCCTTTCTGGGTTATCTTGGGTTCCCATCACATTTTCCAGATCTTGAATCTTGGCATCATCACAACTCTTTAGCTCCATAGATCTGCATTTCCCTTTGCAGCAGCTATATGTACATCATTAGCAAAAGGGACAGTGCAGTATTTCTTTCTGTAGCACTCCAGTTACGCAGTTCTAGCTGTAGCATGTTTGCAGGGTCATTCTATGCCACCTCTTTGGTTAGAGTACCTCTATTTTTACACTGTTGTAACTGTAATCTTCTCCACATAATAAAAAGGCTCAGCTTTTCTATATATTCTGATGTTGTCTTTAGATTTATTGTTTACTTTGTTGTATTTCTCATATTGTGTTTGAGTATTACTGCATTCTCCCTTTTGGGATATTACAGTGGTATCAGAGCATGATCTTTGGCTCATCCTGTGGAAACTTCATCTTTTTGCATCAAAAGAAGAAGCAGATAGATGAGATATATCATGAAGGAAGATTGTAGTTTTGCCACTCTCCTCTTTAGATCCATGCAATATCTTTCCAAAGAGGTCAAAGAAATGAAGAGAGAAAGGCAAAAGGAGGATCCAAGAAGAAGATTTGATGAGGAAGGTCCAAGCACTTCCTATCAGCAACAAAGGAAACAGTAGAATCGTAGATCTCCTCATATATCTACTATGCCCACTTTCTTTGAAGAAGGTGAATGGTATAGTCATGAAGAAAGAAGAAACATGAAACCTAAGACTCATGAGACTCTCAGTCTATATCTTGAAGTGTAAGCACAATCTAGAGCATTCAAGGAGAAACTAACTCTCCAAAAATTCTTCAAAATCAAAGAAGAAAGAGGATCCTATAACAGTAATAGAATAAATAGGCACAATAGATTCTATTTTCCTACATTTTATGGATCTTCCTCAAGCACTATTAAGGCTTGGAGGAAAGAGTTAGATACATTTTTCAGACTACATCCTGTAGCTGAAGGAGAGGCTGTCCAAATTGCAGCACTTCATCTTCAAGGTGAAGCCAATGATTGGTGGTTTGGTCACATGGAGCATGAAAAGGTGACTAAATATTCAGATTTCTTTCACAAGTTGAGAAGGAAGTTTGATGTGAGAAAACCAGAGATGTTTCACAAAGAGACATTTCCCAAGGAAACAAGGGAGGATATCATTCTTGTTACTCTGGACAAGGGGTCACCACATCCACCACCAGTTGCAAAAGTACTTGTATCCGGAGAAGAGACACTTGCATATTTACAAGATAGTCTTGAGCTCTTGACATATAGATTTCCATGCATGATTCAAGAGATGCATGAGGAAGAGGAGGTATATTCTAGCGTTGGTACATTGATAGAAGTGCAGCCATAACTCTTACTAGAAGTTGGAGACACCATTGTCCCGATTGGAGGAACTCTTGTGTTCTTGCAAGAGGTTCCCACACATCAGTTGATCCAAGGTATGCATGCACTTTAATCACATATTGTTTCAGTAGATATTATTGAAACTTATGGGAACATGCCATCAGGGACAATGCATAACCAAGGGTTAGAACAAAATTTTGATTTGAAGTAGCAACATATCACAATGCAAAGGACCCTTGATCTAATCAAGGAGAAGAAAAAGAGCTATCCAAATTCATCATTTTTGAGATACATTCAACCCTTTGAGTTGAAGTGTAGAGTTTCAAAAGATGGGATGAGCAAGATCCTATGTACAATGGCTGGCTATGAGTTCAGCATTGTACTTTGCCATAAGACATCATATGTACCACCATGCAGATCTACAACGTTGTCACTTATTAGCAATGATAATGAAGGGGCCCCATTATTCCTGGAGCATTCTAAAGGTAGCGTCACTCATGAAGAAATGAAGGTAAAGATGATCAATGGTAGACATCTTGAGATGAGGAATATTTTCTCCTTTCTAGATGACACTTTCTCAATGAGCATCTCTCATCTCAAAGAGAAACTTCTACCTGCAGCAGATCTAGAACCTCACTGGTTTTGGAGGGCCATTGGTGAAAATAGAATCTCATTGGGAGATATCATTAGATGTGCACTTCAACATTTCATGGAGTGCAAAGTTCTTCATCAGTTTGAGGAGAATGGTATTCTACAAAGGGAGGATACCATGTTTATGCAGAACATCACTCATCATCCACATGGGGATGAGTGGGTGAGGATGATAAGCAAGGGGTTGCACAACCACTTGTATATATATATGACATGGGCCAGCAAGAATCTTGGTTACACTAGTTTCTCTTGGGTGAGTTTGGTTACTACCCAAAGGCTCCTATTTCTTTGATCCATGCCTTGAAAAACACTCATGCAATGAAGAAGGAGGCATGGTTGCACTTTCTGCTCTTGGGTGAGTATGGTTACCACCCAATAGCTCCTATTTTCTTGAATCATGCATTTTTTATCAAAGATAGTATGCAGTAAAGAAAGGCATGTTCATTTTGGTTGTCCTTAAGATATTTTGGCCATCACATGACATTTCCTATGTCTAGGTGTTTTGTATTGTGTAAAACTTGGCATGGTACTCTCATGATGTGTATTAATTGTGCTTACTTGTATTTGGCTGATGTGACATTCCACATGTCTATCAGTATGTTTTTTCTCCATGATGCACATGAGGAGGTGAGAAGGCAGTAAAATCTCTTGTTGCTTTGGTTGCTTTTGGGGAATTTTGGCTTATCAATCTTGCATGGTGGAGATGGAGGATGGCAATAAGAGGCCTTACTCTGATGGTTACTGTTGGGAAAATATGGTTTGACATATTTGTCTACCCTTATGTCTCTATTTCCTCTTTTGCATAATGTTGGAAATATGCTTGGATCCAACAAGGCCAACAGGCCTAAAGATGAGGGCATGTCAATGCTCAAAGTACTTCATAAAACATGGGATGTAGAAATGATTTTTGAGATGGGAATTTTCCTTTGTGAGAAGAACCACTTTATTTTATATATCTCATGTATTAATGATGATGTTGGACAACTTATGGTTGTCACTTGGTACTTCATGGAGAAAGGAGGGTATCTAACTATATAGTTGGAGGTCATTCTATGAATTCTTGAGAGACAACTTTGGGACCAAACATGCATAGCACATTGCAGCAAATGGAGGAGGCCTTCCTTATGTGGATTCCATTTGGAGGGGAATATATGGATTTGCATCTACTTTTGCAATTGCGTGAGGAAAAGAAACAATTTTTGGGGAGGACTGTAATATTCCCAAATTTTCACATGATATTTGGAATATTAGAGTTCTTAATTTTCTTAATTCATTAAGTAAATAAAAGGGTGGAGGGACCCATAATCCTCAAGGATGAATAACATCCACTTTTTATGTGTGAATGTGGATTAATTAAGCATAGATCTACATAATGGAGTAGTGGAGCAGCTACTAGTGTGAAGGGAGTGGAGATCATGTCTCATTAATGAGATAGATCATGGAGGTTGAAGTAGTCAACTGAGATCATGGAGGGAATCTAATCATAAGATCATAGAGCATTCATGATGAAGTGATGGAGGAAGTAGTGAATTTAATGCACACATGATGGAGAGGGTGCACATTGCATGTAGACATGACGGAGGACTTGGAGAGACAGCGTAGTCAACCATGGAGGATTATGTCCACATGAACAACGCAGTTTAGAGGTGGGCTAGGGCTTGGGAAGGCTCACTTTGTATATAAAGGAGATGAAGGCAACATTGGAGGAAGGATTTTAGTTTATGATTTTATGGTCTATTTAGATCAGGATTTGTCATGTGAAATTTCCATGCATTCTTATGTTTTTTAGCTAAGTTTGCAATGTTGTTTAGCATAGGGTGTTCCCGAGCGGGAATCCCACCCTTAACCATAGGGGACTTGTGTGCCTACTTTGGGAAGGTTATTTTGAACTGTCGTTCATCATCAGGCATTAGTGCCATGCTATTTCCACTCTCTGTAGAACACATACCTTCAGGAATTACGTAATTTTTGAAGATCAGTTTGGGAGGAGGAGGTTGTCTTCAGTATATCATCTAGAGGACCAATGAAGGATTATTCCTATCACCTTGGACTTCAAGATCAGCAATCCCATGGCCTCATTTCAGATCTGGTATTAGGAAAAATTTTATTGACCTCCCATCAGCAAGAGTCCCATCAAGTATTGTGTAGTCCATCATTGCAAATCTAGAGGAGGAAGGAAGTTTCTATAATTTCAGCTAGTAATCCTGTGAGGGATCATCTCCTCACCTTGCCATCACCATTTCCATCAGCCTGGAGCTTATTGCAGCACATTTTAGCAGGCATTGAGTCTCTCCCTCTTATACAACATAGTTTTCCAAGCCACTGCTTTTTCAATTGCTGCATTTTGAAGGAGGAGGAAGTAGAGACAAGATATCAATCTCCTAGCTTGGAGATCTGAAGGAGGGATCAATCCTCAAAGCTTAGATCTGTTTTTATAACATATTGTAGCCATATTTGGATCAGATATAGCTTCATATTTTCATAACCCAGCAGTTGAAGGATCAAACCCGAGGAGGGTGATTTTCCAAACTCATAGATCTGTAAAATCCTTTCTGGGTTATCTTGGGTTCCCATCACATTGGCCAGATCTTGAATCTTGGCATCATCACAGCTCTTGAGCTCCATAGATCTACATTTCCCTTTGCAGCAGCTATATGTACATCATCAACAAAAGGGACAATGCAATATTGCTTCCTATAGCTCTCCAGATACACAGTTCTAGTTGTAGCATGTTTGCAAGGTCATTGTAGGCCACCTCTTTGGCTAGAGTACCTCTCTTTTCACACTGTTGTAACTGTAATATTCTCCACATAATAAACATGCTCAACTTATTTTTATATTATAATGTTGTCTTTAGATTTATTATTTACTTTGATGTAGTTCTCATATTGTGTTTGAGTATTACTGCATTCTCCCTTTTGGGATATTACATCATCCAAGTGTTAAAGATTCTCCTCCCATGTCCTGTTGTATATCAAATTTCATCAAATAAAACTAGAACACATCTACATAATTTCTTATGGAACACAAGTTTCATGCAATATTGGAATGTATCTAGAGTGTTGGTGTGCCCAAAGGGCATAACCAAAAACTCAAAATGTCCATAAGGACATCTGAATGCGATCTTCAGGATGTCCTGCTCCCTCACCCAAATCTGATGATATCCAAAATGAAAATCTATCTTAGTAAAGTATTTCTCTCCTCTAAGTTCATCCACCAACTCATCAATGTGCATAATAATATATTTTTTCTTCAATTTCCTCTTGTTCAGTGCTCTATAATCAACACACATACATAGAGTTCCATCCTCTTCACCAACACCACTGAAGAAGCAAAGGGATTGGAACTGGGCCTAATGTTCCCCAACACAAACAAATCCTAAATAGACCTCTCAATCTCATCCCAATATTCCTTGGGATGCCTATAGGGAGTGTTAATGACTACATGCACCCCCTCCTCCATCTCTATGATGTGGTCAAATCCCCTTTCTGGTGGGTGGCCTTAAGAGGAATGTCTCCAAACACTGCATGATATTTCTCCAATAGTGCCAACATATCTAGGTGTGGTCATTGCTCTCATTTCCCCCAACTCTAAGACACAAAAATCTACTTACCATACTATTTCTCCCTATCTCAATTCCTCCTCCATTGTATGAGTTTACACAATCTTTGGTGGGTATGAATGCATGCCTCTCAGTATTACCAACTTCCCATGTAGCCCCATGAACTCTGTCTCTAGTTTATTCCAATTAGTAGTGACACACACTGGATAATATAACCACTAGATAGCCATCACCACATTGGTGTCTAACACATCAGCACAAATAAATGATCAGTCAAATAGTAGTTCCCCATGGTCAAATTCAAACTGGGAACATATCTTGGCACTTTGTAGTCTTCTCTCCTAGTACTAATAATGAAAACCCCTCAAAAGACTCCATGTGCATACCTCTATGCTCCACCATCTATGAATAAATGAAGTTGTGGGTAGCCCCACTGTCTACTAATACTAATACATGTTATGTTGAAAATGCAACAAGAAGATCCTAATTTAATTTTCCCTTGAATTAAATTAGGAGAAAATTGAAATTCGACATCACAAGACAAATTGAATGAGTTAATTGAGTTGTTATCACTTAGTTAGCATAGTTAATTTGAGTTGTGGGATTAACTTGATTTGTGTAGAGTTATTTATAAATTTTATGAGCCTAGGTTGAGTTCATTTCATTTGTAACAATTTAATTTAGTTAAAGTCAGTTAAACTAGTTCCAACTGTTGGAGAAATTAGTAGGAGGTATAGCAGTGGGGTGCAACTTAGTGTTCAACCAGTTAAATGATCAATCAACTAATAATTAACTCATGTATGCACGAAATTCGAGTTACCAAGTTGATATTGGAATTCAAGGGTAGTGTACTATCAATTTTATAATTATCAAAGTTCTGTAGGTGGTGCATGCAGTCAGAGAAAGACCTATAGGGATTGCGCAGTTCAGTGTGAGGATTTCCCTAATTAATAAGGGATAATTCCTTGAGAAAATGTGTAAGTAAATAGGAACTTGGTAGGTAACAAAATTGGCTAAGTGTTGGCCAGAGTCAACTTGTGAGGCAGTGAGATAGATTATAATTGTGCAGAGATTGCTCGGGCTTGAGCAATAATTGTATTTATTCTCTATTTTCTTATTAATGCAATACAAATAGGAAGGGTTTTTAAGCAATTTATTTCCCCTAGATATGTGTTCGTGTATGTGTGTTAATTCATGTCGCATGTTTTTTATATTGTCCCTCAATCGTGAATTGCTTTCCGCGGATGAGTAGAGTAGGTTTGAGTCTCATTTTTTAGAACATTACATGAGAACTATTGAATCTACAATTAATTTATACATGGTATCACAACTAGATTAATAGTAGAGAAGAAAATTCGAAGTTATTACAGGAGGTTCGAAATTCAAGATCAGTGTTGCAGGATTTCTCCATAACTGAGAAGATGACTTCCACTAGACTCAGGCTCCAATATTCTTTGGAAGGAACCATAAATTTTGGGGCATGGAAGATCCGTATGGAGGCAGTATTAGATGACAACATGCTACTAGATTACATCAAGACAGATTGTTACACAACATTTTTTCACTATCCCTATAATCCCCATCTCGCACATTCGAGGGTCATTTTTGTGACTAATAAGAAGTGTCATGCCTTGCAAAAACCATAATTGCATCCCTTTACATGAGATCAATATTCCTTTTGTTGATAATTCCCTGAGTAGAGCTTCAGAAACCCTTGTTTTTGCCTTGGCGCGAATAGCCAGTTCTACCCTCATGCCAATGAGGAAGATTAATGTTGGACCTCGTGCCAGTGGGTGCTCTGTCCCAGTTAGCCACCCACACCCGTTAAAAGTTTTATTACTTGGCCTATTTTTTTTTTCCTTAGATTTTTATCTTGGAGCCTTCAATTGATTATCATATTTCCTTCCTATTTTGAAATACAGTCACAATGGCAGAACTACCAGTTTCATCATCCTCACTGCCTCCTAGTGGTGGTTCTTTTCCAGATGTTTCTTTTGAAACTCCTCAGTCCACTAGGTCTATTACCCGATCTCCCCCTGAAGAGTCAATTGAGTTCAATTGGCCTCCTTCAGGTGCTTGGTCTGGTTTTGGGGAAGAAGGCGAATTTCCTCCTCTTATGTCAGGATCACCATTTTTAGCTGCTGTTGTATCTCCTAGTCCCCGTAGTCTTTTCGAAGATCTTATGGCAAAGTCAGACATGGATTCATCCAGTCTTGTTGGCAGTGAAGGAATGCATGTTTCTACAGGAGAATTTCAACTTTTTCCTGAAGATATCCCTCGTGTTTCTACTCAATCTTCTCCGTCATCGGTGTCACTTCTGCTTGGATATAGGTCCTTGAGTCAGATTATGTCTGGTGTTAAATCCATAACACAATCTAGTACATCAACTCCTCCTCATAGTTTTTTCCTCCCTTCGTTAGGACTATCACCTTCGGCACCTGATTTATCAGTTAATGTTACATCTATCCCAGTCCAACCTACTATTTGTGTGGCTTCATCTACACTAGTTGTTACGACCCAGACTTCAGGATCTCTTCACACTCGCAGGTCTATTTTTCTCAATCCTACGTGGCTTGTCAATCCCGGTCTGAGTAGATCACAATCTAGTGCCACGGAGGCCCCGCCTACTTCTAGTGTAGCTTCCACTTCCCCAGTGATTCCTGACGACCTTACTTTTGAAGAGTATCTATTGTTTGTTCAGTAGTAGAGCTCTCAGGGTTCTCAGTAGCCCCAACCTCCTAGAAATCCTTGATTCCATCACTATGATGCTGTCTGTAACCCCGTTTATTCATTTTCGCATCATTATGATTGTAATATTCCAAATCATCCCAAGCTAATGGGAATATACAATTTTTTTTTATCTTTCTTTTTGCATGAATAAAATTGTAAAGGAGGATCAATAAAACTTCTAAAACAACAAAATAAATCAATGCCCCATGTGAACAAGGCTAAATCTAGGCTGCCTTAATAAAACACCCTTATGTGTGAAATGGATTGAGACATTTGACTGGGTCAACAAGACCAAATCCACAGCATTGTCTAGATGCAATGAACCTCCTAGATGCACAACGCAGTTCTAGTTGGAGGCTACACATGTGAAAGGAGCTAAATCATTGAGATGGTTTAGGGTTTTACAATATTTTCATCTTATAAAAGGAAGAGGGGACAAAAAGAGAAGGTTGTTCATGGTATGATATTGTATGAATATATTTCCTGTTTAGACATATATCATTCTCTTGTTGTTTAGCTGAGAATAGTGTTGTTTAGCACTAGGTGTTCCTGATCGGGAATCCCACCTCTTCCATTGAGTATCTCTTGGAGGAGTCTTGTACATCTTGTCCACTATCATGCATTTGGCAAAGTTTCATCTTCCAACTACCACATAGATCCTATTGACGGTTTTGTTTTCCTTGCAATTTGCAGCAAGTGGAGGCTAGATATGCTCAAATCTAGGCCATTCTAGTGCCTCTTTTCAGTGGGAGAGTCTTATATTCCATTGACAAGAGTGTATTAGCTGAATGGAGCTTCAGATCTACATCTTGGCATTAGGCCAAACTATTCTTAAATCCTACAGTGCAGTCCATCTTCCTATACTACGTTATTTACAAAGAAGAAGTTGCAGGGAATTTTGCCACAGTTTTGGGAGAGAGATCTCTAGTGTTGGGAATTTTCCCTTCACTGTGGTGATCCATGGATTATAGATCTAATCCATGTTATATTCAGATCTTATCTGAATACTCTTGTATTTACTTCAAAATTTATGAACCATTCTGCAGATTTGCTGCATAAGATCTCAGATCTACTCCATGTACTACATGTTTTGCTGAAAACCCCAAGGGCATTTGTAGATGAGCCTTTCTAGTGTACATATCTTATATAGATCTAAATTTTTGTACACAGGACCACTCTAGATCTGAGGTGTAATATACTATTGTTTCAGTCAATAAAAATAACGTTGTCAAGCTTGTTCAGTCATTCCCTATGGTTGCAGCACCTCATTCTTGAGGATTTCTTCATGTAAATTCTTCTATTTCCTATTCTATAATGTCTGGGCTTCAATATAACTCTATATTTCTGATTTAAATGACATTATTGAGCCTCCATATTGGCCTCCTACTCTCATTTTTCTGAACTGCATTATTTCTGAAGCAGTGTTGTTTAATATTGTTGTAGTCCCATTCTTTGGCATTTTTCAAGCCATATTAGGTGTGGGAGACCTGTTTACCTCACCTAGGATGAATTTTTTCTAATATCCTCTTGTATTTAGGTCTTATATTGTTAGATATAAGGGATCCAAGGGCTGATTTGGATTACTGTAGCATCCATTTCTGAAAAATGCATTTTTCAGACATGCATTGCTGACAGTCCCATTTTGGGATATTACAGCGGTATCAGAGCAATCATCTTGGCACAGCCTGTGATTTGATTTTCTTGAGAAGCCAATATGTCCTTTCATGGAAAGAAAATACTGAATAAGAAGTATTATTACACTAAAGACACAAAATTAAAGGGTAAGACCCCTTTATCTGGAATATTGCAAGGAGAAGAGTTATTTAAAACTCTTTCTCAAGCTATGTATGAACTGAAAGGAGAAATCCGAGGAATGAAGAGGGAAAGACATGAAAATCCCTCAGGAATATTTTTACATCAAGGAAGCCCCAGTACTTCTTACTATGTGTGTGAGCATTCAGCTACACAACCTGATCTACAACGTTGGAGCATGCCTACTTTCTTGTCAAAGAAAGAAGGAAAGGGAGGAACACCAAAGGAGGGATCTCTTGGTGATTATCTCCAAGGATATGAGTCTCAATCAGAGACTTTCAAAGAGCATCTCAGTTTACCAAATTTTTTTCAACTTAAAGAAGAAAGATCCAGCAGCTACAATAGAAGAAGAGAGTGCATGCAGCACACTTTTGGTAGATTTTCTCTACCTACTTTTGATGGATAACCCAAGGACTTAGCCAAGTCTTGGGTAAGAGAGCTTGACACATACTTCCAGCTGCATCAAGTTTCAGAAGAATAAGCCTTGAGAGTAGCAACACTGAATCTTCAAGGTAAGGCTTATACCTGGTGGCTATTTGAGTCTTATTCCTTGAAAAGTGTAAATATCTCTTATTATGCAAAGTTCACTAGGAGACTAGTGAAAATATTTGATGTGAGATATTTTGAGACTTCTTGGGGAGAACAAATCAAGCCCAATAAATTTGAATATTTGCATGAGTTGGAAGGATACATAAAGCCAACTCCATTTCTAAACATTGTTGAAGGGGTTGAAGATCTGCTGCATGATTTTCCAAAGACAAAAACCCCACTATAGCAAGGTCTCTTTTCTCAAGGAGAAAACATGAGGGTTCCTTCTTCAAGAACGGACCAAGGAAAAGGGTCTCTTAATGATGAGGCATTCTCCATTGATGAGGATAAGGTAGAGAAAGAGCAGAGAATATCCTCCAGTGCTATGATAGCTGGGGGAGATCTATTTTCATTAGGAGATGGAGATGAATAAATGGCTACCACTAGAGGGGCTCTTGCATCTTTGCAAGGAGTTCCTAAGGATCTTCCATATGGAGGACATGAGCAGCATGTGTCTATGCTAAGAGACAATGAGACATAACAAAGGAGGGATCACAAAACTGACATAGCAGAATATGATCCAATATTTATAGGAGAAGAGAATGGAGCAAATGCTCCAATCAGAGGCACTCTTACACCACTAAGAGTGGTCTCCAAATTTCATGTAACTTCCACACATGAAACAGAGTTGAAACTACATAGTGGAAGCAAGGACATGAGGATCCCATCTATTATACACATGAGGATGGTCCCTAAAACCTCATTATATAGTGGCAAACCACCTGGGAGGCCACCTGATGTAGATTTTGTGGGGAAGACCTCACAACTTGCTGCTCCAAACTCAGATCCAAGAGGGATTGGAGCACTTGAAGACAAAGCTACAGCGTTGGGAGATTTGGGTAAGCCCAAGGAAGAGGGAAATTTTCTTCCCTTATCATCATCACCCACTCTCTTTTCTAGATCTGCGCTGTGGGAGGAGAAGAATGGAAGGAACAGCCTTCAAACACACACTTTTGACATAGGAGATTTCAAGGAGAGGAACAACAACATGACATACGCTTCTATTGATGCATCATCGGCGCTTTCATTGTTGAGTAGTGTAGATCTGTATTGGAAATCGCAACTACTAGTGGATTATTCCAAAGATCTTCACACATGTATGATACTTGATGACTAGCTGCATGAACAAGGCTACTTAGTCCAAGGAGGATTCATTTATCATCATGGTAGAATATTTTTGTCTAGAGCTTCTAAGTTCAAGCACAAGATACTGCAAAGAGCACACAAAGAGTTTTGTTTCAGCGACCTATATTCATGAGGATCTACAACATCATCATGAGGAGCTTTGATTGGGAAGGCTTGAAAGAGGAACTATACCCACATTTTCAAGAATGCATGAGCTATGTGGAGTTGGGGCAACCATGGGACTCTATGCAAGAGTCATTTTAGTCATCTCTTCCTTCCTTGGAAAGAGGAGAAAGATCCATGCACAAATCCATGTGTATGAAAATCATTGTGGGTAAAGGATATTTTCATGTAAAGCAAGCCTTATTCTCTGATTGTACATGTTCTTTTACCATTTTTATGCAGGCCATGACTCCTAAAAGGAGAAATGTATCATGTAGATCTCATGTCAACTATTGGGCCATTAAAATTTCTGAATTTGGCCACTCCTTTGATGAGCAAAGGGAGATTTTTCATCATGATGGGTGCTTCCCCGAGGCACCAAACATATTTCTCACCTTCAACAATAGTGAGATGACTTGGGAAACAAGTAAGTGGTGGTAAAACCACTTACCATTCTTGATATGAGGCAGGCAGGAGATGCACTACGTTGGCATCATATGTGGGATTATGACCCACCTCCTCATGCTCAATTTTTTGTTTGTATGTACATAGTTTTACTTCGATACATAGATGATATAATTGTACTATTTATGAGCTTGTATGGAAGGAGGATGGGGAGCATGTATGTACCTCATGGGATGGAGACTCTCCATGTACCTTATGCTACATGTTTTAGGGAGAGTATTGGTTCAGCCATGTTTGTTTCATGTGCGTTCTTGACTCCTTGTGGGATGGATTATGTACATCCCATAATGACTTTGAAGGGAAAATTCATGGAGGGTTGGATTGGTGAGCACTTAGCTTGTAAGGGAAGCTTGATCATTATGGTGTCACCAATGGAGGAGGAGATGTGTTGTAGCACTCACCCTACCAGTTGCTTGAGGACAATCAACATTTTGGAAGGGAGGACTGTAATATTCCCAATTAGCCCAAGCTAATGGGAATATACAATTTTGTTTCATCTTTCTTGTTGCATGAATAAAATTGTAAAGGAGGATCAATAAAACTCCTAAAACAGAAAAATAAATCAATGCCCCATGTGAACAAGGCTAAATCTGGGCTGCCTTAATAAAACACCTTTATGTGTGAAAGGGATTGAGACATTTGACTGGGTCAATAGGACCAAATCCACAGTGTTGTCTAGATGCAATGACCCTCCTAGATGCATAGCGCAGTTCTAGTTGGAGGCTACACATGTGAAAGGCGCTAAATCATTGAGATGATTTAGGGTTTTACAAGATTTTCATCTTATAAAAGGACGAGGGAACAACAAGAGAAGGTTTTTCAGGGTATAATATTGTATGAATATATTGTCTATTTAGACATATATCATTCTCTTGTTGTTTAGCTGAGAATAGTGTTGTTTAGCACTGGGTGTTCCTGATCGGGAATCCCACCTCTTCCATTGAGTAGCTCTTGGAGGAGTCTTGTACATCTTGTCCACTATCAGGCATTTGGCCAAGCTTCATATTCCAACTACAATGCAGAACCTATTGAGGGTTTGGTTGTCCTTGCAAGCTACAGCAAGTGGAGGCTAGATCTGCTCAAATCTAGGCCATTCTAGTGCCTCTTTTTAGTGGCAGAGTCTTATATTCCATTGACAAGAGTGTATTAGCTGATTGGAGCTTCAGATCTACATCTTGGCATGAGGCCAAACTATTCTTAAATCCTACAGCATAGTCCATATTCCTATACTACGTTATTTGCAAAGAAGAAGTTGTAGGGAATTTTTCCACACTTTTGGGAGAGAGATCTCTAGTGTTGGGAATTTTCCCTTCACTGTGGTGATCCGTGGATTATAGATCTAATCCATGTTATATTCAGATCTTATCTGAATACTCTTGTATTTACTTCAAAATTTATGAACCATTCTGCAGATCTGTTGCATAAGATCTCAGATCTACTCCATGTATTACATGTTTTGCTGAAAACCCCAAGGGCATTTGTAGAGGAGCCTTTCTAGTGTACATATCTGATATAGATATAAATTTTTGTACAGAGGAACACTCTAGATCTAAGGTGTAATATACGGCTATTTCATTCAATAAAAATAACGTTTTCAAGCTTGTTCAGTCATTTCATATGGTTGCAGCACCTCATTCTTGAGGATTTCTTCATGTAAATTCTTCTATTTCCTGTTCTATAATGTATGGGCTTCAATATAACTCTGTATTTCTGATGTAAATGACATTATTGAGCCTCCATATTGGCCTCCTACTCTCATTTTTCTGAACTGCGTTATTTCTGAAGCAGGGTTGTTTAATATTGTTGCAGTCCCATTCTTGGGCATTTTTCAAGCCATACTAGGTGTGGGAGACCTGTTTACCTCACCTAGTATGATTTGTTTCTGATATCCTCTTAGATTTAGGTCTTATATTGTCAGATCTAAGGGATCCAAGGGCTGATTTGGATTATTGTAGCATCCATTTCTGAAAAATGAGTTTTTCAGACATGCATTGCCGACAGTCCCATTTTGGGATATTACAATGATGTATATGGTAATCCTATCTATTTGCCTCCTATTGATCCTCATCAGGATGTTTATGATCCTTATCATACTGTTTCTCATCTTGGACCCACCTTACCTGTGCAACCCTCTAGCTTGTAAGGACAACCTTTTGGCTCGCGGGGCTGCCTGCGGTCCACGGAGACGACCTTTTGGTCACGAGGCCAACCCTACGGTGCGTCGATCAACCTCAAAATAAGCCGGGACCATCTTATGCTCCTGGGGAGAAAATCCTATCCACCACGGGGACAACCTTTTGCACCACAACCGCCGCCACACATTCAGTATGGCCAAAACTTTGTGCAACAAGGAAAACCCTATGCTCATCCTTCAGGTCAACCTAGCTATCATGCACAACCTGGTCCATCGCAACCATCGAGCCAACCTCTCCCACAAGGGCAACCCGGTGGCCCTTAGTATTCATTTCAACCAACTCAACAGCCGATTCAACCTGCTCCCCAATCAGTTCAATCGGTTCAACAACCAATTCTACCTATTTATCCAACTCAGCCAGGTATGCCCGCTCAACAGCCCACTCAACCTGCTTAACAGGGTCTGCCTGCTCAACCACAAGGTGCTTATTGCTCTCAAGGTCAATATCAGTCGGTATATAGTGCGCCCCAAGTTTTTTATCCTCAAAATCAACCTTCATTGGTGTATCATCAACCTCAAATCCATGCTTACATTCCGCAACAGACTCCATACGTTGCTCAGCAGGGACCTTAATGGTCTACTCAAACTCAGTATCTTGGTCCTCAACCCCAATATCAACAGAATTATCTTGCTTCTAACCCCTATGGTCAGAATCCTCTGGGAAAAAATATATGGGAGCAGAATTTCTCTCGGACTGGGTGGAATGTGAACACGAGTCCTTATCAGAGACCTCCAATGACTTTTAATACTCAATTACCATTTATTTCCTCGTTGGAATTACCATATGTGTCAAATTTAACGAATGATCCCATTCTTCATAACACATATTGGCCTCCAGTTCCAACCAAGAGTCCTGGTGATTGTCCTAAGTTTGAGGGAAATTCTGGCAAAGACCCGTAAGCACATGTTATGACTTATCACTTGTGGTGTTCCTCTAACTCTTGGGTCACCGATTCTATCCGGATTCGTCTTTTCCAGTGAACTCTTACTGGTGCCACTACAAAGTGGTACATTGAGCTATCTCATGGCATCTTCCAAGAATTCAATTATTTAGCCATGGAATTCCTTGTGCATTTTCAGTTATTGGTCTGCTATGAGACCGGGACGCACCTCCTCACTTCATTGAAACAAGACCGAGCTACTCATATCTCAGATCATATTCATGAGTGGTGACATTGTCGTTGCATGATCAAATTTTAGATTCCTGATCAGCTTCTGACTCATTGGTTCACCACCTCCTTTTTCAATCAGATTGTGAAATACATAGCTATGGGGGCATGAGTAACCAAGGAAAAATCCATTATTTACGCCCAGTACCTTGATCTTGTGTACTCTTATTCTAGCGCTTTTTATGATATCTTGCCTGATGCTCCCCAACCTGGAACTTCTAAACCACCAGTGACTCCATCTGTCGATGTTATTATTGGTTCCATATCTCAGACTTCTCAGAAGTCTTCTTCTTCAAACTCTGGGAAGCTGAAGTCTACTTCTTCCAACAATGTTGCTTCTCAATCCACCTCGAATTCTAGTAAGCCCATAGAAGTTAATGTCGTTCAGGAAAATTCGATGGATAATGCTTCTAAAGTTAAAAAGAAGGATAAAGGTAAGGCAAAAGCTGATACCTCGAAACAAGATTCTCAGAAACCTCATGCTGGCGATGGTTATTAACGCAAGCCGAAGTACCCTTGTTTGATTTGTGATGAATAGAACTTTACCAAGGACTGTCCTCGATGGTCCGAAGTGAGCTGGTTGCTCAAAAGCACACAGGGAACTACAGTCATTCTTAAAGAACCTTTCCGATCTCAGCAGACCCAGATGGTAGAGCAACCTCAGTCCTCTGAACCATTTGGCTCTCAAGTGTTCATGATGAACGATTCTACATATGTTTCTATTGCTACTCGATTCAAAGATTATACTTGATTGTGTCATGTAGCAGGGAAGGAGATCACTGATGGTCCTCCTTATCCACCTGTTTCTATTCCTCTTGAGATTGAAAGGCCCAGTGTTGAATCCATTGTATGACCACCTTCCAAAGGTGTACTCCACAAGTCTTCTTACAATCCCAACACCCGTGTTGCTCACCATTATAATATTGTTGAGGATTTGGCTCAGGCGCCATCTGCAATGTCTGCATTAGAAGTAATTCAGATTTTTCCATCTCAACGGAAGGCTCTGTTGTCTGTGATTAGCGGGATTGATCCTACTGATCTTGGCCTTCTCGCTTTTGATTTAAAGAATTTCGTTCCACAACTTCCGCATCAGATTGCGCTGATTATCTGAGTTGTTATTAATGGTCTCAACATCCATCAAGAAGTTGTGGATGATGGTGCATCAACCTGTGTCATGTCATCTTCTTGTTGGAAATTTATTGGTTCTCCAGCCCTGAATTCATTGCCAAATGCCCTTAAAGCATTTGATGGAAGGGAATAAAATCATTTAGGTGTTCTCGCTAGTTTACCGATTACTTTGAAAGGGAAGACAATCAATGTTGAGGTAGAGGTAGTTGATGCCAAACTCAATTATAATCTTCTCCTCGATAGCAGTTGGACTCACGCCATGCTGTGCATTCCGTCCACTCTCTTTCATGTTCTGAAATTTCCACACGAAGGAAAGATTGTTACTGTTGATCAATTGTCCTTCTTCACCTCTTCTTCCAAGAACAGCGTTTTTTATGTGGATCAGATTCCTACTCCCTACGAGAGCATAGGGCCAAGTATTTTCCAGGATCCTGCCCTCATGGGTATTTTTCCCTTTCCTCCACCAAAAATTGTTCAGATCAATATAATCTCTCGGTCTGATGACCCATGGATTATTCCTTCACCTAAACAGATGGATTCTTTTTTATATTCGATGATGTTGAGTCCAATTGAGATTGACTATTGTGAACTCATTGCGGCTTCGGAAACTCCATCCTCTGATCATGCTCCTTTGAGCATGTCTCTTGAAATTTATTCTCAATCCCTCTAGCTTGGTGATTCGTATTCTCCTGATCCTTTGAAAGAAGTGTTTCCCTCTGATGAAGCCATCATGGAAACTATGTCTCTCGAAGATCTACCGTGGGACGATGGTCATCATCATTCCTCATTCATTCCTAGCCTCGGGGCCATGTCTATGTGTCTTGAGTGATTTTCATCACTGGTTCCTTCTCCTCCACTTCAAATGCCTGTTATGGCACATGACGTTTTTACGGAAGTTAAATTGAGTAATATTACACAGACGATGCCTATTGAAATTTCCGTGAAACCGGGAATTGTCGAGAACATCCATATCGGGGTCACTTGTTATTCAGATGAAGTACAAGTTTACACCAGCCTTTTCCACGAGTTCCTTGATGTCTTTGCATGGTCCTACGAAGAATTGCCTAGCATTGATCCTAGTATAGTGGTGCATGAAATTCCTACTTACCCTGGTTCGAAACCTGTTCGCCAGCGTCTTCGTCCTGTGCACCCTGGAAAAGCTACTGCCATTAAAGGTGAAGTCGACAAGCTTCTCAGAGCTGGTTTCATTTATTTGATTCCTTTGATAGAATGGGTCTCTAATATTGTCCCTATAGTTAAGAAGCAGGGAACCATTCAGGTCTGCGTTGATTCTCGTGATATTAATCGAGCTTTTCCCAAAGATAATTATCCTACTCCCTTTATCAATCAAATCATTGATGATTGTGTGAGAAGTGAGATTTTTTCCCTCATGGACGATTTTTCTGGTTATAATCAGATTAACGTTCTCTCGACTGATCAACATAAGACTGCCTTCATCTATTCTTGGGGTACTTTCGCATATAATAAGCTCCCTTTTGGCTTAAAAAATGTTTGGGCCACATTTCATGAGCGATGTCATATGCTTTTCACGATATTCATCACATCGTTCAGCCTTATCTGGATGACCTTCCAGCTCATTCAACTAAGCGTATGCACCATCCTAACCATCTTCGTCAGATTTTTCTTCATTGTCGATGCTACAACATTCGGCTTAATCCGCACAAGTGCGTATTCTGCATTGATTCTAGTAGACTCTTAGGGTTTATCGTGTCCAAAGATAGAAATTAGCCTCGATCCTCTCAAGGTTGAGGCTATTATCAATCTCCCCTCTCCCTCCTCATTGCATTAATTGTAGATTTTGCAAGGGAAGGCTAATTTTCTACATTGTTTCATACCTAACTATGCAGAAGTGGCTAAAGGATTCACATGATTATTAAAGCAAGGCATCCCATTCTGTTGGGATGAGATTGCTTAGAAGTCCTTTGATGTGTTGAAGATGTTGCTTGTCAACGCTCCTATGCTGCATCCTCCAAACTATCATCGTGATTTTTCCCTCTATTTAGCCACTGCTTTCAGCACGATTGCCATGGTTCTGGTAAGATTATGATGATGGTAATGAGCATGTTATCTATTACTTATCTCGTAACCTTCTCTATCCTAAGACACGCTATGCACATGTCAAGAATTTAGCATTAGCTACAGTTCAGGAAGTTCATCGTTTTCATCATTATATTCTTTTGCGTATTGTGATCGTGATTTCTAATTGCAACCCTATGACCTATAAATTGTCTCGACAATCATTGGGGGGGAAATATTCGAAGTAGATTGTCATCCTCCAAGAGTTCGATTTGGAATTCACTGCTGCCAAGTCAAAGAAATCATTAGTCTTTGCTGATTTGATTTTTTCCCTCCCTTCAGACTCTGCTCCATCTCGTTCTGAGGGATACATTCTAGACGATACGCTTTTCTTGATTAGCACCCTCGATCCTTGGTACGATGATATCATCATCTATCTCCACACTTCTACTTTCAGATCTAAGTTCACAAAGGATGCCCGCCGACGCATCTGGCACCAATCGCAACCTTATCGTATAGTAGGAGATACGCTCTATTGCATCAGAGTGGATCCCATACTTCGTCGATGTTTGACTCTCGAGGAAGCTGAGAAAGACCTGAATGATTGTCACAGTGGCGCCTGTGGTGGTCACATGTCTTGTTATGCCACTGCACAAAAGATTCTTCGTGCTAGTTATTTCTGGCCTTCTATCTTCAAGGACTGCATTGCTGCGGTTCGTAAATGTAATTATTACCATATCTATCAGTGTAAGATGCGTGCGCTGCCTGTACCTTTTCATATTGTCATTACCATTGGTCCCTTTGTGAAGTGGGGCATCAATTTTGTGACATGTAACCCTCACTCAGCCGGGGGGGCATGCTTATATTATCGTAGTCGTTTAATACTTCACCAAATGGGCAGAAGTAATGCCTACACTTGCCGCTGATGGTAATACAGCTGCTCAATTCATATTCAATCACATCATTGCTAGGTTTGGCATGCCTCAAGACATCGTTACCGATCATGGTTCCCATTTTCGGCATTATATGGTGGTGGAGTTGACTTCTAAGTTGGGTCTGCGTCACGACAGCTCAATTCCATACTATCGTCAGGCCAATGGCCAGGTTGAAGCTGTGAACAAAGCTTTTGTCACCATGCTTCAATGTACGATTGGGATCCACAAATATAAATGGCATCTGATGTTATTTTCGGCTCTTTTGGCATACTGAACTTCAGTTAAGAATGCGACTGGATTCACTCCTTTTCAGTTGGTTTACGGTCTGGAAGCTACTCTTCTGATTGAGTGTGAAATACCTTCGCTCAAGTTGGCTATTGAATTACTTTCGAACACTTTGCCAGAAGAAGAGCATCTCCTCTACTTATAAAGGCTGGATGAAACTTGCCATTTTTCTGCTTTGGTTATCGAAGCACAGAAGAAGCGTGTCAAAGCTCATTTTGACCAATCGGTTTCCCCTCGTTCCTTTGTTGAAGGAGACCTCGACCTCTTGTACGACCAAGCTTGTGATAAGCTGGGGGCAGGCAAATTTCAACCCATGTGGCATGGGCCCTACATTATCAAACGTGTGTTGCATAATGGGGTCTATGAGCTCATTTATTACGAAGGTCATCCTCTAGAACAACCCAGGAATGGATTGTATCTCAAAAAATATTATGCATGAGTTATTCATGCATGAATTTTGTACATATGTGTTGTTTTTATTTTTGTACATGTTTTGGTTTGGTACGCTTTGCGGGCGTTTTTCCTGCTTATTAGGTCTTTCTTATTGTGCAAATTTCTATTACCCCCTATGTCGGTTTCGTGAATGGTGCTTCCCGCAGCACCAGGAATTTTTCTTCAGCAACCTGGGTAATTTATGATCCTACTGGTGAGTTGATAGATCTGCAAGGTATTTGTCTAGGATGGACTACAAACAATGTCGTTGAGTATAGTGTTGTCCTTGAACTATTAACTGAGGCAATCAACCTCAGCATACATGTTCATTTGTTGGAAAGACAATTTGATTTTATTACATATCAACATATTCCCAAGTGAATGAATGCATTAACTGATATAGTGGCTAACATTGTATTAGATAGACATTTGCGTAATCTGTAAAATCATCATCATATGTAAAATATCCATGTAGGAAAATAGATGTATATATATATATATATCGAATGTTTGCATTAGTGTGCATGATAAATTCAAAAAATATGTGTGTTTATGTTACATCCTGAGACATTGTGTCTCTCAAAATATGTAGACATAAAACCTAAGTGTCTAATCGGCGTGATGCTCATGGTAGCATGTCACTGCTTGTACAAGCCACCTCAGCAAGCGGTGAATTCGGTTTGGCACCCCTACAGTATGTCTTTGGTAGGCATGAGGAACATTGTCGAATCGAGCATAGTCCGAGACTCCACGTGTGATTCCCTCCAAGTTGTGCACGATCTCCTCCTCCTCGCCTCCCTTGCCATGAGGGTCAAAATCGTGAGGGATTCACCTCGCTATCGGAGACATGCCTGCAGGTATCTCTGGGCCAACATCTGCAAGCGCATGGGTTTAACGTCAAAACATACATAATTAAAAAAAAACATAACACTCATGAAAATTAAAAATGAGTCTTACCCAAATCTTCATCCCAATCCTCTCTCTCTGGAAGTGGGAGGTCCGGATCACTAGTAAAATCTGTACTAGAGTAGGGCTAGTCTTCCATGACAATAAACTGTTGGCGGATCCAATCAAAGAACTCTGGTCTCTAGGACATCTATTGACCGCCCCCTACCCTTGGCATTAGAGCTTCCCATCGGGCCATCCGTGGTTCCCTCGATGGTGGTGTCGGGACTATGACCTCCTAACACTGAAATATTGGTCGTATTTCCAGGAAGAATGATACCAAGATAGACCCGTAACCAAATTTCTTCAATTTTTTCTTCTTGCACCTTTTCAGCTTGTGTTTCATGTTCATTTTCACGGCCTCTGCCCAATTATAGATGGTCTGTGTCAAGCAGTCTACAGCAATAAGTAGCTGTGTATTTGTTTCTTTGTGTAGTGCTTTCGATCCTGTAGCTCATGTGATGGTGTGTAGCACTACTTTTAGTGCCAAGTCTGTGATAGTCTAGATATCCACCTCCCACTTCCTGATCCCTTCCATGCCCCTGGACATACCTTGTCAATCACCATGGACATGTTCTCCATGCAAGGCTGGGTGTCGGTTAAGATTTTTGTTTCTCCCCTCTGTGATAGTCCTGTTATGAAGTAGACATCAGAAACATCAATCTCAAGTTCTTGATCTTGAAGGATAAAATTTTCCTGATCCTTGTCCCATATGCTGATCAAATACTGTAGCAGCTATGGTTGAGCTCGGAGACATGGTGTCAAGAAGAAATTTTTCAGTCCACAGTCTCTGAGAGCTTCCATGCATCTCTCATTTTCCATGGCAAGCTCATATTCTTCGATGTGTTCTTGTTCTTTCCATTTGATCACCATTATTCCACTTTATACCTGCAAACATGTTCATATGAATGGTATTAGATGATTTAGAAGCTTGAATTTGTGAAAAATTGGGCCCTTACCTTTCATTTTCAAAAACTAGCATGGTTTGCGCAGTTGGCGCGACTGTTTCTAAAATAGTCGTGCCAATGGGCATGCCCTAGTTCAGAAAAATGGGCGATTGGCGCAAGTTCGTGCCCGAAACTCGCGCCAACTGCCGTGCCCTAAAATTTTCATTTTCCTCCTCAGAAATAGAAATCAAAGGTTGCAGGAAATAAAATAGGACTTAAATTGAAGGGAAGGATGTCGGCTCTTACCTAGAACTGATGGATTCGAGATTGGTCTACTGGATCGTCCGCTATCGTCACCGCAAAATCACAATGTAAAATGGGTAACTATTGCTCTACAAGAGGTAGAAAGTGAAAAGTAATTATTTTTACCATTTTTGGCATTTTATAACTTTTCAAAACCCTAATTAGGTTTCAAGACATATTTTTCGATTATTTGATTATATTATTTTAAGGAATGGGTTTTATACATATCTCTTGTGCAACGACAGGTTTTCACACGATAGTGATGAAGTAATGAGTTGTATTTTGTACTTTTTCGAACTCAGTAAAAACATGAAAAATTCACTACTAGAGTCATCTTTCAACTCTTTTCTAACTCTCTAAAATTGAAAATATTGCCGAGATTCTTTTCGTTTTGAACTCGTTAAATGGCTGCGAAACGATATCTACCCAGTATACGTTTACCCCTTTTTCGGGCTGGGATGTATTATTTACGAAAAAGGAATACCTTAGCCTATCGCGACTAAGAGGTTCTTTCAGATATTGTTTTCTACCTTTTCGGATCTAAGAGACTATTTACGAAAAGGATCATGCTGGAGTTTTCTTTTCCTCCTTCTTTTCAAACTCTCTAAACATGAAAAGATGTCAAATTCTCCCTTTGTCAGACTCGTTAAAACCTGATGACATCGGACTTCGTCTCCATGACGTTACTTGAGTTCCTCCTTCCTAGGGCTCGTAAAATGTACTAGGTTGGATTTTTTCGAAGGAAAAACTTACATTACAAGCATATGCTATCCCCTTCAAGCTTGTTTTAAAAAATAATTTGGATACTCGCCAACAATGGTGGGGGAAAATGGAACCAGTTTTTAGTTATGTTGGCAGTATGTCACTCTTGAACATGGCACTTGTCTGCATTCATGTCGGGTTGGGGACATCTCATTTCGTCATTTTTGCATCCATGGGTTTGGGTAACGTATTTTGACCTCTCATTTTCTCTTTTCCATGTCATCATGACCTCAGATCCCTTGATGTCAAATACTGCCAAATCCAATGTCGTGTTGCTGATATTTTCAAGAGGAGTTTGCCTCTGCATTTTTCAACTCCCCTCTGATTCTTTGTTGGTCCTGATTCACTATCATCATGTTCCTCTCTCTTGTTTCAATGATGTGGGAAACATAATGGCCCTCCTTCGACCAGGTCACTTCCTGTCGACTTCATCTCATTATCCAGGAATCTGATCTAGAGACTCCCTTCTGGTACCTTGGAGCCTGCATGCCTCAATGGCAGGTTCTTCACATTCGACACAAGGTCCACATCATTAGCCTTCGATCGTGTGATTTTGCGAGTGTTCGACGTCAAATCACTGTTCACATTCTGTGGATTGTACCTTGAGGGCCATTTCCATTATTGGTGGTTTCTCTCGCGTCTGTTAACAAATTTCATCATTAGCTGGTAATCAGATGATTTTCTTGCATGTTCAACTTCAACTCATATATTAACATGTTTGAATTTGTACTTGTTCGGGTCGAGATGGAGCGCAAGACCCTGGGTTTTGTCTGATAAAATCCAGGCTGCAGGTTCTTGTGGATTATCATGACTTATTGCATGAATCTTTTGATTGGATGGCTGCGACCATACCTAAGTCTATTTGTTGATCCTTACTGTTGGATGGTTGCATCCATACCTCGGATCTCAATTTTTATGTACTCTATTATGGATGGATGCACCCATACCACATGTTCATGTATCAGAGATATCCGTTGTATTTGTAATTGCAGGTTTTCCGACAGTGGTGCTTAGGTCGAACACGTTCTCGTAAATCATTTCACCCCTCCCTCTCCCTCGGGCCTCATGCTTTAGGGGGCATCTGTTACACAACATTTTTTCATTATCCTTGCAATCCCCATCTTGCACATTGGAGGGTCATTTCTATGACTAATAAGAAGTTTCATGCCTTGCAAAAACCATAATTTCATCCCTTTACATGAGAGAAATATTCCTTTTGTTGAAAATTCCCTGAGAAGAGCTTCAGAAACCCCTGTTTTTGCCTTGGCATGAGTAGCCAGTTCTACCCTGGTGCCAACGAGGAAGATTGATGCTGGACCCTGTGCCAGTGGGCACTCTGTCCCAGATAGCCACCTGCACTGAGCTGTTTATGGAATGTTTTTTAAAAATAGAGGTGGAGATTCCACTCTAACAACTTCGAGGATGAGTCATTGGGAGTGGTTAGAATGAATAACCATGGACTCCCTTTTTTATTTTATGGTTTCCACCTCTTGTGGGAACCTCCTAAAGGATAGGCCTCCCTTCCACCTTTGTAGGGATCCCAACCTCCTCCTTTTCCTCTATAAAAAGAAGCTATCACTCCTTGCATAAGCTAGCTGAACATGGAGAACTGAGTATACTATAGCTGAACTATTGAAGATATATAACACGAAGGAACTTCGTTGAGAGAGCTTAAGTCCATGCCCTCATCCCGTATGAATCCCCTGATGAGCATCTGAGATGTGCTTTGGCTGAAACCTACTGGAGGAGACTGCGACATCAAAGATTTGGTTGTAACTCTTCCTTATATCAATACATATACGTGACTATTTTTTGGTTCCCATTTTGTGTTATTTTATTTGTTTAATGCAATATGCTTAGCCCTCTTTGACTGGATAGTAGTTATGAATGAATTTATTATGTCGTATGATTTTCTTGTTTGCTGATCTATGTGTAGGTATCCCAGCATGACTGCAGAAGGATTGTGACTTGCCGAGGTAAGAGCGAGAGGCCACCACCACTACAGCCGCGACGATAGCATTGGACTCCAGGTAAGTCGATCTACCGTGTCCTCTTTTCATTCAGTAATTAGGAACCTACACTCTAGCATGTCTCTTTGTTTCTAGACCCACTCTAGGGCTAGAGGGATTGTCTCCGTCCGTAGAGAGTATTTACCTGCTTAACACAAGTGTAGTAAAACCTCCAACAAATGATACCAAAGATCTCGCTCACTGGAAGAAGGATGAAGCTAAAGCGAGGAGGATCATATTAGAGGGAGTTTGAGATCATATTTTTTCAAATCTCCATGGGAAATAAAATCCATTCGTGATGTGGAAAATACTGACATGCTTGTTTGGGAAAAACAGTGACCACAAAAATTTTACATTGAAGGACAAGTTATGTAGGACCAAAATGAAAAAGGCTAAATCAATTCTGTAGTACCTGATAAAATTCACACAGTGTCATGATGAACTTGGAAAGATCGGCATTATTGTTCCAGAAGAATATTTGGTAGCTCTAGCTCTATTGCGTCTTCCCAAGAGTTGGCAAAGTTATCACGATTCTGTGAATGGTAGATACAAACTACCAAGTTGGGAGCGATTATGGTATGATCTCAAGTAGGAAGAGATTAGGCAGAGAAACAAAGACAAGACTTCATCCAAGGTTGAGGATGAGGATAAATATGCATTGGCTGGAAAAGAAAATAAAGGGACAGGGAAGAAATCCCAATCCAAAGGATATTTTGGTCAGGCAAAGAGGAAGAAATACACATCAAAAATCAAGTGCTTTCACTATCATGAGCTGGGAAACTATGCCACGAAGTGTCCACACAAGAAGTTCGACAATAATCCCTCACGAGGAGCAGCAGGTGAAGCTCTCATACTCATTGCATGCATGGCGACATCGGTGATGGGTAGTTTGTGGCATATGGATAGTGGAGCCTCATTTCATATGATGGGAAACAAATAAATTTCAATGAATTCAAGGAGTAGGACCTCCATATGCACATCGATATGGGAGATGATGGAAGGTATAGCACAACTGGTATCGATACAATTACTTTTTAGAGGGATTTTGACTCTCATACAACATTAAAATATGTCATGTATGTTATGGGTCTGAAGAAGAATTTAGTTTATGTTGCTATGTTGGAAGAATATGGCTATGATGTCATATATATCAAATGAAAGGTTTTCCTTAAACACATCGCCACAGGAAAAGTGAATTGGATTGGGGTTTGGGTGAAGAACCTCTACAAATTGGATCTAGAAGATTATGTTTCATTGAACACGAAAGCAGAGAAGGTGCAGAGTCGAGACATAGGTGAATTATAGCATAGGATACTTGGCCATTTGCACCATGGAGCTTTAAAGATCATGCATCATATTTCTATAGGAATTCCCAAGGGTGCACTAGAGCAGCGAGATACATGCAATGGATTTACATTAGGGAAGTACACCAAATCCATTTTTCATGATAAGGATAGTAGAGTGCAAGCAGTCCTCTAAAGAGTTCACTTGGATGTGTGTGGACATTTCTCGATAGCCTCCATGGGCAAGAATAGGTATTATGTTATATTTGTAGATTATTTCTTATGTAAGTGTTGGATTTTCTTCATGCAGAAGGAAGACCAAACATTCTCCATTTTTTTTGAATTTAAAGCACTTGTTGAGAAAGAAACTAGAAGGAAAGTGAATTCTCTCAGGAGTGGTAATGGTGGAGTATATGTGTCAAATGAGTTTAATAAAAATTTTACAAAGGAAGGAATTCAGCGAGAGTTAATAGCACCCCATAATTCATAGCAGAATGGGGTGGCCAAGAGGAAAAAAAAGTATTGTGGGAGTTGCATGGGCAATGGTTCATGATTAGGGCCTACAATTTCACTTGTGGGCTGAGGCATGCAACACAGTGGTATATGTCCAGAACAAGAGTCCTCATTGAATTCTCGGGATGAGTACACCAAAAGAATATTTTTTAGGGAAAAAACTAGATATGTCACACTTCAAGATATTTGGTTCATTACTTTACTATCATGTTTCCAAGGATGCAAGGAAAAATCTAGAGCCGAAAACAGAGTTGGGGATATTTTTTGGGTGCACTGATAAACCTCACAACTATCAAGTGTACCTGCCATCTCATAGGATGATAGTTGTTCGTAAAGATGTGAAGTTTGATGAAGAGAATTCCATGAGATGTTCCCTTGAGAGGAAGCTTCAGTTGCATGTAGATGAGGAGATTTTTTCTCCAAAGGAAGAAACTCATGATGTTATGGAGTAGCCACAAGCAGAGGAAAAGAGAGTAGAGGCACCCACTCATGAAGATAAATCCATAAAATAAAGGAAGCGCACTAGTGAAGCTGGAAGATTATTGCATGATGCTACAAAGAATGTGGTATCAGCCACATCACATCGCAGGCAGAGGAGGTCACCGGATTGGTACATTGGGTACATTGCTCTGATGAGTGAGCTAGTTGAGACAAAACCATCCTCATTCAAGGAAGTGGTGTTGAAACCAGTCTGGGTTGATGCCATGGTAGAGGAGTATGATTCTATAGTCAAAAACAGTGTTTGGGAAGTGATCCCAATAATAGAGAGAAATTCAATGGTAGGTTCGAGGTGGATATACAAGGTGAAGCAAGCAGTAGACGAAATCATCGAGAAACACTAGGAAAGATTTGTGTCCAAGGGATTTTCTTGGGTGGAGGGAATTTATTACAAAGAGACCTTTTATCGAGCAACAAGGTACTCTTCTATCAGATCAATTCTAGCACTTGCAGTGTAGATGGGATGGATGTGAGGACAACATTCCTCAATGGAGTGATTGAGGAGGATATGTACATTGAAAAATTGGAAGGATTTGAGACCCTCGACAGAGAGTCACATATTTTCATACTCAAGTGAGTGTTGTATGGATTGAAACAAGCTCCCCATGCTTGGTACACCGGGATTGACAACTATTTCACCATGTTGGGCTTCACCAAAGGTGAAGCAGATGCAAAACTTTATCATATTGTTGTTGAAGGTAAAATCTTGATTATAGTATTATATTTTGATGATTTTATTTTAACCAGTGATGATAAGTTGATCAAATCTTGCAAAGAGGATCTTGCAAGAGAATTTGAGATGAAATACATGGGTTCATGCATTATTTCCTCAGTTTGGAAGTATGGAAAGGATATGGGGAACTATTTGTCTCTTACGGAAAGTATGCCAATGAGATACTAAAGAAGTTCTGCATGGAGAGTAGAAAACCCATGGAAGATCCTCTAGCACTCAATTGGAGGAAGGAATATTCCACTTCAGGTGAGGAGGTGGAGGCCATTTTTTACAAGAATCTTGTGGGTTCACTTATGTACTTGGTGAAAACACGACCATACATGTGTTATGTAGTTAACCATATTAGTCAATAAATGGTTAAGCCAACCAAACTGTATTGGAAGGCATCCAAAAATGTGTTGAGATACCTCAAAGGCACTACTCAGTATGGTATTTGGTATAAACGAACAAAGGGAGTGAAGATTCAAGGCTTAAAAGGTATAGATTGGGTAGATAGTCCATCAGATCGGAAGATCAATTCAAGAGGAGTCTTCAGTATGGCTCATAGCAGTTTCTTGGTACAACAAGAAGAAAAGATCAATTTCACTCAGTTCAGAAGAAGCAGAGTACATGGTTGCTAGTCAAGCAACTTGTGAAACTATCTAGATGAGTAATATTCTTGTTGGGTTATTTGGTCAGATGATGGTCCCTCCTGTGATTTACTATGACAATAAAAGTTGTATCAAACTATCTGAAGATCCAGTTTTTCATGATCAATCCAAGCATATCGACATTTTTTATCACCATCTATGATATTGTGTGGAGAGCTGGATTATGTTGTTGGAATACATTCCTACAGAGGAATAGGATGTAGATAATTTGATAAAGGAGTTGTTAAGAGGAAAATTCGAGTTCCATAGAGACTGGATTGGGGTATCTGATAATCCCTTTCTTATTGAGAGGGAATGTTGAAAATGCAACAAGAAAATACTTATTTAATTTTCCCTTGAATTAAATTAGGAGAAAATTGAATTTCCACATCACAAGACAACTCGAATGAGTTAAATGAGTTGTTATCACTTAGTTAGATTAATTAATTTGAATTGTGGGCTTAAATTGAGTTGTGTGTAGTTATTTCTAAATTTTTGGAGCCTAGGTTGAGTTAATTTCAGTTGTAACAATTTAATTTAGTTAAACTGAGTTAAAGTCAGTTAAATTAGTTCCAACTGTTGGAGGAACTAGTAGGAGGTATAGAAGTGGGGTGCAGCTTTAGTGTTCAAATAATTAATTGATCAATCAGCTAACAATTAACTTATGCATGCATGAAATTTGAGTTACCCAGATGATATTGGATTTCAAGGGTAGTGTACTATAAGTTGTATAATTATCCAAGTTGTACAGGTGGTGCATGCAGTGAGAGAAGGACATATAGGGATTGCGCAGTTCAGGATGGGGATTTCCTTATTTAATAGGGGGTTAATTCCTTGAGAAACAACACAAGGAAATATGAGCTTGGAAGGAAGCATAATTGGCTAAGTGTTGCCTAGAGTCAGCTTTTGAGTTAGTGAGATAGATTATACTTGAGCATAGATTGCTCAGGCTCGAGCAAGCATTGTATTTCTTTTCTATTTTATGATTAATGCAATACATATAGGAAGAGGTTTTGAGCAATTGTTTTTCCCTAGATATATCCTCGTGTATGTGTGTTAATTCATGTTGCATGTTTTTATATTGCTTCTCAATCTTGAATTTCTTTCTACAGATGATTAGAGTAGATTTGAGTCTTATGTTTTAGAACATTATATGAGAAGTATTGAATCTAAAATTAATTTCTACATGCTAGCCTTGCATTATTCCCCTAATTCTCAACATCATGTACTTCGAAACTCCACAAAGTGAATCAATAACTCCTTTAGTGGGTAGAGGTGGGCCACCTCTAGGTGGTGGTGGTGGTGGTCCTCCTCTTACAATATGTGGCCCGCAATCACCTCCATCTATATCTCGCTTATCCACATCATCTAGCTCACTGTCTGAAAATACCTCTATGTAATGGGCCTTGACCTATATGTAATGGGCCCATGGCTCCTAGCATTTAAATCACAACATCCTCCTCCTTAGGTCTCACCTGGTCTCATCATCCAACTGTACTCATCCCATGCACTCCTTATATTGAAATTTAATGTCCTTACCTTTCTGAGGAAAGGTAGGCTTAGTAGGTACTAGTTTCATGTTCTTTGGAACTACATCAAGCATGTCCCTGGTCCAGTTAATATCATCCTATAATGATACCATCATGTAGACTCTAGTCAAACCACATAGTGGCTCTGCAAGCTCCTCAATGAATAACATGATCAGTCTCATCTATGAAATGTTAAAGACCATAACATCTAGTATCTAGAACTCTACCATGTATGCCTCGGCATTGTTATATGCTTCAAGTTGGCTAACTCCCTGAAGTGTAACTCGGGGTACTTCCTATCAAATCACTCTACCAACCTCCTCATGAACTCAGTGTATGATGTGATATATGCATGCTCTATTGTGACCAATCCATGATACCACCACTCTTGCTCATCTCCCTCCAAATATAGTGTGGAAAATATGATCGCATTTGTATCTTGAATGGGATTCAGATGGAATTCTGTGTCTAATTTATGAATCCATCCCCTTGTTGAACTTCTAATAAAACCACTAAAATAGGGCAACATTACTTTCCCTACCATCTTCTGAGTATATTGGTTTTTTTGGGGTTGTTGTAACAACCCTGGTGAAAATTCCATGTAATAAAAATTAATAAAGGAAAAATAATAACCACGGTTATGGGACACTTATTATAAGATTAATGTTGGGGAAAAAAATCCTATTATGGTGTTCATTTGGTTTATTATGGCTAAGGAAATTGGAAAAGGCAATGACAAAGGCTTTGAAAAGGAAAAAATGGAATTATTAGCATTTATTTATGAAAATAATGGAAATTAGGATAAAAGGAAGGTGAAAGGTCAAAGATTTTCATGAGGAAAATGAAGGAAAAATAATGGAAAATTGAAGAAAATAGAGACCTCATTAATAAAAAGGCTTTTGAGGATCAGTTGGTACCTTTTTTCAGTGTAACATTTTTTTCAGTTTAGTTTTGGAGCTCTCTCTCTATTCTCTCTCTCTCTCTCAATCTTGGACAATTAGAGTTTTCCTGGAGCACTTTAGCAATATTGGATCAAGAAAAGTAAAGAAGGAAAAGAGGAAGCAAAGATCAAGCAAGGAAGAGAAGGATCAAGCGGCTACAATGATATTATTTGCAGGTATCAAGTTGCATGTATGATTTCCTTGTTATTTTTGGCATGTGTTGTACCTTAAGAGACAATCCCTTAGCTTTGATAAGGAATCCATGCTTAAGACATTTATATAATTATGTCACAGAAATATTGGTCTTTGTTTAATCACCTTCAAATATCTATCATTAAACCCTCAAAGATCAAGTACAATTAATGTACCACAATGCTATTATCTGTTGATATAGAATGGAATGATCAGAAGAACAGGAAAGAAAGAAGCCCAAACTAATATTTTGTTGTACAGAATATATCACCTCAAACTCCAGAAGAATTATAATAAAATAAACAGTTAAAATGAAGGAGCGCCTATTACGGATTTTAACTCTTATTCACACAAGTAAAAATACACCTGTAGCTTCATTACTTCATTTTATTCAGAGATGGAAAGAACACAATGTAAAATGGAAAACACATCAACATCAACAAATTCCAGAAACTTTCTTTTCATTTATTAATCATTTGAAATCCGAGTAAAAAAAATTGCAGTCTGAAGGTCCAAAATTCAGAACCTTTTCCTTTCTTGTTTTTCTCTTTAAATACAATAAAAAGCAGTTTGTAACTGCTGAAACTAATCCTAACTTCTTCAACTACTTAGGACTTCATCAACTTCCTATTACATGTCATCAAAATGTCTTATTACAATTACATTCTCTCAAAAAGAGGAAAACATAGAATATAAATAGTAATCTATTTGTTGAATGTGAATTGATGATGTTACTGTTGAATTTCCTTGACTGGTTGGTTTATCCTTCTTTGAAGTCGAAGGGTCCTTTGGAAAATTTGTCATCCAGGCTCTGCATTTCTTCCATATCTCAATATTGGTCTTAGGTGAATGGACCAGCTTATGATATTCCAATCTAAAAGCAGTAATTTTGTTAAATGATGGCCTCTCTACAAATAAAGTCTTCACTAACCACAGTAGTTGAAAATTTCTTTGGAAGAAATTGATCATTGTTGCTCCTTTAAGAACCTGAGTCTTTTCATGGGTATTGTCTACCTTATTTTTTTCCAACACTAGTAAGGGTTCATAAAAATTCCATGATAAAAGACCACCTCCAAGACCCAAACATGATGGCAAACCTTCTCTTGCTATTTTATCAAACTGGCTCACTGCTTCCTTAAGCTCAATCAACTTCTTTTATGTAGACTTCCTGCAATCATTTTTTACAATCATCTTATTAATTTCCACAGCATATAAAATCCCGCCTTTAATTTCATTTGCTTCCAACTCTTGATCTGTTTTTGAATTAATGAAATCAATGAACTTTCTTGCCCAAATGGCCCTATTAATTGTATTTTGCTTGTCTGTCATGATTTTTTCTTAAAAATCCTTGATAATACTTTTTTCTTCTGCAACAACAGTCAGAAAATGCCATATTGTTTTCATTTCTACAATAATATCATTCCATATGATATCCTTAGCATGTGTTAAGGATATATTTCCTTTCAAATTTTCTTTGAGATTTTTAATCTCAGCATCAGTAGTCTGGAAGTCCATTCTGTATTTACTGACTTCCCCCTCTGTGGCTTGTATGATTTTTGTTGTTGTTTCTAAATCAACTTATGCCTTTTTCCAAACTCTCTCTGCCATCTGCAATTCAGTGGTTAATTGAGATATTTGTGCTAATTTATCTTCATTACTTGATGGAAATACAAAAGTGCAAGTATGAGATTCAATATGATTCTGCAATGACAATGCAGTTTGCTTTAATTTGGTGATTTCTTCTTCCTTTTGCAAGAGATGCTGAAGAAGTTTCGCTTTCTCATTTTCTATCTCTACAACCTCTATTGCCATGGAGTGTTCTCCTATAGGTGATTTCAATTTTTTCTTCAGTACAGAGATTTCTAATTCAGCACTTTGCAGAAGCTTCTGTACAACAGACTTGTCATTGGGATCTACCCCAATCTTCACAATAATCTTTTTGAGTTCTTCGTTATGGATTTTCAAAGCCCTGGAATTGGCTTTCTCTAACTTCAACTGCTTGATCACTTTTCCAAGCATATTTTCATCCTTTAGTTCCATTGCATTGGTTTTGGTTAGGTCATTCACAATCAGTTGACCTGTTTGCATATGCAGATTTACTTTGTCAAGAAATGGAATTTTCTTCACATCTACAGTTAGATTAACAGTATTATAATTATTGGATGAACCAATATACATATCAGAGGGATGTGAAAGGGAAATCTTAAATTGATCCTTTTCAAGATCCATTTCTGTTAGAAGTCTCGTTTGATCTGGGGTTATCTAGTACTCATCTTGAGCTTCCATGCTTGCCTTCATTTTCTGATTTATTTCTGCAATCTAGGAAAAGATTTGTTTAATTAAGGACACTTGTTCTTGAGTACTTTCATGTCTCTTTGCTGAAGCAAGAACATTTTTCTCATCTCCCAATTGTAATGAGAAACCAGGATGAGCATCTAAAAAATCCTCACTGAGCTTTGTTCTCTTTTCAGTCCTTTGCTCTCCATCCTCTGAATCAATCACTATTTCTTTGCCTCTCTTATTTGACTTCTCTGATATGATAGGAGTTTGTACAGTTGAGCTCACTGAACCTGCAAAACCCTTACTTGCCATTTTTTCTATATCTAGTTTGCTTTCATGAATGGATGTTGAATAGAAATTTTCAATTCTCCTATTAGAAATCACACTGTGAGGGTCATAAGCCCACTTCTCTCCTAAAAGTAGGTGCATTTCATCTAACATCTTAGAGGCTTCATCAATTTCTTGGCTCATATTAACTATAAAAGGCCCAACAGTCATTGGTAACTTAAACATGTGACCTTTCTTCATAGGCACAAAATTTATTTGATCCACGTTTAAACTTTTCCTAATGAACTCCAAAGAAAATAATCTCATAGGCACAAATACAGGAAGTCTATAAGGTTCTACACCAGCTCCATAAAGCCTAATCTCAGAATAATCTTAAAAAAAAAACCCATCACCAAAATTATAACGTATCCCAAACTGTAAGAAATCTTGAGCTTTTGGCAAAAAGAAAGGGGGATTAATTCCATTCAAAATTTTATATGAAGTAGACATGAAATGACTAGAAAAATCAAATAAACCACCCTCATTTTGTTCTTTCCTCACTGTGTCTATCTAGAAAATGACTGACTGTCTTTTCTTATTCATATCCATTATATTTAGCCCCAGATGCATGAATTCTTCTACATTTTGATATAAGAAGAGATAAATAACAAGAGAAGGAAACCTGAATGAACCTATCAGTGATAGGCTCATGAGCTGAGATTTGATAGCTTCTTGCCAATAAGATGGAATATCTAGCACCACTCTTGGCTTCATCATCATGGCGAACATTCCCAGAACTAATTTGTCCACTGTACTATCATCATATTTTCCCAAAATATTTGTAATGCACTTCAACACTGGTCTGACTTCCATATCAAAAACCTCCATGGTGAATTCTTTATTATCGGGTGCAAAATATTGTGTATTTGGCTTCAGAAAATAGATGAATTGGTTGAACACCTGACCTGCAAGACTATCATAATGTGCCATCAATGAATCCTCAGTAAACTGGACATATGACTCTAACTCAGGGTAACACAGAGCTTGACGAATTAATTGGGCTGAAACCTACAGAACATTTTCACCTTGACAGTTCATTACAAAACACTTCCCTGGGTACATAACAGACACTATCCAATACACGAATTCGGGAAAAAGATGTGTTCTTGGAATACACGTTGACAATACACCAGTTTTGACCATGGCAGTATAAATTGGAGAGGCCTTATCGTTTAAGCAGACTTGCTGATAAAATGAAAAGTGGTCAAGGGAACAAATAGTATCCTGGATATCCCTCTCGGTGTCCATGAGAGGGATGTGACTGGAAGAACCTGACAGGGATGAATGCTTGGCCATAATTCAATTTAGGATGAGAGACAATCAACAAGGTGACAGACAACAGAGAAGGACACGACACAGATGAAACTTCAAAGAAAAACTAGCAACAATAACCTCACAAGAATGAGAATCCCTCTTAAATAGGTGGCACGGTCTTAACAATTAAATTTTGAAAAGATGCTCCAAAATACTATTAGGAACACCTGACATGGACCACATCTGTCACCAGCTAGTTGCATAGGTCACTACGGGAGGTCTCGAGGTATGGAGAACTCATCGAGCTTATGCCCCCGTAGTGAATCTCAACTGTTGATCTGGATTGTCCCCACAGTCAACAGGGTCAACTGCGGAGGCACCCTCCTTGTTAACCCACATGCTAAAATTTCCCACTGGTTGAGACTTTTACACCCTATCTATCAAATCGTTAGATCCCGCTCCACAAGATGCTTGCTTTTTAATCTGTATATTGGGGCCCACTTCCACAAAGGTTTAAAGAACTAACTTTAAACTTAATATAATGAATATTACATTTTTATGCTAAAGTATATGAACCTTTACACTTTAACATATATTTTGATAATTTTCCATTTTTTTGTATTTTTGAAAATTAAAAATAAAGGATATTGCAAATGAGCCACAACATCTGGCTCCACCTAGGGATAGTGTTTTTTGCCACAAAACACTAAGAACTGCAGATTAGTGCCTTCACTTCGGGCATGGAGTCAAATGTTGTTTGATGAAAATTGTACAATGAAAGAAACCAAATATGTACAATGGTGAACCATAGAACTTTAATGCTAGAAGTAATGTTTTAGACACTTCCTGTTCACAGGCAGCTCTATCATTTCTCCATCAAGATTTTCCAGCATGAAAGTGTTATTCGATCTTGCTTCAGTAATCCTGTATGGGCCATACCAGACAGGATCAAAATTCCCATGTGTTGAGGCCTCAGAAATCTGTGGCAACAATAAGGGGGATAACCACCCGGTCCGGACCTTAAAGCAGTTCCTTTTTCGTTTGGGATAGTGGCTTCGACTAGGTGTAATGGGACCACTTTCCCAGATTTGGGTTTTTGTATGATTGTTGGATTTCTCTCAAAATAATTTCATAAAGAATTACTAAAAACTAAATCAAATTTATTCTAGAATGCAAAACTTTTAATTAAGTCTAATCCAATATAACCCAGGATAATACCAATTTGATGCGATCTAGAATGATATCTATTCAATCTGTGATGATTTAGATTATCACAGATATAATAGAATGGATACTTTTGTAATTTGATTCTCTTGAGAAATAGTTAATCAAAAAAAGATGTAAAATATATCTCATATATCTGATGATAATATATGAAATAAATTAATTTCTATCCTTATATCGTACAATAGTGCAACTGATATTTCCGACAAAAACAATTGATTTCATATACAATTCATGAAAACTAGATTCATCACTAATATTTAAAACAGAATTAGCATACATGATAATAGTACCAAATGTGTACTTTCATGTTCATCTGATCAGTGATAATAGGCCACAATCAACTCTTCTACCAATAAGTCTTTCAAAGAATACAAAAGTGCATCAACAGTGATCAACAAAATGATATATAATTGAAAAGGCTGTGTTCCATTATTTTATTAAGGCATCTACAAACTTACTTACAGTAAAGCATTCTTTGTAAATGTTCTCAATAAAATTCTGGACCCTTCTCTAAATGCATGAGAAGGGTTTAAATACTATACTAACTACTTACAAAAATAGATTTATACAAAATATCTTATGAGGTGGTGTTACACTAAAATTTGTCACCATGACATTTAGCTGTCTATATGGGTTCATCATTACCTATTTATTGCTTCCTTAGAAGTCTAAAAACATAAAGTTCCTGAATCAAGTCTTGGAATTGGAGAAAAGCTGTTAAAAATCCTAAAAATCCTAACTCCGCACTTTTCCTAGTCATTCCGTGCGGTACCGCGGCTAATTGCTATAAAAACTGTGGTACATCCCACATGTAAAGTTCATTAAAACTGTGGACCCCCGTAAAAAGTAAAATAAAGAGAAAAGTAAGTTCTAGAAGCTTAGCTGGTCGAATATTCTCCCAGATGGGGCCTTCTAGAAGCACTATCCGGTCAAGCTTCGCCCCTTCCATTCATGAACCTTCATCCCTTCATAAATTGAGCTATCCCTTGGTTTTTGGAGCTAAAATCCCATGATGAGAGGGCTTTATCCCTTCCTTTTTGGAGCTGAAACTACCTCTCTTCTACTATAAATTGAGACCAAGTTTCAGTCTCAAGGGTACTTAGTAGTTGGTACTTACTTCTTAGCTTGTAGAAGATAATTGCTGAAGAAGTTATACTCTCCACATTTGGCATCATTGGCATGAGAGAGATTACATACTCATGGCCATAGTCTTATGTTGATTCAGAGAGTTGGAGTCTTGTAAAACTGAGGAAAATGGTTGTTCGGGACCCCGAAAGAACCTGTACAAACATCAAGGCGTCAAGGTTGTAAGGTTTCTTCTTTTATTCAAAGTTAATACAAATGGATTCTATTTTCTCATTGAGTTGTTCATCTATTTTTTGAATAATTTAATTCTTGGATTCCTTGATCACTAAGATAGATTATTGCTTTCGAATTATCATATTTTGCAGATGCTTTTGGTCTGGTTTGCATGTCTTTGATTGCAGATCTTATATGCTAGATCGATAACTTCTGGAGCGACTTGATAGAAGACTGAGCAAGCGTTGGACTTCAGGTAGGAGTATCTATCGGTAGTTAATAAGTAATTCTTAAGCAAAATAATCTAGAGAAAATGGTCTACATCTGTCTGTTTGTTTCTAGATATCCTTAAGATACTAGGGAGATCGCTCTTGTCCGCAAGAGGGATTCGTCCGTGTAACAAAATGGCGACTCCACTGGGGAATTGTCTGAACTTAGTTTTCTTTTATTTTCAATTTTATTTTTGAGATTTCTTTGACTAATATTAGCTAAAAAATTGATTGGGTAGAGAACTAAATAGGATCCTTGACTGTAAATCTATATTTTAATTTTTTCTCTACTTTTCCTGCCTTCTGCACTTTTTTCTTTAAAACATAGCAGTAGACTCCACAATATTTAGTAGAATAAAGTGCGGTACCACACCTTATTCCATTAAAAACTGCGGATCTCTCGGAAATTTTAGAAAAAGTAGAAATTTTGTTTTTTGGCATCCCATTACTTGATTTTTGTTATTTACCCAATTTTTCTTGACTGTCAAAGACTTCTGTCAAGGTCTCTTTTAGCAATTTATGTGATTAAATGATCTATTTAGTTAGTTTTCATATTATGAGTAAACAATTTGCCTAGTCCTCCCATTGCTCTGAATCAGAAACTTTTGTATACCTCATCTACTTGGTATTTCATTGCTTTTCTGTTGAGCCATTGAACTTGATGCAATTGTTATTATTATGAAAAATTGATTTTATTTTCATTTGCAAACTTATAAAACCTTTAGATTGATAAGGTCTGAATTTAATTTTAAACTATTTTTGGATGCTTTGATTTCTTGTTGGAATAAGCAGAAAATTCTTGGTTAGATTACAAACCAGGCTTAAATATCCTCCAACTTTTAGATAGAATTCGAGATTAGAATTTTCTTTTAGTTTTGAATTTTATAATTTGGAAATTTTAGTTTTCTTTTGGAAGAAGTTTTTTTTTGTTTCTGATCTAAAGGATATAGGGAATTTCATTTTGAGAAAAAGATCTTTTGGAATTGAAAACTCTAAATTGTCTTCTTTTCAAAGTTTCTCATATAGGAAAGAAAGAATTGATATTTTGAAAGTTTCTAAAAATATCTCAACTCTTTCCTCTAGTTAGATTTTACTGAAAAGAAATGAGTTGTTTATCATATAGATGCATTATAGCGAATTTTGAGTCGGGTCATTAAAACATCATCAAGTTTCATTTCCGTACCTATTTTCCTAAGAAATTGCGAATTAAAAGTAATTCTTAATTAAAATAAATCTAGAAATTTTGTATTTCTAGGGCTCTTTTCCACCAACATAGATTAGGCTAGTGTATTGGAATAGGTTTTAGTTAACTCTCCACGACATTAAAAACAAACAAGTAGTCGATCTTGTGGTAGGAAAATCTAATTGTAGCATGTATGCTCTGGGAAGCTCCTCCTAAAGGAGTCAAACACAAGATCATATCCGAACTGCTGAGGTAATCATACCTATCTCATTGGGAATGATAGAAGATGTGCACATTTTAAAAACGGTAAACCTCGGATAGACCATTATCGAGGAGCCTAGAGTCACTTGTCAGTAAACCTTGGATTATGTCAAGGAGCTTTCAAGGGGATTAAGCTTGTTACTCTACCCTTGCGTGTATATCGGATCGTAGACTGTTCCCCCAGGTATATTTGTTCCCGTTGGTGACCTTAGTGGCCATAAACTTTAGGATTCTTTCCCAAGATGACGGTGGAGGGAGGTCCCACTATACCTGGAGCAAACGTCGGCGAGACTCACTTGGTCTCTTTAGAGGGTTATCTTCACTCGAGATGGTTTAAGTGGAGAAACTTGCACTGGTCTATTTCATTAAGCAGGTTGTCATGGTAACTGTTCCAACCGCCATTTCTGCATTAAAATTCTACGATGTTGTATTTCATCACCAACTAGTGTTTTTAGTGCAGGATCTACTGTTTGTGTGTGGATTGATCTCTTATATTTTTATAAGCGTGTGATTCATTTGATTTTTTCCTTAGTGACTTTAGGGTTTGTTTGAATTTTTTCTTTGTTTGTGTGTGTTAAAAGTTTTAATCGTGGCTGAATTACCGAGATGATCACGTAGAACTCAGGGGAAACCCCGTGAGTACACACCAAGCCAACTAGAAATACTTAAATCTCTAATACCAAATGTTATCGGTAGAACTGGATTAATGGAACAAGGAGAATCATCCATAATTATTCATCCTGATTCTAAAGTAGATCAACCGCAAGTAGCAGAACATACTCCACAGACAGTTTAAATTTCCGAATTAACCTTGCTTCTGCAACAAGTGAATTATCACCTGAAGAACCTGAAATTTTTGAATCGGAAACTGAACCTGCTACATCAAAACCTACTTTAGAATTCACTACTCCAATTTCCAATTATCCTGATTCACCTAGAGTAAGAAATCAGATTACAGAATATCTTCCTCCTGGTCTCATTAGTATTGAAGAAATCACTGATATAGAGGAAGAGATTGTTCTTCCTTCAACTCAGGAAACTTTAGAACTTAGAGAATGTGAATCAATTTTTATAGTCCTTTTAGACAAGACGCTTGGTATTCTTCATTGAAATATTTTCTACAAAACGTAGGTCTTCAGTACTTGCCACCCAGAATTCCTTTTTTCCCTACACCAATAGGTTACAGACCTCTGCTAAACATGTCTAGTGAGTCATATATGTTTACTGAATTGCCAGAAACATTTTTGTATGGTGTTCTATCTATTCCTGTAGGTTATCATTCGCTCTATGGTACATTCTCAGGAGCATCTCCTCTTCCCAAAAAGCCAATGTCATCATCTGGTACGAATGAATCAAATACTGGAACTTTGAACAATGAGAAAGATTATATGATGTCTCGAAATATCTCGAACCCTGGTTCTCAAGGTATTAATGTATCGCTTGGAGGGAAATATTAAAATAGTCAAACATGTCTCCTGGGGCAACCTCAATGGAAAGAGTTATTCTCAAGGTCAATATCAACCTCAAGGGCAGTACCCAACTCAAGGATTGCAACCTCCTTTAGGACAACAATTCTATCCAGAACAACAAATGTTACAAGGAGGTGGAAATTATCCAGTCAATTATCAACCATATGTTCAACCCAGTTACGGCTCATCTTATGTACAACCTTCATTGGGACCTTCATATCCCGGAATGGTGTGGGATCCATATCAAGTCCAATAGAATTTACAACCAAATATGCAAGTACCTTATTATCAAGCTGGAAAACAAGTTGGTTATAATCAACCCCAACAACCTGTCCAACCTGTCATTCAAACACCTGCATCTGGTCCTATTCAACAACCTAGTCCGAGTACACCTACGACTCTGCCCCAAACTGCTGCTCAGACTTCTATTCAACTGACCACACCTATTCCTAGAGTGTTTATAGATCCTATCACATCTGCCCCTCAAACATCAATATAGATTCCTTAGGTTTCTATTCCACAGTCTGGACCTACAATTCAGACTACTGTTCAGATGCCCGCAAGACAACCTGGTACAAGTACAGTTATAACAAGTCAACCTCAGTTTACTTATCAACTGTATCAAGGGCCGTATCAATATGGACCTATTCAAACACCAGTCTACCCACAACAACCGTACCCTAGGTATACATATTAGACACCTGTTCAACCCCAGTATGGTTCGGTTATTCCAAGTTATCCAGGGGGCACTCTGATTCCAAATGCACAACCTATTCCAGGTTATCTTGGATATCCTCCTCCTCGGACTGGTTTAGTTTCACAAGGTTATCCACAAGACCCTACCCATAAATTACCATTCATAGCAACTTTAGATTTATCGGATTTATCCTTCCTTACGAATGATCCTATCTATTATCATCCGTATTGGCTGCCTATGCTTCATAAGTTTCCCAGTGATATCCCAAAGTTTGAAGGAAAATTAGGAGAGGATCCTTCTAACCATGTCATGATTTACCACCTTTGGTGTGCATCTAAATCATTAATCGATGATTCCATTTGACTTATACTTTTTCAGAGAACGTTAATAGGATTAGCTGCTAAGTGGTACATTGAACTACCACGAGGCTCATTTAATAATTTCAACGCCCTAGAAAATTATTTTTTAACTCATTTTCAGTTGCTAGTCAGATACGAAAATGGCACGGAATTATTAACTTCACTAAAACAATCTACGTCTACATACATATCAGATAATATACATGAATGGAGACGTAGAAGACGTTTGGTAAAAGTTTTTATCCCGGATCAGATATTGGCAGAATGGTTTGTCAAATCATTGCTACCAAAAATCACTGAAGATGTAGCCAAAGCAGGAGTTATCATTGAAGAACAAGTTATTGCTCAAGCTCAGTATCTAGACTTGGTATATACCTAATCTGGAACTTTGTATGATAAAATTCTCGATTTACCACTTCCTGGTCAAATAACAGCAACTCCTTCAGGGTCTCATGTTGCTGATGGTGTAATCGTTTCAGTTAGTATGACTAAGAGTAAGAAGAAATCTTCAAAGGTTACTTCTCCCATAATAACTTTTCCTGATTCACCAAAAGGAGAATCTTCCCTGGAAACTTCTACCGATATTCACATTGTAGAATCATCTACTACAAAGTTGAAATCTGGCAACAAGAAGAAAGGGAAGAAAAAGAATAAATAGACTTCATCTCCCAAGGAAAAAACTGATAAAAATGAATCAACTGATGATAAACGGAAACCTCGTTGTCCTTGTCTTATCTTTGACGAGGATCATTTCACCAAGGAATGTCCGCATAGGGCAGAGGTATCTAAATTCGTCAAAGGTTCATCCACCCCCACTGTTTTGAATGATCCTTTTCCTATTCAAGATAGCAAGATGATTGGATCTTCCTCTAATGCATCAACAGATATTTTTATGGTTATGGATTTATCAGAAGATTAAATTACTATGAGTAAAACCCCTTTGCTAGTAAAGAAGTAGAAAATTCTAGTTTTGCACTAGTTACATCTCCTTCGGTTTCGAATCACTACATACTATCAAGAAATTAATCCTAATTTAGTAATAAAACCACTGCTAAAGTTTTATCAGAATCACCAATCCACATGCAAGAGCTTCTTAGAATTACAACATCGTGGAGGATTTAGCAATTTCTCCTTCAGTAATGTCGGCCTTGGAAGTGCTGCAATCATGTCTGCACAAAGGAAATTACTCTTATCAGTAATTGGAGTTGTAGATCTTCAGGATTCAAACCTCGTGGTCTTCAATTTAGAAAATTTTGCACCTCGTCTCCCTCATCAAATGGCTTTTCAAATCCTAGTACTAGTCAAAAACAGACATTTCTTTCGTATTGTTATTGATGAAGGAGCATCTTCGTGTATCATGTCATTAAACTGTTGGAAATAACTTGGTTCTCCAACCCTTAACCATTCATTGACAATCCTCAAAGCTTTTGACAGAAGAGGATTCCATCCATTCAGAATTTTATAGGATCTACCTATAGAAGTCGAAGGAAAAACCGTTTTTAGATGTGGAAGTAGTTGATGCCCCTCTAGATTACAACCTTCTTCTGGGTCGAATTTGGTCTTATGCTACGACTGTTGTCGTGTCATCCATCTTTCGAATAATTATGTTTCCTCATCAAGGAAATATTGTGAAATTCGATCAGCTCTCATATTATTCGTCTGGCCCAGCTTCTACTGATAGTATTTAGCACATTGGAAAAATGACTATCCCTTATGAGGATGTAGGAGTAGGTTTAATCAAGGATTCCTCTTTGATGGGAACTTTTTCTATGCCTCCAACTAACGTACCACATAATATTGCTAATATCAATATGATTACATCAAGCACTATTCCATTTGTTGATCCTTGGATAGTGCCTTTAGAATTAGAACTTAATTCATTCAATGGCATGGTGCCTTTGAGTCCTTTTGAGATAGCATATCAAGCAGTACAGTCATTTTCTGATCCTTTATCAACTGATGTTGATCCAATGAATGTGATCAGCGAAGAATCATTTTCAACATTAAGCTCGGCTACAACATCAATTCTTGATCCTTTTCAACAAGTTTTTCATACTGATGAAAGCATTCATGAATTCTTGTCTGTAGATGAATTACCATGGGATGATCTCCATCATAGGTCATAATTTTTATCTGAGCTTAATAAATTCGAAAACAATTTTTCCTCTATTTTTACAATTGACTATGTCGAGGAACCTCAGAGTCCAATCTCGATCACAAATTTGGATTCTGAAGTAAATTCAGGGAACATTTCTTCTACCATTCCTGTCGACATATCAGTGAAACTTGGAATTATTGAAATCATTCATATAGGTGCTTCATGTAGGTCAGATGAATTCTACATATAAAGCCCTATTTCAAGAATTTTGCGACATATTTTCTTGGTCTTATGAATAAATGCCAGGAATCGATCCCAACATTGTCATTCATGAAGTAAAGACTTACCCAGATGCTAAACCTGTCAGACAGCGATTACGTTTGATACATCCATGAAAATATGTTGCCATTAAAACTAAAGTTGAGAAATTACTGAGATTAGGCTTTATTTATCCGATCCCGTTAACGGATTGGGTATCTAATATCGTCCATGTTACGAAAAAACAAGGAACAATACAAGTATGTGTTGACTATAGGGATATTAACAAAGCTTTTCCTAAAGACAATTATCCAACTCCTTATATCAACCAAATTATTGACGATTGTGCTGGAAATGAAATGTATTCATTTATGGATGGATTTTCTGGATACAATCAAATCAACATATTCCATGCCGATCAACCAAAAACAACATTCATTTTTCCTGGGGGAACATTTGCTTACTGTAAATTACCTTTCGGATTAAAGAATGTTGGGGAAACTTTTCAAAGGGAAATTTCCTATGCTTTTCATGATATTAAACGCATTGTGCAGCCTTATCTCGATGATTTACTTGCTCATTCATTACACAGGGAAGATCATCCTACTCACTTACGAGCGATTTTATGCGATGTAGGTATTATAAGATTCGCTTGAATCCACACAAGTGTGTTTTCTGTGTACAATCTGGTAGGTTACTGGTATTTGTCGTTTTGAAAGAAGGCATTCGTGTTGACCCTTCGAAGGTTGAGGCCATTATAAATTTACCTCCTCCTTCCTCACTCCGCCAACTCCAAAGTTTGCAGGGGGAAACAAAATTTCTGCGTAGATTTGTCCAGAACTATGCTGAGTTAACCAAAGGTTTTACCAGGCTTTTGAAACAGAATATTCCTTTCATTTGGGGATGAGATCACTGATCGATCTTTTGATGCTTTAAAACACGTGTTGACCCATGCACCATTACTGCATCCACCAAATTACAGCCAGGATTAATTTTTATACTTAGCAGCCTCTGATTCCACTATTGGAATGGTATTAGTTCAGGAAGATGAATTCCACAATGAAAATGTGATTTACTATCTTAGTCGGAATCTCTATCCCACAGAGATTAAATACTCACATGTGGAAAAATTGGCCTTGGCAGCAGTTCAAGTTGTCCAATGTTTTTGTCATTACATTTTGTTACGAAAAACAACTGTGATTTCTAATTGTAACCCGATGATGTAAATTTTGACTAAACAATTGCTCGGGGGCAAATACTCTAAATGAATAGTTATCCTTCAGGAATTTGATTTAGAATTTGAAAAATCCAAATCAAAGAAATCACTGGTGTTCCCCAAACTTATGTGTGACTTCCCGAATACTGAGACACTTTTTTCATTCACCTGAACCTTCTAAGTTGTCAATATCATTGCATATTAATTGTAAAAGAGCATCTAAAATGGTTTTTAACTATGTTTTGTGTCTGCTGTTTGATTTAGATTTTTGCTCATTTAGCTGCGGAATCTTGCCACTTTCCGCAGCTGCTGCAACTTTCCGCAGCCATTTTGTGAAATTCTATGTTGCAGGTGTCTTCAGGTAAAACGAGCAACATGGGCAAGTCAAAAATGATGTGGACATGGACCGTGTCCTATTGGCTCGAGCAAATTCACTTAAGGAGGATGTGGTCAAAGGTGGCCAAGTGGAAGTCAACCGTAGAGTCCCACGGTGACAGGACTCTGTTTCTCATCACGTGAGGATTTGCATGACCGTTTCTAACTTACGTGAGACACATCAACACCTGTACACGGCTCCATAAGCCAAATTCAACATCCACTCTTCATAGATTTACTCCTCAACGCGACCATGATCCTAGATCTCTGGACGTAATGGTTTACGCGTTTTCTATCAGCATAAACTTTAGGGAATTAGTTATCACCTTGTTACAACACCAAGTTTTCATACGATAACAGTTAGCCTCCATATAGCTCTCCAATAATTGTGCCACACGGTCAATATCATTTCTCTATGACCGTATCAATATATAATACACTCCGTCGCCGCACTGATTTGAAGGTCGCTAACCAGGTTGCAGGGTTCTCAAGATACCATGAGGTATGTGTATTGACATCAGATAGTTTTTGTTTTTATTTCTTTAAGTTCATTGTGCCATAAGTCATTCACGTGTTTATACATTGCATCTTTCATGGTATTTATGCTTCATCTCTGTTCATAATCTTTTATGCTTTACATTTTACTTCTGTCCATAATCTTTCATGTTTTATGTTGTTGTTAACTGATCAGTGTTCTTGTTTCAGATTACAATAGGCAGCCCGGGCACTTGCACATCTTTTTATAATGACTAATGACATGGAATCAATATTGTCCTTCTGCTAATTTACTTTTCTTAGTTTTTGTTTAATTCCAACACTGTTTGTTTATTTCAGTCTTGCACATTTGCTTCAGTAGTTATATTTAGATATATTAAATTGCTCATGTCATTTTCAGTTACCTCCGAAAACCATAGCTGGACTAATGGTGAGGGATTGAAGTATGAGTGTGTAGTTTGATATTAGTTTACTTTCTTCAAGTTAGATATATTAAATTGCTCATGTCATTTTCAGTTACCTCCGAAAACCATAGCTAGACTAATGGTGAGGGATTGAAGTATGAGTGTGTAGTTTGATATTAGTTTACTTTCTGCAAGTTAGATATATTAAATTGCTCATGTCATTTTCAGTTACCTCCGAAAGCCATAGTTGGACTAATGGTGAGGGATTGAAGTATGAGTGTGTAGTTTGATATTAGTTTACTTTCTGCAAGTTAGAAATATTAAATTTCTCATGTCATTTTCAGTTACCTCCGAAAGCCATAGCTGGACTAATGGTGAGGGATTGAAGTATGAGTGTGTAGTTTGATATTAGTTCCTTTTTCTGCAAATTAGATATCAGGTTACTCAAGTTGTTTATGGTTACCTCCGAAAGCCATAGCTGGACTAATGGTGAGGGATCAAAATATAATTTGATGTAATTTGATTTAGATTTACTTTGTTGCAATTCTTGGATTTCTTTAAGCATAGTTTCTTTTGTATTTGGACAGCAGCAAGGATAATGAGTTTCATGATCAGTAGTTCACTGTTGTTTGACTAGAATAGTGATGCAATTTCATTTTCTTTGAAGAATTAATTTTTTCATTGTGTGTTTTAAAATTCTTTGAAGTTTGGAAAATCATTAGAAGGACATCATTGTCTTGAATATTTGTCTCCATACTTGTCTTTTAGAATTTCATAAAAATCCAAAAACGACAAAAAGTAAGAGATAGGTTATCTTGCACATATAGTGCGCGCCTACACTTCATCAGCCATTTAACTTTGATTGATAAATTAATGTAGCAATTTGAAAGACACACTAAATTGACTAAAGATTGTACAAGTAAGCCCAAAGGTAACTAGTAAATAATTTCTAAAACAAAATAATAAAGAAGGAAAACTTGATAACTTCTTGAAGTATATGCTCTCCTCTTTGTAACTGCAGACCTGGAGGATCAAATGGGAGTTATTGGTTCAAAGAATTTCTGCTATGCTCTCCTCTTGCACCTAGTGTGATCTGGAGGATCAGAAAAGAGAGTTATTGGTTCAGTAATTTCTTAAGTATGCTCTCTTCTTGCACCTAGTGTGACCTGGAAGATCAGAAAGAGAATTATTAGCCCAACTTTTAAAAAAATAAAAAATAAAAAAATGACATGCATAGAGCAAGAGATTCTAGGGGAAGGTTTATAGCTAAAGCCAAGAGTTCGATTTTTATAACTCCATCTTCTTCAAGGCATAGACAAGAATCACCACCATCTACCCCTAGCCTTAAGATTTTTGGAATTCAAGGAGCAGCTGAATTAGAGGATTCTCCTATACCACCTACTAAATCTCATTTAGAAAAGGAAGAGACTCCCTCTCATCCTCCCTTGATAGAAGAACTAGAGGACTTTAAGGACTCTAAAGAAACTATCATGGTAGAGGAAATAATAGATGGATTTGGAGGTAGAGGTAGAGGTAGAGGAGGTAGAAACAATGGAGACAACAATGGTGAAGGTAATAATGGAAGAAATAGGGAAGGATACAACTTGTTTGGATTCCCTATAGTTGATGAGGAAACTCATACAACGATGAAAAACATCTCACCATCTGTCCTCCCCAACTTTTATGGATTGCGAAGTGAGGATCCTGAAACATTTCTGTTTGAGTTTGAAGTCGTGTACCGAACCTATGACTATATGGAAGACTCTCAAAAACTCAAACTGTTTCCTTCAACATTGAAGGGATCTGCTTTGAAATGGTTCATGGGATTAGCCACTCAATCTATTAGGACTTGGAATGATATGAAACAAACATTTTGGATAGATACTTGGACTATTGTATGCCCACCAATCACAAGGATGAGGTATTCAAAATGATGCAAAAAGAAGATGAAAACTTGGAAGATTTACTTGAAATATTTCAATACAACTTAAAAAGAGCAAAGATGAGCAACTTAGATGATGAAACCTTAAAAGCCCTCATATTAAAAGCCATTAGAGATGAATGGATAGATATTTTAAACATGATGGGGAAAGGAGACATTTCTCAACTTCCACTTCGTGACATAACAGAACTATGTGTCCATCTCTCAAGAGGAAAATCTAAAACAAGAAAAGGGCCTAGGGATCCTTCTCTTATTAGGGCTAACAAATATGCAACTGGATCAGTAAGTAGGGCAGAGATTGGTAATATGCTTGATGAATTCAAAACTGATATCTTAGGGAGCCTTAGTGAACAACTAGACACCCTTAAAATCCAAAACAAGAAGAAAGCAGAAACAGATGCTTTAGCCATCTTTTGTCCGAAATGTAGGAAGAAACATGCTTTAAGGGAATGTCCCTTGGATGCAAAAGTTGCAGAAACATGTATGATTTGCTCAGAGAATCATGAGATCAAGGATTGTCCTTCAATTCCTGGACTCAAAGCTGTTTTTCAAGAAGACCCAAATTCAGTAGAATCTCTCTGTTTTGTTGCAAGAAGACCTTGGCAGGGACAACAAACTCAAGGGTTTAAAAACCCTATGAATCTTCAAACCCCACCAAATTGGAATCCTTGGCAACAACCTTGGCCTCAACATCAAAATCCATATCAACCATGGGTACAAGGGATGCAAAATCCTTATGGGAGATTTGCTCAATTTTATCAATATCCTCCATCTTTTCAAAATCAACAAGCTCCACAACTTCCAAACCCAAATCCACAACTTTCATTGCCATTTCCACAACAACAACCTTCTCAACAAAATCCAAATCCTCAACTCATGTTCCCATACCAACAAAAGACAAATCAACTTCCAGCTCAGCGATTGCCAAATCCTAACAATAAGAATCCTCAGAATACTTACATGGTAGAAGGACAACAATTTCCTACCTATATGATTGTTCCTCTCAATGATGTACAACTCAGATCTGGTAGAGTTTTAGAAAAACCTTCTATAGATATTCAAGAGAAAGATACCTCTGAGGAGGACTCTCTTAAAGTCAATGAGGGTTCTGAGGAAGCATCTCTTCAAAATTCAAACATTCAAAAAGAAAAAGAAAAGTTAACACCCACAACTCCTATAGTTGAGCAACCTGCATCTTCATCTACACCTCATTTTCCTGAAAGACTACAAATTGACAAGGGGGTGGAAAAACAAATCTTGTTGCCTAAATATGATTTTCTAGATGAATTGAAGAATGTTTGTATCAAGATTCCCTTGCTACAAGCCATTCGAGAGATTCCTATTCTAGCAAAAACCATAAAGGAGTTGAGTTTCAAAAGACCAGGAAGGAAACCAAAAGACACAAGAAGAATCCACCTGGTAGGAAAGATTGCAGATATTATGATGGGAAAAATTACCATGCAGAAGTATGTAGATCCAGGAAGTCCAATTGTCAAGACACATATAAATGGGATAGAAATTCCAAATACATTGATTGACTTAGGGGCTGCTATTAACATTATGAGTAGACAAACTATGGACCAGCTAAAACTTCCTAACCTTCTTTTTACACCTACTTTACTGCAACTTGCAGATCGATCAATTATTAAACCAGATGGTGTATTAGAAGATATTTCAGTCTCCTTAGATTCTTGGGAATATCCGGTAGATTTTATGATTTTGACTCCCAAGAGGAATCTAGGAGGGCACCCACTTATCTTAGGAAGACCTTGGCTAGCCACAGCTGATGCTTTCATTAGTTGTAGATCTGGGGATATGTACATTTCTAATGGTAATTCGATAAAGAAATTCAATTTGTATCCTCCAACAAAAGCAATCACAGAAGTAGGAGACAATGAATGGGTTGATGATGAGGACACTATACAACCTGTCTTTACCATTTCTGAAATCAGTGAGGATAGTCAAATTCTGAACACATTAGAAAATTTTGAGATATCTTCAAAATATGACCCTACACAATTTCAATTGGAATCTGACATAGAATATTTATCATCAAGGCAAATGTCTCTTTACTCTATGGAAGAGTTTGGTAGTTCTACTATTGAGATTTTTCCAGGAAAAACATTGAATATCAACAAACATTTGGAAAAGTCACAACAAGAAGAACTAACCAAAATCTTGTAAAAACATTCTACTGCATTTGCATGGGAGTATACTGACATGAAAGGTATTGATCCTAAGACTTGCATCCATCATATCTATATTGAGGAAAACAGTAGACCAATCAGACAACCTCAAAGAAGGATGAATCCAAATCTTAGAGAGATAGTGAAAGAAGAGCTCCAAAAATTACTCAATGTAAACTTCATTTATCCAATTTCAAATAGCCGATGGGTTTCTCCTTTGGTTATAGTACCTAAAAAGAATGGTAAATGGAGGGTATGCATTGATTACAGGGAATTGAACAAAGCAACTTTGAAGGATCACTTTCCTTTTTCTTTTATCGATCAGGTATTAGATACATTAGCAGGTAAAAAGTACTTTTCATTTTTGGATGGTTTTAGTGGCTATAATCAAATTCAGGTAGCACCTGAAGATCAAGATAAGACCACATTTATTTGTCCATGGGGAACTTTTGCCTACCGAGTGCTTCCTTTTGGGTTATGTAATGCACCAGCAACATTCCAAAGAGCAGTACTAGGAATTTTTTCTGATCTAATCCATGATTGTGTAGAGGTTTATATGGATGATTTTTCAGTTTATGGTAATTCATTTGAAGAGGCATTAGAAAATTTGGAAAAAGTTCTTATAAGATGTAAAGAAACAAACCTTTCATTAAGCCATGAAAAATGCTCTATGATGTTTACTGAAGGGATTGTTTTGGGGCATCATATTTCAGGAGATGGGATTAAGGTTGATAGATCAAAAGTTGAAGTCATCTCCAAGTTACCTATTCCAAATTGTCAAAGAGATGTTAGAATTTTTCTAGGATTTACTAGTTACTATAGAAGATTTATAGAAAACTTCACTAAAATAGCATCTCCACTCTTCAAATTGCTTACAAAAGACTGTGAATTTAAATGGGATCCCAATTGTCAATCAGCTTTTGAAACTTTGAAAACAAGAATATCTAAAGCACCTATCTTGAGAGGACCAAATTGGAAACTCCCTTTCCATATTTCTACGGATGCTTCAGATACAGCTCTAGGAGCTGTGTTGGGTCAAAAAGATTTAGTTCCTTATGCCATTTATTATACCAATAAAAATTTGACTCCCACAGAGTTAAACTATACTGTGACTGAAAAAGAGTTTTTAGTTGTTGTTCATGCAATCAATAAGTTTAGACATTATATAACAGGCTATGAAACTTTTATTCATACTGACCATTCTGCAATTAGATATTTAATGAACAAACCTGTTACTAATGGCAGAGTGACAAGATGTCTCTTACTTTTGCAAGAACTCAATATTACTGTGTTGGATAGACCAGGAAAACAAAATACAGTAGCTGATTTCTTGTCTAGGATTCAAAATACTAAAGAAGATTATCCTGTAGAGGATCAGTTTCCTGATGAATACTTGTTTGCAGTAACTATTAAGACTCCTTGGTATGCAGATATTGCTAACTATTTGGTTACAGGGAAACTACCTTCACATTTATTTCCAAGTGAAAAACGAAAAATTATTCAAGAGAGTTCAAAATATTCATGGATTTCTAACGAATTATTTAAAACAGGGCCAGATCTTGTGATCAGAAGATGTGTCAGGGAAGATGAAATGCCTGATATTCTTAAGGCATGTCATGATGAACCATGCGGCGGACACTTTGCAGACAAAAGGACGGCCTATAAAATCCTCTCTTTAGGATATTATTGGCCTTTCCTCTTCAAAGATGCAAAACAATATGTCAAAAGGTGTGACAGCTGCCAAAGAGTAGGGAAACCTACCCTTTCAAATGAAATTCCATTGCAACCACAGGTACTCATTGAACCCTTTGAAAAATGGGCTTTAGATTTCATTGGACCTATTAATCCACCATCTAAGAAAAAGAAGTATATATTGGTTTGTACCGATTATGTTACTAAATGGGTAGAAGCCAAAGCATTAGTATCTGCTACTGAAAATTCAGTTGTTCATTTTCTTTATGAGGATATTTTTACTCGCTTTGGTGTTCCAAGAGAAATTGTGACAGATCAAGGAAGCCAATTCACATCCAACCTGGTGGAGAAGCCGATGGAAGAATACAAAATCAAGCATAGAAGATCTACTCCTTACCATCCGCAAGAAAATGGTCAAGTGGAGTCTACCAACAAAGTTCTCGAAAGTATCATCACCAAAACTGTTCATCTACATAGAAGAGATTGGGCAGAAAGGCTTCCTGAAGCCTTGTGGGCCTACAAAACTACATGGAGAAATACAACAAGACATTCTCCCTATGAACTTGTTTATGGGAAAGAAGTCTTGCTCCCCATTGAGTTCCAAGTCAAGACCTTCAAGATAGAAGTTCAATTGGGGATGAACTTATCAGAAGCCCAAAAGCATAGAATGGAGCAATTGAATGAGCTAGATGAGATCAGACAAGAGGCAATTTTAAGAACTGATCTAGTTCAATATCAAAGAGCTAAATGGCATGACAAGTACATCAAAGAGAAGAAGTTTTAAGAAGGAGATTGGGCATTGTTATTTGATTCCAAGTTTAAATATTTTCAAGGAAAATTTCAGACTCATTGGCTTGGGCCATATGAGATTGACAAGATATTTAGCAATGGAGCGGTAAGAATCAAGACCATTGATGAGTTTCAAACTCCTCTTATTGTGAATGGCCACAGATTGAAAGTTTATCATAAGCCACTCTCAAAGGAGGAATTTGTCAAAATGTTTCAAGAGAATTCTGCAATCAGGCTGGTACAGAAGAATTCTTCTTCTCCACCAGCCTAGCTTTTGTTCTTTTCAGTTAAAAAAAAAAATAATAAAAAAAAAATTGTATAAGCCTGAAAACCAATCACTGATTGGCAGTCTTATACAGAAAATATAGGGTGAAAATCAGGAACACCTGACACTCTATATTTTCCAAAAAAAAAAAATCTCTCTTTCATTTCACAAGTTTTGTGACCACCCACTCCATTCCATTCCACTTCATTCCACTTCATTTCACTCCACTTCATTCCATTTCACTTCATTTTATCTATTTCATTCCATTTTACCAATAAAATTCTCTTTCATGACCATTTCCATTTATTCAATTGTCATCCGTTCATTTCCATTCACCCAAATAATAGTTGTGTCAGTTTCCGCAGCTGACATCTGTTTCCGCAGCTGACACCAGTTTCCGCAGCCAGAAGCAGATTCCACAGCTACCACTCTGTTTTTCAAAAGAATGTATAGCCAGATGTTATTTCCATAATCATGAAATCAAATGCAGGTATGAGGACCAATTATGAAGACATGGGACATTCAAGATATCAATGAGGAGCAACTAATTGAAGACCAAGGAAAAATGGCAAGAATTCCAAGGTATGAGTAAAAATTTATTTCAAATGGCATTTAAAACACATTTTTATATAGTTATAAACCATAAGCTCCATTATGTGCAATGATTGTATTGACAAACTCCGTAACCACTTCATGATCTCTGTACAATCCTCCCACAATCCTTGCATTCATTCTCAAACGGTCCCATAATTAAACCTCCGATCTTCACTCATACTCCGATATTCCACCTGTGACAATGAAACGTAGTTGATTTGACTACGGCTTCTTTCAGCTGCATAAAATCCGTAGCCGTTGTATAAACGTGCTTACATTTATTTTGCAGCCACCAAATTTTAAAACACTGCCGGATGTGTTATACTCCTCCTATTGTTCTATTAATCTCACAGCCGCATTTCCACCGTGCTCACGTAACCCTTCTCTGTTCCGCTTCACCCCATTTCGTTCTCTGTTACGCTACAGTCTGTATACCCACTCTCTGATATCTACCTACAGTCATCGTGCTCATTTCCGTTCATTCAGCCATCCTACTTCCATTGAACCCTCCTCACGCAGGCAAGTTTTTAAAGAGTAGAAAGAAGGATGGGTAAATTATTGAGAGCAGAACTAGAGGGACTTAAATTCATGGAAGGATACCCGCAAGTCAGGGATATATTGAAGAAGGAAAAGTGGCTGCGGTTTATCCAAAAGTTTAGAGGCTACCATAAAGAGGTGACAAAAGCTTTTGCAAGGTCTTTCAATGGCCTGGAGGTAGAGATTGGAGACCTTAAGTTTACGGTGAATGAGGCATCTATAGCATCCGCCACAGAACTTCCTCAAGAGGGTGAACGTTGGTTTAAAAACAAAAGCATTAGTGATGAAGCCTGGAGAGTGATTCTACATAACCCAGGTATGGACATAACTATTTTTAAAAGAGGAATTCCTGTTCATGCTTTAAAAGAGGAATGGGCTACTTTGCTGCTAGTTGTTCAAAAATTTATCACCTGTGAGAGCCGTTTTGGGTTAATGTATATGTACCATACCCGATTGCTGATGAATTTTATAGATAACCAGACCCTCAATCTGCCATAATTTTTATTAAATAGTTTGAAGAAGATGTCTGTGACTGTTCAGAAGCATTTAGGGGATGTAGAACCACATCTATATCACTATGGTCTTGTGAAAATTTTGATTGAAAAACAGTTAAAAGAGAAGAAGGACACATGGGAAAAAATTTTGATTAGAAATTTCTTTGAGGAACCTCAAGAAATTCCTGAAGGTAGTACATCAAGAAGGAGTAGGAGAAAGAGAACAAATGATGAAATTCAAAGTACTCCTACTACTACAGTTGAAAGAACTATTAGGGAAGAGAGACTGTCAAAAAGGAAGAAGAAAGAAACCAAGGGTAAAAAGCCAATAACATCAAAAGAGAGAAAAAGTATTAAGGCTATGCATCAAACCCCTTCTTCCGAAGAAGATCATCAAGTGTTATCTGAGAGACTAGTTCACCTTCAAGAATAGTCATCTATGGCCAAGAAGAGAGGGAAAGGAAAACAAAAGCAAAAAGACAATGGTCCACAGCGTGTAAGAAGAAGTTCCAGGCTTAAGGGGAAGTTGAGGAAAACGCAAACGAAAGGACCCCATTTTATTGATTTGGGAGAAGAAACATCTGAACAATTCCCAGCTGGCCATAGTCCATCTCACTCTCAGTCAGACAGTGAACCTAGTTCATTTCATTCTCAGTCAGACATTGAACATAGTCCATCCCATTCCCAGCCAGACGTTGATATGAGCCCTTCTCAACCAGATTTTGAAGACAACTCTCCTCCACGGCATTTTGGGGACAGCCCAATAAAAACGACACCTGAGATAGACCCAAAGCAACAAGAAGTATATGATTATATAGAATCTTTAGAAAGAGCAGCTACGGGTCCCAGTACTTCATCCACTCAGCCTCACACAGTACAAGATGATCTAGTCCAATCACTGAAACAAGAAGTCTTTGAGCTAGAGCTTTTAAATAGACACATTAAAAATTAAAATGAAACATTGAAGGAACAAGGAAAATTGGACAAGATCATTCATGATAATACCATGCTACATCTGGGACTATGGCAGAAGAAGAACAGGAAATTAAAGAGGAAATGCCAGAAGTTAAGCAGAGCACTGACTAATATCAAATTCAGATTCTTGATGAAAAAGCCCAGGATGTTAGCAGCACCAAGGAAGAGGAGGAGAGGACTGGATGTACTGGCTGAAGTGTCAAGGCATATGAATTGAAGAAGGATTATCAAAATTTTGGTTGCATGAGGACATGCAACACCTTCAAAGTGGGGGTATGTTGAGTCTCAAATCTGCATCTTTCTTATACACCTTTCTAGACCTTTTTCATTCACCTGGACCTTCTAAGTCATCAATATCATTGCATATTAATTGTAAAAGAGCATCTAAAATGGTTTTTAACTATGTTTTGTGTCTGCTGTTTGATTTAGATTTTTGCTCATTTAGCTGCGAAATCTTGCCACTTTCCGCAGCTGCTGCAACTTTCCGCAGCCATTTTGTGAAAGTCTATGTTGCAGGTGTCTTCAGGCAATTCGAGCCACATGGGCAAGTCAGAAATGATGTGGACATGGATCGTGTCCTATTGGCTTGGGAAAATTCACCTAAGGAGGCTGTGGTCAAAGGTGGCCAAGTGGAAGTCAACCGTAGAGTCCCACGGTGACAGGACTCTGTTTCTCATCACGTGAAGATTTGTATGACCGTTTCTAATTTACGGGAGACACATCAACACCTGTACACGGCTCCATAAGCCGAATCCAACATCCACTTTCATAGATTTACTCCTCACCGCGGCCATGATGCTGGATCTTTGGACGTGATGGTTCACGTGTCTCTATCAGCACAAACTTTAGGGAATTAGTTATATCACCTTTGTTATAAATAACGCGTTTTCATACGCATAATAGTTAGCCTCCATATAGCTCTGTAATGTAATTGCGTTGCCACTGTGCTGTAATATCATTTCTCTGTTATGACTACATTTTAATATATAAGAAGACTTTGTTTCCAAGCGTAATTCGTATTTGATTTCCACGTTGTTCCGAGGTCGTGGCAGAGGGCCTCGTACTTCGAGGTTTCGTATTTTCATCAGATAGTTTCTTGTTTATTTCTTTAAGTTC